>JAUIMM010000038.1:8802500-9310000 GCA_031769625.1 Taudactylus pleione
AAGTTACTAAAGGGCAATTGGAGTAGAATTCGTAAAATTCTACTCCAAGCCCTTATTATCACATATTTTTAATAAACAGATCACATTTCCTATCATTGTAATGGGAAATGCGATCTTCCTGGAATTTACTAAAAATATATTGTGAAAAAATATCGGGGGAAGCCCTGTGATAATAACGCCACCTCCAGGGTCTCCCCCGGTTACCGGACTCCTGCTCTGCTTTAACGGACCCAGTGATCAGCTTTGTGGTCTAAATATACAAGCTGATCACTGGTAAAAAAAAAGTAAAAAATAAAAAACTTACCTGAGTCCAGGGCCAGTGATCGGGGCTCCGTTGATGTCCTCCGTGGCTCCGGTCAGCTGGTCTCCCATCCTGCACTGTGACCCAGTCAGCTGTACTTATTGTTTATTTTATTGCTTTTTACTCTAATTGTTAAACTTACATCGTGTTACCCCTTTTTACATAAATAACTTTTGTTATTTATGTAAAAGGGGTATTTAGACTGGAAAGCAATTCTTTCTAAAGCGACTTGCACTGCAAAATAGCGACTGAACGGCATTAATATTACTTGCGATGTAGTTTCATATATCGTACACATTGAAAGTATAGCTTGTATTTATATGTGTAATTATAGAAAGTTGAAAAAAAATAAAGACAAATAAACTTGATATTCAGCTTTGGTCACAGTCAGCCACTTTAATGAATTCATAATGGCTTCCTCATTAAGGTTACTGAATAATTCAAGGATTCATCAAATTAAATTATTATTTCAATTATGTATTAAATACTATTTTCTCAGCAAGAATAGTCTATCAGTTAGTAACACTGATAACTCTGCAGGCATGTATATTGAACAAGGACATCAGCCTTCATACATCCAGGAGTGAGTAATTTATGGTCATCACTATGCTAGACAATTTACCAGATAGGTGAAGAAGAAAATGTCTGTGACAGGTCTAAGCACTGGTTAACGGAAGTGTTTAGACAGTTCTAGGATCCATGGATGCTTTCATTGGGCAACTTGTACATGATTGATTAAAGTGCTGATTGGTTGATATGGGTTACTGCATATTTTCAGTTTGTCAATGAATATACTGCAGTATCTTTAGAAATATATACAGGTATCTGAATGGTTTCTGTGCTTACCCCAACCCTTGTATCACACAACCATGTGGATCTTCGTGGTCATTGAGTAACACCAACCAGTGTTGGGGTATTAAAAAATAACAACCAGTGGACCTCAATTTTTATTTCAGTAGAATACATAAAAAATGATGCTACGATGGTTTGCTTTCTCACTGTGCATGGGCTCTACTGAACTTTTAGAGATAAAACATCACTCTCTATATAGTACAGTTCAGAACACAAGCAGGGGCAGATCATTAATAGGTGCAGGGTGTTCTCCCTGTTTTCCATGATGCACATCCTGCACCCCAGAATACATTTCAATGTTAAGGCCTGCTCTACATTTCTGTGCCATAGTCCTTACTATCTTCAGCTCATGCGTCATATGTCTAGTGAAGAAATCACCAAACATATGGCGAATGAGCTGCAGATGGCAAGGACCCTGGCACAGTCCCATCATTTGCTAAACAGAATTGAACAAAAATTTATATATTTTGGGGTGCATAGCTACATATATATACTTTTGTATGTATGTACCAATGTTCAAGTGAATCCTGGTGTTATACTGAGGAAGCATTATAAAAAGGTAAAATGTAATGGAATCCATGCATTTAGGACACAGACCTTGATGGAGCTGAAAATGAAGCCATTCAAAGATTTCAATATAGCAAAGAAGCATCAACTAATTGTTCATCCAATCAAAATAACATATTGAAAAACAAAATGGTATAACCAAGGTCTACCATGATAGAGAGCACACAGTTCTACAGTACTTTACTATCTTACATTTTACCCATAATTTCTCCAGTCTCATTTATTAGATCAGATCAGATTTGTTAGATACAATTACATTGTTAGCTCTCTCATTAGAAGGACCCTAGATACTTTGTCTTCGTGCCATGCTCTGTTTTCCCCACTATATGGTGCCATGGAGTAAAATAGTGCTTTACAAATCAACAACAATAAATATAGTTCTAATGTACAGTACCCCTTTCATACTGAGCCTCTGACTTGGAATATTGCCAGGGCAAGCCGGGGTGACCCGGGTCCTGTCTTAGTGTGAAAGGCTTGACCTGGGTTGTGTGTCCTGAGTCCACTACCTGTGGTAGGCTGCAGTGTGATACCCTGCTCCACAACCACCAATCAGCTCATATTAGGTATGAAGTGGGTCGGATATCCCGGATCTCTCCGTTCACACTGCACCATTATCCAGGTTATTCTCGCGTCCAACCCTTCTCGCTACCCAAGTTGGATTCCAGGATCACTCGACCAGGGTTATTTTTTAGGGACCCTTTTACACTCAGCAATAACCCGTGTTATTTCCACAGTATGAAAGGGTTATGAAAGGTCTGACTTGAGGTTATTCGACACAGGTTTCAGTAAAAGGATATCATTGGCAGGTCATGACTCATCTTTATGAGCCTGTAACAAAATGTCCATTTGTAATGACTCACACATTTGGCAGGGCAGACATGGGTCCAGTGAGAAAGGGGTCGACCTGGAAATAACCCAGGTCCAAGATGCAGTGTAAAGAGCTGTAACATGGGTTGATACCATGGTGCAGATGTATTAAGCTCTGGAAAGTGATAAATTGGAGAGTGATAAAGTACCAACCAATCAGTTCCTGTCATTTTTCAAACACATCTTGTACAGTTAGTTGAGTTGAGTGGCTGGTAGTTTACCACTTTTCAATTTATCACTTTCCAGAGCTTAAAACATCTCTTTGTTCAGTATCACGGGTCGGACCCTGGGGCTTCCATGTGAAAGGGGTATCTAACTTTTTTCTTGAGTAATACATTGGAGCAGTTGACAAAAAAGGAAAGTTCTGCTAAAGAATGATTTGAGAGTCAACGATGTCAATGAATACCAGTTAAATTGCTTAAGACAAAAAGGTTGTAAGCTTTTACAGCATAAACTATTAAACAAAATCAGTTGATATTACAAACAACACTAGTCATCAACATAACTCATTTTTCAAAAGATTTTTTAAATAATCCATTGTTCAGAAGTGCTTCTATAATGAGGCCTATAATGAGGCAAACTGAGGCAGCAGTCACCAGTAACAGTAAACTATAAGGGGTAAATTTACTGAAGTGAGAGTTTTTAGAAGTGAGTTTTAAAAGTGATGTTGCTCATAGCAACCAATCAGATTCTAGCTACTATCTTCTAGATGGTGCTAGCTAAATGTTAAGTAGAATCTGATTGGTTGCTATGGGCAACATCTCTTCTAAAACTCACTTCTAAAAACTCTCACTTTAGTAAATTTACCCCTTAGACTGCATTTAATGATATTCACTTTTCCTTTCTTTGTTATTATTTTTAAAAATGATTACCATGTTGGATTTATGAACTGTATTGCCTATACTGTAGAGAGATATGCTAATTTGGTTGAATGTCACATTTTAACCCAACATCAGTACTAAAGGGAAGATGTATCAAACCTTCCAGTGAGATAAGGTTTGGTACATCTCCCCCTATGTGACTTCCCATTTGCCTCCTTCCTTTCTTCCCATTAAAACACAACGACTTTCACATTACCCTCGTCAACATAATCACCCAGCATGTACATACTCATCTCCTGATGAACATTCTTGTGATCTGATTGGCTACAGCTTGTTCCATTTCCATCCACTTTAAAACTAAATACGCAATAAATAAATAAATAAACTGTATGTTCAGCATTTTAGCTAAAAGCAATATACATTTAATGTCAAGTTTTAATGAGAATTATGTCTGAAGAGATATGTTTTTGTTTGTTTGCCCATTGGCCTGATGTATTTACCAGCTAAGCAAGTTTCTTCTCCCTACTGAATAGAGGATGTTTATTGTAACAAAAAGAGTAATAATTTGCACATTTATAGCATTTTTTACTGAATACATCAAATTAATCATTTTTTTTTTAAATTACACATCAAAGGCAAAAACTCAACACAAAGTAATCTTTTGAATTAGTATAACTTTTCTCTCTACAGTATATGTCCTTTTATTTTTTTGCTGAATGTGTATAGTATTTCCCAGCAGACCTACAGTGCATAGAGAATTGTTCTCCCTTCTAGCAAGAAACTAGGTATAATACAGCATTGACTTTCTGATGGCTGACTGAATATTTAGTATTGGATTTGGACTAGATAACAGAATATACAGTACATTCTTTTCAATATTTTCGCTGAATACGTGTAAAACAAAAATTATGCTGACAGGACCGTATGTCAATGTAAGACAGGTTTTTTTGTCAGTTCATCAAGTTAGAAAACATGTATAACTTCAAATATGTGCAAAATGAAAGGTTAATTTCAGTATTTAAAATTGGCTTTAGAAATGAATGGTTTATCTAACAGAGGAAGTTACTCCTCTGGGGCCACCTTAAGGTGCCCTGTGGGGCTGAAAGAGATGAAGGAAGACCTGATTTAGCTAACTAGCCACAGCAAAGCTGGAACAGGTGAGTGTAATAGATGGCACTTGCTTGGCAAAGTGGACTTGAAAACAGAATTTCCCTCCATAGGCCATTAAACAGAGTTAAAATGAATAAAAAGGCACAATAAAAAGCCTAAGTCACCAGTGTATATTTGCATTAATTTGTGTTACTTTTTTTTTCTACTTCTTCATTTTAATTATTCTTTTAGTAAATGAAGACACTCATAAGACACATATTATATACTTACAAGCTTCATTGAGATTGCTGGGAAGAGGAAAAGTGTGTGTCTTAGACAAGCTTATACTAAGGCACAGGTTCCCACAGTTCAGGTTTTAGAGATATCCATGGTTGAGCACAGGTGGTTAAATAAAAGGTACTAATTATGTCACCTGTGGTCAAGCATGTAAATCATTAAAACCTGAACTGTTGGGGTGCCTTGATGACCACGTTTGGGAACCTCTTTACTAAGGGATTAATTTCCACCCTATACTCTGAGTTGACAATTCCGAGTCTCAATTCTCACGATTCTAACAAAGTTGCTTGGAAGACTGAGCTGGATGAGACTGGATGATGAAGATTGGATGGATATTATAAAAAATGCTGCTTCCAACTAATGCTGTATACCAATAAAGGAGAATACTTACAAATATAGGTGGCACAATGTACCACCCAGACTTTGCAAAATTCATCCAGACTCCTCTGAATAATGTTGGCGAGGATGTCCTTCACCAGGGTCGTTCCTAGACTCCAGCATTTCCGGCATGAGGAGCATCATTTAATATCCTTGATCCTCTAGGTCAGTATTCCCATAACCCCCCAAGTTCTTTATTTTACCTCATGGAGTTCCAATAGCCTCGCACCATCAAAATAAATTAATAAGACATATAAACTTGGGAGCCAACTGCCAGGTACAGTGGCACCTTAATGTTTGTTGCTGCACTAAACATATGCCTAGGTGGGTACATGGAACACTTGATGTTGCTTCTGTGTCATGTGTTCATTAAAGACAGGTATTCAATATACTGTACATTCTGGTGGAGCCCAAAAAAGCCATAAACTGTTGAAAATACATTGTGTTACGTATTTAATAAAATACTGATGCATGAAATTAATTGAAGTACTAAAAGTAATCAGCTAAATAGTGAATTGCTTTATTGCTAGTTGGAAAATATATAAATGTGCTGCTTTTTATAGTCTGCTTACAGTTATCTTACTTGTGCACACTGACTCATATCTTTTTCAACTTTTAGGTTAATTTTATGTGAGAAAACTGTCTCATTTTATGTGGGAGTTAAGTGCTTTCTGTCGACTTTGCTATTTTATTAAAATCAAATTTCTTTAATTTTAATGGTATTGTGTTACAGAATAGCAGTTCTCCCTGTATTTAACACTTTGTTTCTTGAGATCCAATTATTAAGGCCAACCAAGATCTCTTGCAAGAGATGCCCACTGTTTGCTAAGAACAGAAACTGTATGCTGTAAATGCTCAGTAATATGCAATATACAGGGGTGCCGAGAAAGGGGGGGGCGGGTATTAATTACCCGGGCTCGGGCTTGCTGGAGGGGCCCGGCAGCATCTTACATCATAACAGCCCAGCACATGCTGCTGTGTGCTGGGCTGCACTGGGAGACTGTTTAGCAACCGCAGGAGTCACCTATGCCTGTGGGGGGATCGATCACACTGATGCCCCCCCCCCGGGCTATGTGCCAGGCTGAGGGGCTTACAGAGCCCCTCTCCCCAGCGCGCAAACTTTGTTTTTTCCCTGAGGGAGTGTGGCCACACCTCCCTCAGTTAGGCCACTCCCCTGGCTATATATAAATGTTTAGTTTGTATTTACGAGTTTTGGGGTAAAATAAAATGACTTCTGCCATGTCTTTTACCTATCACTCAATTGTTTGCGTGACAAGTCCCATGCTGGTCGCGATAGTCATGTTCTCACACCCAATATGCACGAGATTAGCCGCAAAAAGTGTCTTCTCATGCAAAGTGCCAGTTAAGGTGCCCAAAATTCAGGCACGCTGCAGTTAAGACACCCAGAAGCCAGACTTTGGGCGGATTTCGGCTCGCATTGCAGGAGGGTGAGAGCAAAAATCTGTGATAAATGATGGACGCCCAAAATAACTGAATTGCTCCCAGTCACTTTAGAAGGACATGAGAAACAATTGAATTCCTCCTAAATGCTTAATGATTACAATTCAGTTGATTCTTACTTTAAATTGACAATGCAGCTTTTAGGAGGAGACTGTAGCATGAATTTACTAAATGGTTTTTCCAGATGCAGCTTTGCACGTTTTGGTTGTACTTAGAGATGCCCACAAGGTAATCTTGTAACAAACCAAATTTAAAACATGATGAACGTGATTGGCTGTTTGCTGATTTCCAATCTAGTTTTCTTGAGCGTGAGACTACAACATGTTATTACACATAACACCCTCTAATTATATGACCAGGAAAAGGGATGTGTAATACTGTTTCACTGGGTTGACACTTGCAATTTTACACAAGGGCATATTTGCTATTATTCAGCTTTGAAAAGCTGTATAGATACATTGCTGACATCAAACAAACTTGAGTGCTTCCTTATATAAAACATCGCTCTTTTTTTCTAAAGAAGTAATAATCAATGTGTCATTGGAAAGCGATATCACTGCTTAGCAGTTTTTTATCTTGCAACAAAATACCTTTACCTATCCTTGCACCGTGCTTAGGCAGTTTCTCTACAATCCCATCATTTATAGAATTTCAACAATAATTAATGTCTATTTGTGCGCTGGGCGAGAAGCATATGCAGTAATGTGAAAATAGGCATACTAATTAGTGATACACTACCCAGTAATTAGCCATCACCTGTACAACCAGTATTGCTTGACCTGATATAGAGAGAGAATCGCTAAAAAGCCCTGGAAAATGGATTTTAGTCTAAATCAAAAAAAAAAAAAAAAAAAAGCAAATACAGCCCTGAAGCTGTTTTAATGGCTACAATACCGATTATCTAATATGACTAGAAATACTTTACTTAACACTTTAACACACAGTTCAGAGACTGCTTTCCCCAACATGACCAGATGACTGGATATAACCATGATTTACTGAATGTTAACTGTACAGCATATAAATACAATGAACACTATTGTAAAAATTGCATAAGGAAAAAGAAAAGTGATACAGTACTGTGTCCATACCAAGTGAAGAGATTAATACTTACATTTCATCCTTCTTCAACTCTCATTGGATGTAGCCATTATGTGGGCTGTACTAAACGTCACAAGCACAAAATCCTGTTCATTTAGTAATAACTAAGTAACAATAGAGACCTCTACTAAACTGATAGGATGCATCATCTGCTACCTGGGGAGCAGACAGATTGCAATATCATAAATCTTGGGTCAGTACACAAAAAGGTTTCACAGCCTGGTATGTCCCAACTATTCAGCCAGGCGAAGGTCTGTACCAAAGACCCCTAAATCTCTTTATGATAAATGTCTCTCTGTAAGTTAGCCCTTTGTCCTTAATTGTGAGGCCCAACTTGCCAGCATTCAAAGCTATTTTGAAGTTTGATTAGTAACATTTATCTGCAAATATATATGCCAAGGAAGTACCTTATTGAGTGTCTTCTTATATTATCTTGTCCTTGTTGCTTTGTGTCCTCCAGATGGCCAATTTTCTTTATTTTCCATCAAGGTTTCCAGCATGTTTGACATCAGCAATGCTTTTATCCTCCTTAAAAGTAAACACATAAAGTGATATTATTTATCTTCAGTATTTATTGTCCTTGTATTTTTCCTGCAATGCACAATTAAAGTAAAACTTTTAGCAGGATTGAAAAAGCATGAAGTGTTTCTCTTTTCTAAGTCTGAATCTGAGCACAGAATATTCTCTAGAATAAAAAAATATATGTGTTCGGTGATTCCATCAACATTTATTGCAACTTCAATTGACTTAAGTGTTTTTTTCTTTATTTCCAAATAGTTAGATGTTGCCATTGGGCATTGTATGTTATTTTTCTCATCCGCAATGATACAAAATGCATGCCAACCCCCTTAACGCACATTGCTTTGTGAAGTTTTGGCATCTTTTATGAAAAATATAATAATTATGACAAGAAAAAGAAAAACACAGTGATTGAATCTTGTAGCATCTTAAACAACACCTAATGTAACTGCGTTTGTTTGACTTATTTCCTAGACACATAAGTTACACATTGTCATTGCATATCATCACGTATGTATATTGCTACAATATAAATGATTGCAGGAACAGTCAGATTTATTAAAGCTACGGTATGTGCATGACATATTTGGTGAGCTGCTGTAGGATTCGATAATGAAATGTACAGCTCCTATACTTGGTTAAAAGTAAAGAAGATATGTTTTTTATGGTACAAGATGTAACACCATTAAAAAAAAAACATTTTTACCATGTTAACATTTTCATGTCGACTTGATGCATGTCGTCATGAAAAAATGTTCCCCTAACATACCACACCCATTGCACATTCTCCTCTCATCATACTAATTAGCTCAGTGTAACTAATATTGGTATTATACATTAAGGCTTGATGCAGAGATCTACATTGCTTAAAAGAAGAGTGCATGGAAAATATTTGTAAATTCGCCCCTATGCAGAGGTGTATGCATCTCAAAATGCACCTGCTTCTGTAGCGTATGCCACTGATTTGATATTAGCATGCCCTTGCAGCTGCCTTATATTGTGGTAGATGTATGATAGCTGCACTTAACGTGCCGCTATAACGCTTCCCGCTTCGCCTCTTTACCGAGGCAAAGCAGGAAGCACTACCGATGAGATGTAAGAACATCTCATCGGCCGGAGAAGGGGAGCGTTAACTCCCCATCCGTCGCTACCTGCTAGAGACCACAGTGCATCAGCCTAGTGCTGATGCCCTGTGTCTCTATCCCGGCCGGCTCCACTGAGCATGCGAGAGATCTCGCACGTATCGCGAGATCCCCGCGTGCAGCCTGGAGCCGGCAGCCGCCACAGCAGGGACAGCGCTGTCCCTGCTGTGGAGATAGGGCAGCGCCAGGCTGTAGCTGTCGATAACGACAGCTACAGCGGGCCGAATGGTCAGGCGATCTGACCGTTCGTACATGGCCCAGGCTATCGGCACTGCTATCCTGTAGATAGCAGCGTCATTAATGACAGGGGCGCACAGCGCCCCTTCATTTACCACCCAGACCCCCGATCATACATCGGGGAGAAGCGGTATCAGCGCACATAACGTGCGCTGATACCGCTTCTGGGCTTCATACATCTCCCCCATTAGGTGCAAAAGATGTGCCTCCTCAATGGCCTATTTTCTATCACATGTATGTCTGAATCTTTGTCACTAAACTGTGTCTATCACCCCATCATGTCCCAGTTCAGCTTCTTTGGTTGCAATGTGTATGTCTCTGCAGAGCCCATTCAGGCTTGTGCCTATTATTGGCGCATGCACAGTGCTACGTAAACAGTTGTATGTTCAACTTTGCATCAGGGACTAAAAGTCTAGTTGGTGGGGGCCAATTGTTGGCAATTACTGCACTATATGGCTATGGAAATATTGAGCTGATAAGGACAACAGTATAGGTGTGCAATAGCAATTCATCTTCCTTTCACTCTGATGTCAGTATTTTCTTGTACACGCTCTGATTTTATTTTCTACAAAGCTGTGTAAATGTGCTATCCTTTTATAAAGCATTAGATTGCTGAATCTCTTGAGGTTCTTAGAGCTTTCACCTGTTCGGCTAACGTTTCAGTTGGATACTTGGAGAGAACCTTCAGATCATGTCACACACTCTGCAGTTCTAAATGAAACTTCACTCTTGAAAATAAATTAATGTAGAAACTGTATTTCCACTTACTGTACTTGGTGCACTGATCTACAGAACTATATGCATATTTTAATTGCGGCATGAGCTGGTGAAATAAACGCTAAGGACACTTGAAATTGTACATTTCATATACTGTAGCTTTCTACTGTTTTTCAAACTCCACTAATACACAAGATTTTAGATTTGTGTTTGGGCAGAAAGGGATGATAATAGACATCAGCGCAATTGCATAAAACTCTGGTACTGTATAAAAGGCTCAAAATAATTCCGTACAACTTGAAGAGTTGGAATTGTTATAATCTAGTTATGGTGTTCTTTGAAACAGTAGGGCTTTCATCTCAATGAAATGTTATCCAGACAACAAGAAACACTGGAATCATAATTTCAGAGAAAAATAATTAATCCAAATTGACTACAAAAATCATTTCCCCCAAAGGGAAAATAAACAACGATATTATATCTTAGAATCCACGGAAAGTCTATACATTTTAACCTGTATTATTTTAAAGAATAACACTTTCCTTGGCGTCCTGTACTGCACGATGTGTGTAACTAACATTGTGTGTTTTATTTTCTGAGGACATAACTGTAATTGTATAAAATATTTGTCTTGACATTGTTTTCACAAGTTTATTTTTTGCAGACACTGTTACTTTGCAAACCTGCTTCTATTTAAATAGCAAAACAAACTGTCATTGTGTCTGTTTAATCATTTGCATGTGAGGGTGAAAGTTGAAACTCAAGTTCTCACTTTCAAAGAAGTTTGTCTGGCAATGTCTGCATCAGATAGGGTCAGCAGAGGACAGCCAGAATATTGTTAGAATAGATTTTAGTATAGAGAACAATAGAAAGATAGGTTTGAAGTTAATGAGCAGTGGACGAGTAATGCTTAGTAACTGCTGCTGATTTGTCCAGCAAACATTGAACAAAGAGGGGTATATGTACTAAGGTGTGGGTTTTTAGAAGTGGAGATGTTGCCCATAGCAACCAATCAGATTCTACTTAACAAATACTGTATAGAAGATAATAGCTAGAATCTGATTGGTTGCTATGGACAATATATCCACTGCTAAAAACCAGCACTTTACTAAATATACCCCCTATGGGTCTGGCTCTGAATTGGGAGCAAAGAAAAAAGAAAAGCAAGGGGTTCAGATACATTTATTTTTTTCCGAAATATTCTCTTTTAGATGCTCCAAATGTATGTACACATGTACTTAATGTCTGTTTTTTTTATCAAGCATGTTATTTTAACTGTGAATTGGAACCAGCTGCTAATCAGCAGCCATATTGACAAGGATATATAAAGAGTCTGATAGGAAGAGGGAGAGAGTTCCAGAGGTAGGGAGCAGCACCTTTGTTAAAGCTGGGGTACCAGCAAAACGCGTCATTTGAGCAGCAGAAACATCCGCCAAATTGTCTCAGAAGGATCCTTGTGGATCTGGACTGACTAGTCAAGTATCAAAGAGGCGATATATGTATCAGAGGAGTTTATATGCAGTCCTTACATCAGAAATGAGCTACAACTCTAAAAGCACTAGCATTGATCCGTGAAACGGAGGCAATTATTCCTACAAGCGGAAAATCACCGCCGAATTGAACCCGTATTACTCCTGCACGGTAAAGACTGATGTATTCAGGACTGAACTCCCTCTCCCCTATTAACCTCTCAGGTACTACTTATAACAAAAGACTGTGGAACTATATATCATTCCTAAGGAACCTCTTGTTTTCCTATCCACAAAGAGACTAATTTCCCATTTTATTTATAGTGGTTCTTAATGGATGTTTTTATTTACATATGTTTGAATATTTTGTTTAGTTATTTTATTTAGAATTGTGTAAAGAGCATCTATCTGAAATTTTTATTATGCGCTGTTATTTTATCTTTTTTGTGCCTTTTAATTAGAAGAGTGACTCTCTCCTCTATACAATATTACTCAATGTAACTGACTATTAAAGAGTGCATTTTCTCTGTTTACAATACCATAGGAATGATGATTACCATACGTATGGAATAAGGGAAATGTGCTGCTGTCTTAAAGATGTTTAATTGAGAGTGTGAAGCAATTAAGCTCTTTATGAAAGACTCATTGTACCAGATGCCGGTATGTGTATATGTATCCAAGGATTTATATAGATGTATACAGATAAGAATTTAGCTTGTTAGAACAGGTCAGATTATGACTTCCATTATCTATATGAGATATGATTATTCTTTCTTATAAACAGTAACAAGCATATCAACAAAATTTGCCCCTTTTTTCTCCCTAAAAAGCACTCAAGGGAGTTTGTGAAACACAATGATGTGTATCTAGTTATTCTATTATAGACCTTGTTTATATGTTTATTGCTTTGTGGTCATTACCATGTCTCTCTGAACCACAAGTACAATTTTTCTTTGTGGAATAAAGAGTTTTTGAGTGTTTAGAAGCTCTATCTTTTAAGTGTATATTTAGTAAAAGTTATGTTTTAAACTAATTTCATAATTACATCTGTCATAACTTTAATAAGCATGACCCCAAGAAGGAATTCTTCTTTATTTTCCTGCTGCACAGGAGAATATGGCTTTTCTTTTGTTCTTGACTATCTCCTCTAACAGCTGTTCTTAGAAAACACTTCCCACAAATAGTGCCGGGTTAGGCATCTAGTATAGTATACCTTCTTTACCTATACCACCCATACTGTATGTCTTATATTAGTAAAACCAGAGAAATTAAAAACACAGAAGACAATATATTTTGACCATTCAGATTGAAAAATCATGACCATTTCAATTTGGCGAGACATTGGGTGTGTAGAGACAAAGCATTATTATTATTATTAGGGTTATAATGTATTTATGTAGTGCTAGCATAGTACATAGTGTTTTAGAATTGGAGACAAACACAGTAATAAAACAACAACACAGGGTAAAAAAATTCAGACAAAACAGTAGGAGGGCCCTGCTTGCAAACTTACAATCTATAGTTAATCAATAAACCAGAGGTTCCTAAACTCGGTCCTCAAGGCACCCTAACAGTCCAGGTTTTAAGGATATACATGCTGGACCACAGGTGACTTAATTAGTACCTCAGTCAATTTGATTTAACCAACTGTGCTCAACCATGGTTATCTCTAAAACCTGAACTGTTGGTGAGCCTTGAGGACCGTGTTTGGGAACCTCTGCAATAAACATATGAAGTATTTTTGTCAAATTCAGCTATGTACTCTGTATTCCTAATTTCTCTGCTGGATTGCTTGTTATTCAGACTTGGTGTAAAAAAGAATGTATTCATTTAACATCCATTGTTTTTTTACATGTTTTTGCATTATTTTGCATGTTTTATTCATTTGTCCTTAGTATACCTCAATAATAATTTTTTTCCATTCTCTCTGTGTTTTATTTCTTGTCTATGGATATTCCAAAAAACACTTTGAATGTATTTTATGTCTGGTTATTAAATTTACTTTTATAATATCTCTGTATACTAGTGCGGTATTCATTTCCAATTTTTGTTTCTTGTGGGGTTGCAATTATTCCCCTTTTCTGCTATATACCACTGCAGCTACAGTTATTTTAACAGTGTGTTTTTAAGCGCTTGGCTATTTCTTACTTTTATCTGTACATGGGTATCAGCCTATCAGCCTTTCAGCCTAAAGTTTTTGAATGGCCAGCCAAAGTTATTTGAGAGTAATGGGATCTACAGTATAACCAAACAACTGATATTTGTTGGATTCAACAAATCTAACCCGTGGCTTCTGTTTTGTGATTGTAGCATTACAGTTTGCAGCTGCATAATTCTGTACTTTAAGACAGGCAATGACATTTTCACAGGACTGTGGACCTGACAAGTTTCAGTATTCCCAAGCGACAAAGCCATCAATATCTGTGTCAGATGTGTAATACCCATCCATTGCTGTCTTTTTCAGATGAGTAACTGAAAACTGCAATGTTAACCTTACTGTCATTATTATGGTGTCAAAAGAACACCAGCTCATTAAGATGACACTTTTGGGGGATTTTAATATATTATATTATATTGCACTGAAAATATATATATATATATATATATATATATATATATACACACACACACACACAAAGGGCCTGATTCAGAGCCGCTCGTAAGCGGCCGCTCGTTCACTCCGAGCGATGTTCGCACATCTGCGCATGTGTATGGGTTGTAATGCGCATGCACCAACCAGTCAGTGCGGTCGGAAATCGTGTGCTCGCAAAATAGCGAATGCCTGCTAATTTGAGTGACAGAATGAGGTGTTTGTGGGTGGTAACAGGGGAAGGTGCTTGAAAACGGGGAGTGGAGATCCGAACGCAGGCGTGCCAAACGGTCAAAACAGCCGTTTTAAGGGTGTACATAATTAACAAAGCAGCGTCATCGACCACGTCACTTGGTTGTCTTTTAGTCTGAACTGCTCGGATGATTGCGGTAGGAAAATGCTACCACAAGAATAGCGAGCAGTTCATATGCCTTTCGATGTACTTAATTAATCTAATAAATAGCGGAGATGACGTATGATGCGAGCGGCCAAGGGGCGTCTTTACAAAATAGCAAGCGCATGTTTCGTTCGCTCGTTCAGACATAGAGGCGTCAACAGACCGCAAAGAGCGAGCGCTTAATTTAAATGTCCGGCCCCTTTTTCAGAACGACCATCTGCAAATAGCGTCCGGCTCTGAATCAGGCCCACAGTCAGGTGCATAAATATTGGGACATTGAATAGAATTTTCATATTTTGGCCTCTATTCACCACCACAATGGCTTTGAAATGAAACAAACAAGATGTGCTTTAACTGCAGACTTTCAGATTTAATTTGAGGGTAATTCCATCGAAATCAGGTGAACGGTGTAGGAATTACTACGGTTTCTAAATGTGCCTCCCACTTTTTAAGGGGCCAAAAGTAATGGGATTATCAACTCAAAAGCTATTTCATGGACAGGTTTGGGCTATTCCCTCGTTATTTCATTATCAGTTAAGCAGGTAAAAGGTCTGGAGTTGATTCTAGGTGTGACATTTGCATTTGGAATCAGTTGCTGTTGACTCTCAATATGAGATCCAAAGAGCTGTCACTATCAGTGAAGCAAGCCATCATTAGGCTGAAAAATCAAAACAAACCCATCAGAGAGATAGCAAAAACATTAGGTGTGGCCAAATCAACTGTTTGGAACATTCTTAAAAAGAAAGAATGCACCGGAGAGCTCAGCAACACCAAAAGACCCGGAAGACCACGGAAAACAACTGTGGTGGATGACAGAAGAATTATTTCCCTGGTGAAGAAAAACCCCTCCACAACAGTTGCCCAAATCAAGAACACTCTCCAGGAGGTAGGTGTATATGTGTCAAAGTCAACAATCAAGAGAAGACTTCACAAGAGTGAATATTGGGCCTGATTCAGACCCACTTGCAAGCAGCTGTCCGCTCGCAAGTGGGTCGATGTTGTGCACTGCGCATGCGCCAGACGCAACGAGCGAAGGACTTTCCTTCGCTCGTTGTGTCTGATCAAAGGGGGCGTGCTGTCGATGTTGATTGACAGCATGCCCCCTTTGGTGGGTGTGCCTCCCTGACGGGGGCGTTCCCAAGGGAACGCCTACCGTCAGAAGCCGGCCCACTGACATCACTAGTGATGTCAGTGGGAGTGATTTTGGCTCTGATAGAGCCAAAATCACTCCGGGCCTTGCGGTTGAAAAACTCAACCGCGGGCTCCGGCTCGCAGTGGCGATGGTCGCGATGGTCAAGACCATCACGGCCATCAACCTGCACGCTCGTACAGGCTGTGGGTGGTGACCCACAGCTATACGAGCGTCCAGGAGGACGCTCCATAATTATGGAGGACGGCCCTCATTCAGAGCGTGCGCTCTGCTCAGAGCGTACGGCTCTGAATGAGGGCCATAGAGGGTACACCACAATATGTAAATCATTGGTGAGCCTCAAAAACAGGAACACCAGATTAGAGTTTGCCAAACAACATCTAAGAAAGCCATTACAGTTCTGGAACAACATCCTATGGACAGATGAGACAAAGATCAACTTGTACCAGAGTGATGGGAAGAGAAGAATATGGAGAAGGAAAGGAACTGCTCATGATCCAAAACATACCACCCCATCAGTGAAGCATGGTGGTGGTAGTGTCATGACGTGGGCATGTATGGCTGACAATGGAACTGGTTCCCTTGTATTTATTGATGATGTGACTGCTGACGAAAGCAGCAGAATGAATTCTGAAGTGTTTCAGGCAATATTATATGCTCATATTCAGTCAAATGCTTCAGAACTCATTGGATTGCGCTTCACAGTGCAGATGGACAATGACCCGAAGCGTACTGCAAAAGCAACCAAAGAGGTTTTTAAGGCTAAAAAGTGGAATGTTATGCAGTGGCCAAGTCAATCCCCTGACCTGAATCCGATTGAGCATGCATTTCACTTGATGAAGACAAAACTGAAGGGAAAATGCCCCAAGAACAAGCAGGAACTGAAGAGGCCTGGCAGAGCATCACCAGGGATGAAACCCAGCATCTGGTGATGTCTATGCGTTCCAGACTTCAGGCTGTAATTGCCTGCAAAGGATTTGCAACAAAGTATTAAAAAGTGAAAGTTAGATTTAGAACTGTTTAGTTTGTCCCATTACTTTTGGCCCCTTAAAAAGTGGGAGGCACATATTGAAACCGTTGTAATTCCTACACCGTTCACCTGATTTGGATTTAATTACCCTCAAATTAAATCTGAAAGTCTGCAGTTAAAGCACATCTTGTTTGTTCCATTTCAAAGCCATTGTGGTGGTGAATAGAGGCCAAAATATGAAAATTCTGTCCGTGTCCCAATATTTATGCACCTGACTGTATATATTCAGTACAAATGCCTCCAAACCCAATTGTGTCCCTTTATGTTTATGTATATTTGTTGCATATATTTCATGGTTTGTGTTGTAAACCACCATAAAATGCTAAGTATTAGTAATTTTTAAATGTCTTGAACCAGGAATGAGGCAGCGGGGGAAGGGGAGGGGCTGCCAATTTTGTCAGTCCCGGGCCCCACAATTTCTGATGGCAGCCCTGTCAAGAACTGCAAATAAATATAAAATTTTTACTGTTAATCTGTTACAGAGCAGTCACCTTCATGGAACTGTCACAAATTGTTTTCTTTTGACCAAAACAGTGAACAATGCACAGATATTTTATAAAAATAATAATTGCACAATTTCAATACTATTGTTTTGTAATGGAAAAAAAATAAAATGATAATCATATAATACATTTGGAGAAGTATCATTAATTTTTCATAGTCGTTAAATGACATAGTAGACTGAGGCCCTGATTCAGAGCCGGACGCTCTGACAGAGCGCTCGCTCTGAATCAGGGCCGGGCTATTCTTTTTTTAGAACGGCTTCCGGGCCACTCGCATAGCTGTGGGTGACCACCCACAGCTATAGCGAGCGGCCAGGAAGATGGTCGCGATGGTCAAGACCATCATGACCATCGGGCTTGCGATGAGACTCTTGTGGTAGGGTCTCGTTGCCACAAGCTGCAGAGAGATTTCGGCTCTAATAGAGCCGAAATCTCTCCCACTGACAGTGGGGCTGCCCCCAAACAGAGGCGTTCACATGGGAACGCCTCCGTTTGGGCAGCCACTCCCCCAGCCCGCCCACCAAAGGGGGCGTGCTGTCACTCAACATCGACAGCACGCCCCCTTTGGTACGAGACCCGGTGCGACGGATTGTCCGTCGCTATCCGGGTCTCGCGCATGCACACGAAGGAGCCGGCTCCGTCGTGCGCATGCGCACTGGCCCTCCATCGACCCGGTTGCGAGCGCACAGCGCTTGCGACTGGGTCAGAATCAGGCCCTGAGCTCCCACATTCACTTTGTTGCCCTTCAATCACTGCAATAGAAAGTGGTATATTACATTTAGTTTGTACCTTGATAGAATGCAAAATGTTTATACAAACAGTGAACCCTTAGTGCAGAAGAGTCTGATCAGTTTAAATACACACACACACACACACACACACACACACACACACACACACACACACACACACACACACACACACACACACACACACCAGCAGGAAAATACAATTCAACCTTATATCAATAGGAATATGAATTAAAAGAGGAGACACCTACTTTAAATTCCACTAGATATGCTGTGTCTGTATCTGCCTTGGGACTGCCAATGGCACATTTTTATCCACCTAAGAACAGCCCATGGCACAATTACGTCCGGTTAAAGTGTGCCCGTTTCTAACCCGATGAAAATAAGATCCCATGTACACACCTGATGCTTATAAAAGTACAGTCACTAGACAACCGCAATCACATTACATAAGCTGGGAGCTAATCAACATAGCTCCTTTCCATGCGATTAGCAAGACAGCTAGTCACAATGATCACAGTAAAAAGTTATTTATTTATAAAGTTTTGTTTTCAGCCCTATCTTTCTGCTGCCAGAGCAATGTTATCACTGAAAGAAATAGCTACTGGGTACAGTGTAATGGCGAGTATCCACTAGGCCACTTTGAGAGGCGATTGCATGATAACGACGTCTGTATCGTGCAATAGCCCGCAAATAGCCCGCAAATCGGGCATGTAAATGACAAAAACGACCAGTGATGCACGTGCCCGCTGGTTGTTTTTGCCATCTATCATCGCCCGTACATGCTGGTCAACCTGACGATCCCGTCAGGTTCAGCATGTACGGGGATGATGGATGTGCCTGGACTGAACGAGTGAACGTTCAGTCTAGGCACATCACTAGACATACAAACAACAGCAGGATTGCAATGTCGTAATCGTGCTCTCGTTTGTATGTCTATAAGTGGATACGCGGCTTTACTGTGTTAGAGAAGAAGAAAAATAAATAAAAATTATAATAATAACAAATAATAATAATCTTAACAATTAAAAAAAATGCTTTGTAAATGCTATCTTAGTTAATTATTATTTACTTACTGTGAACAGTTTAGTTTTATAGCTATTATTTAGTCATTCTAATATACAGAAGGTATTTAGCTTCTCAGATTCCTGTGTTATCAGTTCAGCCGTTATTATTAACAGTGGGGTGATTCAGTAAGGATTGCAATTGCAAAGCTGCATGCAGGCAGCTTTGTAATTCCGTCCTTGCTATTATGCAAATGCAGCAGGAGTATGAGACCACCTGCTGCATTTGCGATCCCAGCACTGCGACGTAGGTCGTAGGCTGGGACTACCATCACGACAAATCACTTACTCAGGCTAGCCAGCTTGCGAGGCCAGGACACTGCGTCGACCAGGCCCTGGGCTTGCCACTCCCGGAAAACGGGGCGGACACGTCCCCGTTACCGGTGATAAGGAGGAATTCATAGGCCGTCAGTTTGTGATAAAATAGATATAGGTTTTATTAAAGCAATACCTCCACTATTCTGCGCAGAGTAACGTGGAGCATAGCATACATGGAGTATCAGTCAGATCCCTCTGGCAAACTACCAGTAAACAAGGGTTTTTATACATAACAGTGACCCCATTAACAAGGGGGTGTTTACATGTATATTACAATCAAGATATGGGATTGGTTGATGCATAGGGAAAGGGTTGTGACAATATACAATAATGCATGTAATGGGGTCGGGTTTCTCAAAAATAAATGTTAAAAAAATTATAATAAAAAAAAACAAACTGCATTTCGATTGGCCGGCTTTTGGCTGCTGAATGATGACATCATCATCAACAGCCAGAGAGGGGATAGGCTAGGAGGAGCAGATGGCATAGAAGAGGCAGGTAAGCAGAAAAACCCTGCTCTTGTCTGAAAGGGGTCTACCTGGGAATTTCCCGGGTAGACACTGTAGTGTGAAAGGGGGGTCTCGACCAAATACCCGGGAATTTGCACAGGAGCAATTCCCGGGTCTGAGCAGGAAATTTCCCGGGTTGTATGTCTGAAAGGGGTATTAATGAATGAGTGATTAATATCAGATGATGAGTCAACATCGTATGCCCTGGTCACAGTGGCGTAACCAGGGCAGGGCGAGCGGGGTTCGTGCCATGGGCGCCGTTGGACCGGCGGCGCAGGGGGGCGCCGCCGGCCACGGTACCGGCCCGCCCGCCCTAGTTAGCCAGTGTAGCGCCGACCGCAATGAGTGCGGTCAGCGCTACACATTTGCACAGGACCGGCGCTAGGCTTCCAGCGCCGGTCCTGTGCTGCACGCCTGAGCCCTTTCCCTCCCCCTGAGCGCTTGCCCAATAGCGCCAGGAGGCGGGCTCAGGCTGTGCATAACACACGCATCGCCGCCAGCGCTGGCGGCGATGCGTGTGTTAAACAGCAGCCAATGAGAGTCAGATAGACTCTCATTGACTGCTGCAGCACCCACTGCAAGAGCCGGACTTCCGTCCGGCTCCTGCAGTGGGTAATGGGACTGACGTTATGACGTCATGACGTCAGTCCCATAATGCTGAGCGCGCCAGCCCGGGCGGACCGGAGGGCGGGAGCGGCAGCGCGGACAGGAGCAGCGTGGAATCAGGTAAGTATATTTTTATATATATTTATTTTTAAACCTATATGCACAACGGGGGAGGGGTTGGCTACTACTGGGGGGGACATCTACTGGGGGGGACATCTACTGGGGGTGCCACTGGGAGGACCTCTACTGGGGGGGGGCTACTCTACGGACTACTCTACTGGGGACTACTACTTGGGGGGGGACTACCACTGGGGGCATTCTAAAAGGGGCCTAGTATTACTAGAGGCACTGCACTCGGGGGACCACTAATGGGGGCAATAATAGGAAGGGCCACTACAGGGACCACTGGATAGGGGGGGGTCACTACTGGGAGCCTGCATCAGGGGGACCACTACTGGGGGCACTGCATGGGAGGGGGGGACACTACTGCTGGGGGCACTATATAAGGGGCTTACTGCTAGGGGCACTGCGGGGACCACTACAGGGGGCACTAGATAGGGGGGATCACTACAGGGTGCCTGCATAAGGGGACCACTACTGGGAAAACTGCATGGGGGGGACTACTGTTGGGGGCACTATATAAAAGGGCACTGCATAAGGGGATACCGCTACTGGGCGCACTGCATTGTGGGGACTGCTACTGGGGGCACTGCATAAGGGGGAACACTACGTGGGGCACTGCATTTGGGGGGGCCACTACTGGGGGTACTGAGTAAGGGGAACTAATTGGGGGCTGTATAAGAGGGACCACTACTGGGGATACTGTATAAGGGGCACTACTATGGGCCTGCATGAGAGGGACCACAACTGCATACTTGGGGTACTACTGGGGTTAAGGTGGATATGGATAGGAATGTTCAGTTTGAAAATAAAGGGGTGTGTCATGTTGACACGCCCCATTTTTAAGTGACCACGCCCATTTTTTTGCCGCGCACGCCATTTGGCGCGCGCACATGGGGGGGGGGTGCTCCCTTTTCAAATTTGCCCTGGGCTCCAAATACCCTAGTTACGGCACTGCCTGGTCATCATGACATCTTAGATTAAATCTTCTTGAATGGTTGGGGTTATCTCTTTAAGCTAACATGAAAATAGTCTCAAATGTATCACGCCACAGTCTGACAGGCGTCCAACTTCACATATCACGTAGTCCACAATAAAAGACAGCTTTATGACTTATTTTCTGATTATAAAAGACATTTTAACCCATATCCATCCGAAACACTGTAAAAGCTACAAACACATATATTAATATAAAACCTTAACAATTCCTTTATTTCAGGCAATACTGACTCCATTTCTATTTAACATCAACACCGGGAACGCCAGCCGCCCCTGCACCACCCCTTAAATGCCTGTCAATGTCTATCAATCAGGCAGAGGCACATAAGGGGCTGCGTGCGACTACGCAGGACCCATTCTGCACACGGTTGTTGCTAAATCCAAGTTGAAGAAAGGACATCTAAGTCACAACCACGTAACTGCTGTGGAAGGGCTGGTCAGCTACCAGTACTACTATCCACATGGGCATAGAGGGAGAATATAAACCTGTGGCGACCGAAGCAAACCACTGTGCCCGAAGCGTGGTAAACTAAGAGAGTCCGCCAGGGGACACTTTTGGCCCCCCATTTTGAATCTTGCCCCTCCCCCTTTCCCCTTTTACCACCGGTCACATGGTTGTGACATCAGAGCACTTCATTCTAGACCTACCTTTGGATCCTGCACACGCGCGAGCCCTGCTGAATCAGCCCCAGTATACCAATGGTATATAAATATATTTCAGGGCACTACGATGTCATAGCACTAAGCAGGTATGTAAACACTGACATACTGTATTTGATGATAAGATCAGTTGTAATAACTGAAGTGTAAATTAAAGGACATCAATATTTTTAACACCCATCACTGACTGTGAAGAACCAGGTGCTAGTGACAGTATATTGCCAGTAGTACCAGCATTAGTGTCCAGGTTGGAGAGTTATAGAGCAGAAGCTCTAGGTAATCAACATGCAGACAAACAATTCCTCACATTTACATTTTATACAGGTGTTTATCTCAGACAGGCTTCTTCTCAGTATAATTGCAGAGCAAACAATATTCACGCTCACCAGTTTGTGACTCTGAATCCCATATTCAGTCATGCAAAGAGCTTAGTGTGGAGACCCATAATATGCCGGAGGTCAATAGGTCTTGGGAATTATCACCAAAAATAAAAACTCTTACTTGATAAGTCCATATAATATGCTGTAATATTAATGCGTTTTTGTGTGATTTACACTGCAATGTAAAATACCTCAGTTGGCAAAGCTCCCATTAATTTTAATGATAGATTAGATATAAAATTGTATAGCAAATGTAAGGGTGCTTAAATGATGTAAGAATGCCATTGGCACACATATGCTTTGGAGTTTTTCATGGGTAAAAAAGTATTTACACAGGCACCAATGGAAAATAGCGTGCAACCAGGGCCGTCTCCAGCTTGATCTGCGCCCTGTGCGGCGAGGTATACAGATGTCCGATCAAAAAGGGTGTGTGGTCTAATTAACTTAGAGCATGCCACTAAATGACACTATTTGGGGGGCGTGCCTGTATGATACGCCTCCCATTATACGTCAGGCTAGGGGCGAGCCCAGCACTAAGTCAGTAGCTGGGCTGCCCCCAGCTCTGTCCCTGAACTGAATGGATGCCGTGCGAATGCGCGCGCCATCCATTCTTGTTCCCAGGGGCCGGCACCGCCGAACGGCTGTGGCGGTGGAGGTGCCCAACATCCCGACCGCCCGCGGGGCACTTAGTTTCGCGGGTGGAATAGCGGGGCGGTGCCTGAAAAACGTGATTGTCCCGCTGAAATTGGGAATGGCTGGGAGGGGTGCGCCCTCTATTGGTGGCGCCCCTGTTCGATCAAACTGGTCCAACATGCCTCGAGCCGGCGCAACATAGGACCTAATTTAGAGATGGAGGCAAACCATCAATGGTGGAAAGATTGTGCATGCACATGACGCATGACCCTTACTGCGAATGTGCAGAATGGCTCCTGCGAGATCACTAGCAGTGTTCCCAAGGTCACAGCATGTTTGACATGCTGCCGCCATCTGGGTCGGAGATGGGCCGGTTTTACAAAATGGGGGCGTCACCCACGTTTTGTAGGTGTGCCAAGGCCAAGGTGTGCATCTTCCAATGCAGATTTCCTGACCCCGCCTGAAGGGCGATGAGTGGTGGTCGCAATGGTGATCGGATGCTGTGTCTTTGGATGCAGCACATGCATCTGTGATGCTGGCAGGAGGAGCCTTGTGTCATCAGATGTTTCCTGCTGCATTAGCATATCTAAGCATCGCTGTTGCTCTTTGAATCAGGGCCATAGTTCCTCTACTGCTAAAACAAGGTTACTGCCTGCAGCTGGACAATGATTACACAACTGCTTCACTTGTTAAATACATCTACAGGGAGACTACCGCTGCCTGCAGACAAATAAATTCACTGGGTCAATACAAAATGAAAATGGAAAATGTTTTCTGGACTCCACAGCCAAAAACAGCTGTAATTAGTAGGAGCATAAGTGCTGAAGCACTGGTTATCCTGTGATGTGAAGGCTATGACCCAATATAGTATTTACCCGGCTTCAACCATTTCTAAATGGTGTATGGAGATAGTGTTAGATCCAAATGAAACAGCAGTGAAGCAGTAGCAGAGGGTGTGGTACAAGATGTTGACATTTATAATGTCATTATGGACGGGTGGTTGATATGTCAAATTTCGACATTCACAACATCAACATTGACATAATGTCGACATAGCAAGGTGGTCGATATTATGTATGTCAACAGTGGGCATAACCTAACTGTAATCTTAAACCTAAGCCTTACCCTAACCCTAAGCATAACCATATCTCTAAGCCTTACCCTAAACAAAGCCCTAACTCTATGCCTAACCCGAACCCAAACCCTAAACCTTACCCTAAGCAAAAACCCTAACTCTAACCCAAAGCCTAAACCTTACCCCTAAGCCTGACCGTAACTCTAGGCCTAACCCTTTACCTTACCCTAAACCTAACCCTAACTTTAAGCCTAACCCAAAGCCTAAACATTACCCTAAGCATAACCCTAACTCTAGGCCTAACCTTAACCCAAAGCCTAAACCTTACCCCAAGCCTAACCTTAACTCTAGGCCTAACCTTATCCCAAAGCCTAAACCTTACCCTAACTCTAGGCCTAACCTTAACCCAAAGCCTAAACCTTACCCTAAGCCTAACCCTAACTCTAGGCCTAACCCCAACCCAATCCTAAACCTTACCCGAACCCTTACTCTAAGCCTAACCCAAAGCCTAAACCTTACTCTAAGCCTGACCCTAACTCTAGGCCTAACCCTAACCCTTTACCTTAGACAAAACCTAACCCTAACTTTAAGCCTAACCCAAAGCCTAAACATTACCCTAAGCATAACCCTAACTCTAGGCCTAACCTTAACCCAAAGCCTAAACCTTACCCCAAGCCTAACCTTAACTCTAGGCCTAACCTTATCCCAAAGCCTAAACCTTACCCTAACTCTAGGCCTAACCTTAACCCAAAGCCTAAACCTTACCCTAAGCCTAACCCTAACTCTAGGCCTAACCCCAACCCAATCCTAAACCTTACCCGAACCCTTACTCTAAGCCTAACCCAAAGCCTAAACCTTACTCTAAGCCTGACCCTAACTCTAGGCCTAACCCTAACCCTTTACCTTAGACAAAACCTAACCCTAACTTTAAGCCTAACCCAAAGCCTAAACATTACCCTAAGCATAACCCTAACTCTAGGCTTAACCTTAACCCAAAGCCTAAACATTACCCTAAGCCTAACCTTAACTCTAGGCCTAACCTTAACCCAAAGCCTAAGCCTTACCCTAACTCTAGGCCTAACCTTAACCCAAAGCCTAAACCTTACCCTAAGCCTAACCCTAACTCTAGGCCTAACCCCAACCCAATCCTAAACCTTACCCGAACCCTTACTCTAAGCCTAACCCAAAGCCTAAACCTTACTCTAAGCATAATCCTAACTCTAGGCCTAACCTTAACCAAAACCTTGAGTGGCATCCTTTTCTGTCCCCGGTTACTCTTTAGGAATGCACGGAGAAGGCACTGATTGCCTGAGATTAGATGGTTGCTATGGCAGTGTCCTCTCTCAGCCAATCAGCGCATACCCGGAGCCTCAATATACCATGCGGTACGAGTTGGCTGGTGCAAGTGAGCCGCCAGTGTTCATGCGATTCACCTTACACAAGTATATTTTTTGCCCAAAAATGTGTCATAGTCGCAATGAGATGCCACAAACTGCTTCAGGAGACTACACTGATTAATTTGATATGTGACACTTGTATACCTGTGTTTGTCTCAGTCTGTATATGAAGCATACCTCCCAACATGACCCTCTCCAGGAGGGACACAAGGCTCTGGTCCTGGACTTCCCTGGTAAGAGGTGGGGCCACAGCACAGTTCAAAATTCAAGTAGGGGAGCCACACCATCTGTCATTTCACACACTGCCAAACATCACTGGCTGGGACTCACTGGCAGTTGGTGTGACTCCCCTATTTGAATTTTGGACTGTACTGCAGCCTCACCTCTGGAGCTGCCACCAATCATACATTACCAGGGAAGTCCAGGACCAGAGTATTGTGTCCCTCCTGGAGAGGGTCATGTTGGGAGGTATGTATGAAGCACAATGGAACTTGGAGTGAAATAATGCCACAGCCGCTGCATTGTAGCACTTTGTAATTGTATACAGATTCAGACTCAGTCACACTCAGATATACAGTACAAGTGACGCATATCAAATTAATCAGTGCAGTCTCCTGTAGCCGTTTGTTGCATCCAATTGCGACTAAGAAAGACTTAGCGTAAGTCAAGTCACACAAAACCTGGTTGTTCAATTGCACCAGACATCTCGTACCGCATGGTATATTGAGGCTATGGGTATGCACTGATTGGCTAAGAGCGGACACTGCCATAGCAACCGTCTGCTCTCAGCCAATCAGTACCTTCTCCATGCATTCCTATAGAGTAACCGGGGATAACCTCTCATTTCGTGCTCTCTCAATCTGTTGATCTGTTCTACCATTTTATGCCATCTGCCACAATTTCACACATTTGTATTAATAAAATTAATTTAACTTAACAATGGTGTTGCACTACGCTACTGAGCAGGGGCATCACATTGTTGAAATTACTCATCTCCCAGTAATGTACACAGTGTGCGCCTGGCATCTCTCTGGAAGGTTAGGGGAGGACAAGTCGTCCCCTTGCCCCTCCTGTTCTGGTACCGATGCCACTGAGACAAAAGCACAATATCATAAAATTTTACATTTACATTTTCACGATGATGTAGTGAGTGGATTCTGTCTATAGAAGGAGAGGAATCACCGATCACTGGTAGTTTGGACACTTTCCCTTCCCTCCTTTGGCTATAGGAAACACAGGTTATCAACCTTGGCCCTCAGGACCCCAAACAGTGCATGTTTTCCAGGTCTCCTTGCAGAATCACAAGTGAAATAAATTAGATCCACCGGTGGATCTTTTAAAATGTGTCAGAGAGTAATGAATACACCTGTGCAGCTGCTGGGTGACCTGGAAAATGAGACATGTGTGGGGTCCTGAGGACAGAGTTTGAGAACCACTGGGCTAGAGTATTTATGCACATTGGAGTTGTACGCAGTTCACACAGCAACTGAGGTTTTGGATGCAGCTGCTGTGCGAAACTTTGTAAAAGCAGCAGGATGTGTCTGAAGTAGAAAGACGCCCACTGCTTGCCTTTGCGATATGCTGCTGCATCCGAAGACGAAGCACTGGATCATCTGCGTAAAATCGGTCATTTGAGTAACCCTCATGTTACTAAGGATGGCTATGTATTTCATGCTGCCTTGGCCAGTGAAGCTGCATCCAAGGACGCGGCACGCCCAGAAAATGGGCCTGACATCTATTTTCTGTAACGCTCGCCATCGAACCAAATGGCCGCAGTCATCACAGACACAGATCTGCACAGTCGCAGTACAGATCCAATGCATGCGCAGACTGGCAAACATCAGAGGTGCACGTAGACCCATAATGCTCAGTACGTAAACCCTAGAAGTATAGTGATAGCTATTGCTAATACTATATGGTAATATCTTCATCAGGGCAGCATCTTATCATATGTACTTTCCCGGCTAGAGGGGAGATTCTTTATAAATGACTATGTAGCAGCAGCTCTATAGTCACAATAAGATATGTTATTCAATGGTACAAAAAAGCAAAAAATTATTTAAATGCCCTTGAAAAAGTCAACAATATCAGAGCGTCTAGCACACTCCACAATCAAACTGAAGTATAAATGTCTTTAATAATGGTAGGTACCTACAGTATATGGTACCCATTTTCATGGGAAAGTAGTAGGGTGTGCACCCACCTCCTATACCCTGCTTGGCAGAAAAAGAGAGAGAGACACACAATGCAACTGTGATGGCCTCATTTATTTATTAATATTTTGATCATTATTTAATTTGAACTATTTATATACTGGATAATTCTCCAGACCCTCTCATACTCGCTCACCAATACACAGTGACAGCACTCAAGAGGGGGGGTCTCACATGAGAGTGATAATTGGCCTTGCTTTCAGATACACTGGGCCTCATTCAGAGGCGGTAGGAGGATGCAAGCGGTCACTCAGAAACTGGGCGGCCACTTGCATCCTGATCGCCCGACTCTGTTGCGGTCGTTAGGCTGTGGGTTAACACCCACAGCTATAACGACCGCTCCGGTGATGGTCGCGAGACAATCGCGACTTACGACGAGACCCTAGGGTAGGGTCTCCTTGTCGTAAGCCCCAGAGAGCTTCTGGCTCTGTCTGAGCCGGAAGCTCTCCACTGACATCACTAGTGATGTCAGTGGGGCCGCCCCCAAACGGTAGGCGTTCTCGGTGACCGCAAGCCCTGGAGTGATTTTGGCTCTATCAGAGCCAAATCACTCCCACTGACATCACTAGTGATGTCAGTGGGGCCGGACCCAGACGGTAGGCGTTCCCATGGGAACGCCTCCGTCTGGGCGGCCACGTCCCCTGCACGCCCACCAAAGGGGGTGTGCTGTCACTCACCATCGACAGCACGCCCCCTTTGGTGCGAGACCTGGAGCGACGGCTTCACCTTCGCTAGCCGGGTCTCGCGCATGCACACGACGGAGCTCCCTCCGTCATGCGCATGCGCACTAGGGCACCATCGACCGGCTTTGCGAGCGCTCAGCGCTCGCAAGCGGGTCTGAATCAGGCCCTGTGTCTTCAGGATTAGTGCATCTCACAAACGAGGTGAGCAAGTTACATCGTGGTCAAAGGGGTTCGGCTTCAAAGTAGTTTGTCCATGGCGTCCAGATTTTGACACAGCTGAAATAAAGGGGGGTGTAGTTGATTTTCACTGTGTTGCGATGTGCGGTATAGTTGCATATAGTTAATCAATTTTTGTGATGGGCGTGCAGTATGTGGAATAGGCTGAGGCAACAGAGAGTGTAGAGGGGTACTTGGTATTTGTAGTCCAGTGACGGATTTAATTAAATCACAAACTTTCATCCAAAAGGGTTGAACATGTGGACAAGATCACCAAATATGAAGGAGAGTTCCCAACTGACCACATAGACGCCAGCATAGATCAGTGGCAGTAGGGTAAATCAAATGGAGACAGGTGGGTATGACGTACCAATGAAACTAGGAATTTTCTTTAACATGTACAGAGATAGAACTCTTAGCAACTTCCAATTTAACTTTAAACCACTCCTCTCACCAACGTCTTGCTCCCAGGCCAATTCAAGCACCTCTTTTTCAGGTTGGTCATAGGAGAGTAACAACTGATAGATCGTAGAGGTAAGTCCCTTAGTCATCTGGGATTGTCTGCATAGTGACTCTATGGCAGTACAAATGGTAGGAGTACAGTTCTCCAGAAGGGCATGATAGAAGTGTTGTATGATCTGCAAATATTGATAGAAAACCTTATCTGGTAGAGAAAATTGAGTCTGTAAACTAGTAAAGTCAGGAAAAGTGCACAATGGTGCAATGTCAGAGGAAAGAGAATATTCTGGTGGGTTCAACAATAAAATAATCGGTGGTCTAGACCTGGGGTGAAAGAGGGATTATTCCGGGGGTTGATAGAGCCTAGTACAAAATTCCCAGGTGGTTAAAGTAAAGCAAACTGTTGGCAATAGGGATATGGAAGCAGGGCAGTTTGGGGCTTAGAACTAAAGAAGGTTAGATAATAAATTAGGGATGAGCGGGTTCGGTTCCCTGAGAACCGAACCCACCCGAACTTCGGGGATCCGGGGCGATCCGAGCCCAAGCTCGGATCTCCCTGTCTGCCCCGGATCCCTCTCCCGAGGCAAAACCTCGAGATCTGCTGTCGGATCTCGAGGTTTTGCCTCGAGCGGCCATTTAAAAAAAAATGCCTTTGCCTTTAATGGGCAAAGTGCTGATTGGCTGACAGAGCCGTCTGTCACGGCTCTCAGCCAATCAGCATTATGGTGCTCATTTGCATGTAGCACGGACTCGTGAGATCCGTGCTACATGCATCTGTGTGATTGACAGTGACACAGAGCACAGATGGGTCAGTGAGACCCGTCTGTGCTGCTGTGTATTTCAATGACACAGATGCACGCACGGACCAGGAGATCCGTGCTACTTGCATCTGTGTCATTGACACAGAGCACTAACGGGTCCGTGAGACCCGTCTGTGCTGCTGTGGTAAATAAAAAAAAAAAAACCTGTGTAAAAAGAGAAAAAAATGGCGTCCTCCCCCCCAAAAAAAGAGCAACCAGCCCCGGGCATTAGTGACCCAGTGCTGGGTGTGCTTAAATACAGGGGACAAACGACATAGGGGTCCCCTGTACTTAAACACAACCAGCACCGGGCTAGTCAGAACCAGAGCTGGTTGCCAAAATACGGGGGACAAACGACGTAGGGGTCCCCCGTATTCTGCGCAACCAGCTCTGGGCTCTGATCCGGTCCTGGTTCTGGAAATACAGGGGAAAAAAATGAGTAGGGTTCCCCTGTATGTTCCAGAACCAGCACTGGACTTTTTCTAGCGGGGGGCTGATGCCACAGCCAGGGGAGCCCTTTCACCGGGCCCCCCAGCCGCAGCATCAGCCCTGACCGCTAGTCAGCCCAGGCCGGGGATCCCTGGAGAGCTGGGGACCCCCCCAATAAAGGGGTCACCCTCTCCAGGGCACCCCAGGCCCAGGCTGATAGCCCGGGGCTATCCCCGCCACCCCTGGTGGCGGTGGGTGGCGGGTTGATTGTGTGGTGTGGTGTAAATAAAGAATATCAAACATTGTCTTTACAAGTAGAACTGCAAGTCCCAGCAAGCCTGCCCCGCATGCTGGTACTTGGAGAACCACAAGTACCAGCATGCAGGGCATTAAGGGCCCACTAGTACCTGTAGTTCACCTGTAAAAAAATGTTTAAAAAAAACACAGGACACACACACCGTGACAGTATAAGTTTATTAAACATACATACACACACACACACACACACACATGTACACATACTCACCTATGTAACCTGTAGCATCGGTCCACTTGTCCGGTAAAGTATCCATAGGGGACCTGTGAAAAAAAACATACTCACCATCTCCTATGCGAGGTTCTGTCCTCTTCGTTCCAAAGTAGGCATCCCCGGACTTGGCAAAAAAAAAAAACGAAAACGCGATCCACGAACTTAGTACCGTTCTATAGAACGGTACTTCCCGAATGAGAGCTTAGCGGCGGGGTATCACCATGGAAACCCCGCTGCTAAGCGTTCATTGGCTGAGAGAGGCCATCTCCCGTCTCTCTCAGCCAATGAACGGCTCCCTCCATTGTAGTCAATGCTGGGAGCCGCAAGGTTATTAAAGTTTACCCTGCGGTTCCCACCATTGACTACAATGGAGGGAGCCGTTCATTGGCTGAGAGACGGGAGATGACCTCTCTCAGCCAATGAACGCTTAGCAGCGGGGTTTCCATGGTGATACCCCGCCGCTAAGCTCTCATTCGGGAAGTACCGTTCTATAGAACGGTACTAAGTTCGTGGATCGCGTTTTCGTTTTTTTTTTTTGCCAAGTCCGGGGATGCCTACTTTGGAACGAAGAGGACAGAACCTCGCATAGGAGATGGTGAGTATGTTTTTTTTCACAGGTCCCCTAGGGATACTTTACCGGACAAGTGGACCGATGCTACAGGTTACATAGGTGAGTATGTGTACATGTGTGTGTGTGTATGTATGTTTAATAAACTTATACTGTCACGGTGTGTGTGTCCTGTGTTTTTTAAAAAAAATTTTTTACAGGTGAACTACAGGTACTAGTGGGCCCTTAATGCCCTGCATGCTGGTACTTGTGGTTCTCCAAGTACCAGCATGCGGGGCAGGCTAGCTGGGACTTGCAGTTCTACTTGTAAAGACAATGTTTGATATTCTTTATTTACACCACACCACACAATCAACCCGCCACCCACCGCCACCAGGGGTGGCGGGGATAGCCCCAGGCTATCAGCCTGGGCCTGGGGTGCCCTGGAGAGGGTGACCCCTTTATTGGGGGGGTCCCCAGCTCTCCAGGGATCCCCGGCCTGGGCTGACTAGCGGTCAGGGTTGATGCTGCGGCTGGGGGGCCCGGTGAAAGGGCTCCCCTGGCTGTGGCATCAGCCCCCCGCTAGAAAAAGTCCAGTGCTGGTTCTGGAACATACAGGGGAACCCTACTCATTTTTTGTCCCCTATATTTCCAGAACCAGGACCGGATCAGAGCCCAGAGCTGGTTGCGCAGAATACAGGGGACCCCTACGTCGTTTGTCCCCCGTATTTTGGCAACCAGCGCTGGTTCTGACTAGCCCGGTGCTGGTTGTGCTTAAGTACAGGGGACCCCTACGTCGTTTGTCCCCTGTATTTAAGCACACCCAGCACTGGGTTACTAATGCCCGGGGCTGGTTGCTCTTTTTTGGGGGGGTGCACGCCATTTTTTTCTTTTTTTACACAGGTTTTTTTTTTTTTTTTTACCACAGCAGCACAGACGGGTCTCACGGACCTGTCATTGCTCTGTGCCAATCACACAGATGCATGTAGCACGGATCTCCCGGGTTCGTGCTACATGCAAATGGGCACCATAACGCTGATTGGCTTCCTGTCTGCCACTGCAGTGCCACTCCTAGATGGGCCACGTGTTTGTGCCGCCCCCTTGTGTCGCTTAGCATAGTCATCCAGCTTCCTCGGTACAACCTTTTGGCCTAAAAACAATATTGTGAGGTGTGAGGTGTTCAGAATAGAGTGGAAATGAGTGGAAATTAATGTTATTGGGGTTATTAATAGCGTAGGAACAAAAAAAGGCCCATTTATGTGATTTTAGCGGGTTTTTTTTATTTTTTAAGAAAAAATCCAGATCCAAAACACAAAACCCAGAACCCAAAACACGGAAGGGTGGTTTTGGCAAAACCAATCCAGATCCAAAACACGAAGAAAGATCCAGATCCAAAACCAAAACACAAAACACGAAAAGTGTCCGGTGCACACCCCTATAATAAATACAGCGTCTGTTTTTATAGTTGTTCACACTCTATATATGCATGGGGGGGAGGGAGGTGTGCAACTGTATACACATATTTTGGATTTGTTAGTATTAGTACAGAACCAGCTATGACAGGATTGCTGCGATGCGTAGCAGAACCAGCTATGACAGGATTGCTGGGATGCAGAGCAGAGCCAGCTATTGCAGGAATGCCGACAGCAGCTGCGTGCTGGCAGTAAGTATAGTGAGAGGAGCAGAGGGACGGGGAGAGGCTCACAGACTGAGGATCAGAGAAGGACTGGTGAGGTGACAAGGCAGCAGAAACACTGCAGCTTGGTAAACAAACTGTATATATTTATCACTATATAAGTATGATTAATTTAACAGTTATTTTTTATGTTATTATGCCCATTCCCAGATACTTGTAATATAAGGCAGTCCTATCCACTTCCCACCTACCATAATAAACAAAATTCTATAGTGTACCTTAAAAAAAAAGTGAGGGGGTGACGATGTCTGCTACTGTAAACGCCAGTATGATTCCTTCTAATGAGTCAAAACATAGGTTACTTAGGCCGCCATTTATTAATGATCGTATATGCAATGCGATCAGGGCATTACATTACCGCCCATGATCGCATTGCAATATGCGATCATACCACCGAGGTGAATTATCCGGGACATGCAGGGACACAGGGTTGCTGCGCATGTGTGGTGGTCATTGTCGGGGAGGTGCAGGGGGAATCCTCCGTTGGATAAAAATGTGGTGGCAGCCCATAGGCTACAGCGGCTAATGCCATCTTTAGATGGCATTAGCTGGGGGGGCCAATATTGGGAATGCATCGCATTCCGGATATTGGTAAATCTGACAGCATTGCATCCCCCATAGAAACCTATAGAGGATGCGGCTGCCCCTGGTGAGACCATGTACGTAGTGAAAAAATGGTGCCAGCATCACCACTGCCACAACCAATAATGTAAGGGACATGAATCAGGACCAAAATTAAAGTGCTATGGATTGTTTTAGGGAGGGGTGGAGGAGGGGCCCTAAACTGAGATCTAAATCCGGCTCTGGGATGAGCAGTACCAGCTAGTGCACAAACACTGGGATGAGCAGTACCAGCTATTGCAGGAACTCTGGGATGAGCAGTACCAGCTAATGCAGGAACGCTGGGATGAGCAGTACCAGCTAGTGCAGGAACGCTGGGATGAGCAGTACCAGCTAGTGCAGGAACGCTGGGATAAGCAGTACCAGCTAGTGCAGGAATACTGGGATGAGCAGTACCAGCTAATGCAGGAACTCTGGGATGAGCAGTAGCAGCTATTGCAGGAACTCTGGGATGAGCAGTACCAGCTAGTGCAGGAATGGTGGGATGAGCAGTATCAGCTAGTGCAGGAATGCTGGGATGAGCAGTATCAGCTAGTGCAGGAATGCTGGGATGAGCAGTATCAGCTAGTGCAGGAATGCTGGGATGAGCCAAGGAGATAGTAATTGCACTGAAGTCGTTGAGCAGAACTCTTGCTGTGCACTGGCAATTAGTGAGTGCTCAGGAGGCTTCCTTTATACCCCTGGCTGTTCAAGGATTGAATCGTGGAGTCAGGTGATGGTAGATTGGGATTCCATTGGCTGTGAACTAGTCACCTGATTGGAAACAACATGGCTGTGCCCATCTCTGATCTTGTAGGGAATTCAGGCATGGAGCACACTGTGGACATGCAGAGAGAATGGTAAGCACGAAAGGCCTGGGAACAATACATCCACATGATCTCTGCAGTTCAGGTCCAGCATATCAACTGGATTGCAAAACTCTGCTTGTAATCAGGAGTCTGCAACTCTCACAGGCAAAGAGACTCACATGCACAATCAGTCCAACAGGAAGAATCCAGCAACTAGCAACACAGACACATGCTGCACATACTGTACTTGCCGACTTCTACGTTTTCCTCCCCGGGAGAAGGCCACAGAGAAGAAGCAGGTGGGCGGTGTTGGGTGTGGGGCTGGACAGGTTGCATCATTAAGCCCGGCCACTCATAGTAATTTGTCTAGTACACTGCATATTTAAATAGGGGGCATGGCAAATGACACGATTCTCATTGAATTGCGTCATTAGGCTCCGCCCGTCTTCAATTCCTATATCATCCATAGGCAATACATAATGCACCCGTCTGCAGAACTATCTGCACTGTTGTGGCTTCCTTAAACAATTGCATATGTTTTGTGTGACAATTCATAACTGAAATGAAACTATGTGATTTCCATCTCTTTCTCGGGTGATTTCAATGAACATCAGCAAAAAACAGATGTTGAAAATTCTCGCTAAACCTCTAGATGAAAAACATGTCACATTCGCCCATGTGTTTCTCAGCATAGGCCATTCACTTTGCCACCTATCAAAGTCGTTTTCCAGCTTTTGCTGTATTTTCTGGCTTCCAGGATACATTACAGTGGTCTGTAATTCCAAGGGACGGCCAAGGGTTGATCAAGATTTGATAATTGAACATAGGACTCCATGAAATTGTTTCTATTTCTCAGTAAAAGCTCTACAGTACAACATATTCAAGTATCTTGCAGTCTATGAAGTTCTGAATTCTGTGACACTGAGCAGTTTGACCTGAACGTAAAGTTGTAATATTTAGAAAACTGATTCCCATATGAAGAACGAAGTCAGATTTCAACAATGACTATGATATAAATAGGTAGATACAGTATAGAACTCACCACTGGTGTTGTGACCACTAGCCATGTCTAAGGTACAGATGTGCCCACATACATCTATCCTCCGTGCGCTACAAGTCACGCCACACATAATGCGGGAGTTCAGTGTGACTGGGTAGCACCGAGTGTCTTCTCGTACGTCTTTTTACCTTCAAATGCATCTTATTCACACAACGATGTGAATAGATAGCACAAGCCAGAGCCGGATTTAGGCCCTCATTCAGAGCCACTCGCTAGCGGCAGTACGCTCGTTCCGAGCGATGTTCGCACATCTGCGCATGCGTACGGTTTTTAGTACGCATGCGCGAACCAGTCAGTGCGGCCGAAAATCGTTGGTACGCAATATAGCGAGGGCCTGCTATTTTGAGTGACAGAATGAGGCGTATGTGGGTGGTAACAGGGGAAGGTGCTTGAAAACGGGGAGTGGAGATCCGAACGCAGGCGTGCTTAAAGGTCAAAACGGGCGTTTTAAGGGAGTGCATAATTAATACAGCAGCGTCATTGACCACGTCACTTGGTTTTTTTTAACTCAGAACTGCTCGCAAAATAGTGGTTGAAAACACCAACCACAAGAATAGCGAGCAGTTAGGGTTAGGCACCCCCGGGGGCAGGTTAGGGTTAGGCACCCCCCCCAGGAGGGTTAGGTTTAGGGTGCGGGGAGGGGGAGTTAGGTTTAGGCACTAGGTGGGGAGGGTAGGGTTAGGCATCCCTAAGGGAGGGTTAGGGTTAGGGGGGCGAGGGTTAGGAATAGCTTAAATACTTACCCTGTCGGGATCTTCATTCTTCTGCCTTCCGGCGTCGGTATTACATCCGCTGGGCTTTAATTCGGCGGTATGTCATACCGATTCCCCCTCAAACAATCCATCACACTATATTTTCATTCCTGATTCATTATTTGTTATTTTTTCCTCCTTATATTCAAAGCTTTAAACATTACAAACATGGTGTAATGGTTAGCATTACTGCCTCACAGCACTGAGGTCATGGGTTTGATTTACACCGCAGTTCTGTGTGGAGTTTGTATATTCTCCCCATACTTGCATAGCTTTCCTCCAACACTTCAAAAATATACTGGTAGGTTAACTGGCTCCCAACAGAAAAATGAACCCTAGTGTGTAGGTGTACATGTGTTTAGGGCAGACTAGATGGGCCAAGTGGTTCATAACTGCCATCAAATTATATGTTTAAATTATTTGTTTAAACATTAGAAACAAACACAAAAAGACCATAACACAGAAGATATTCTAGGAACTTAGGGTCCGATTTAGACCCGTTCGCAAGGCTGCGTTCGCACTCAGCCGTCCGCAGTCAAAGTATGCAAATCCCGTAATCGTTAGCAAGACATTAACACGCCCACTATGTTTTGCTGTGTGATCGCGGTATGACATTAGACGCCCACCAGCCTGACACAAGACGCCCACTTTCCCTTAGTAACATACGTCATCTCCAGGAAGTGTATTAAACAATCAGTAACATCGTCTGACATCGGACCCATATGCAGCATATGCATATGGCTGACCATACCCTACCGCAAGCACTGCGAGTGCTGCTGTGTGTAATTCAGCCATGGGACATGTATGCTGACGATGCGTCTTAATTATGCACTCCCCTGTAATGGCGTTCCAACTCGCAGACGCCTGCGTTCGCACCACCACACCCCTGTTACCATCAACCACCCCCTGTCACCACCCACAAATGGCACGTCCTGTCACTCATGCTTGCAGAGCATCTGTGTACTTCGCTTCCCGATCGCAGTGACTGGTTCATGCACGCGCACTGCGTCTTGTACGCATGCGCAGATTGCAAACATCGACAGGCTGCATGCGAACGCAGCCTTGCAACTGGGTCTGAATCAGGCCCTTACTGTATATACAATACAGGAACAGCTTTAGTGACCAATGTACAATACATTCTTAATATTTTACTACACTGACACCAAAGTAACTTTGATCACATTTCTCACACATTCTGGTGTTTGGTTTGAGCAACAACTGAACCTCTTCACCATTCTGAATGATTTCATGCACTGAGTTGCTGCCATTTGACTGACTGATCAGATATTTGCATTAATAAAGTGTACTGGGGTAATCAAAAAGGGGGATACTGTGTAATGTTATCAGTTGACGAATCTACTGTGTAACTTACACACTAACCCCTACGTTATCAGTTGCTGAATCTACCATAGGGATGGACATCAGAAGCCCTCCATCAAATGATGGCTGGGCTTCCACCATTGAAACTTTTGATGTGATGGTAATTAAGCATTGCATCAAAAGAATTTGATGCACAAAAACACTCATATAACTAACACATGTGCAAAAATCCTGCAGCATGGTCGGCCAGGGATAGGACTGGGGGCAGGATCGGGGGCGGGCCCGAGCAGTGACTACCTACTGCTCCAGCGTCCCAACAGATGCAGGAGTTACACTCGGGACTGATCTCAGCCAACCCGAAGCTGGCTGCGAGCCCATCCTACTCCTCTGAGTGCAGCATGACAAGCATCACATAAAAGTAGGGATGTGCAGGCTCGGATTTTCCCGCCAAATTCAGATTTTTCCTGACAAAAATTGGGGCTTAGAAAGAGGCAAAACGTCATCTTTCATGGACAAACATCATCTTTCATGGACTTTTGTCGAGGAATGATGATGTTTGTCCATGAAAGATTACGTTTTGCCTCTTTCTGAGACCCGATTTTTAGCGGGAAAAAAACGAATTTGGCGGGAAAATCCAAACTAATCCGAGCCTGCACATCCCTACTTAAAAGTTAAGTACGTAGAATAGGAAACTACACTTTCGCCACTAAAATGGCTCCAGGATGTACTTAGTTGCAGTGCTTATCTGGCTTCTGGCTGGCTGTGAGAGCCAATCAGAGCTGCAGCCTGGGAGAGGGAAGGAACCAATCAGGTCACGTCTGATGCAGAAAGGGACAGCCTCCATTGCCTCTAATGGAGCTAAGGTCCTAGGTGCTGCAATGCAGGGGGCAACAGCCAGGAATGGAGGAGACAGGGGCAGGGCAAGAATTTAAAAAAACAGGTAACCATCAGAACACCATCAAATCATTACCATTCAATGGTGACAAATATTGGAAAGCCACCATAGAATGGTAAAAAAACTAACATCACAAGATATATATTGATGGTCTATAACCATCGTAATTCGATGTCCATCCCTAATCTACCATCACACAACCCTCCATGCACCCACAGCAAAGTCACTGAATGAAATGAATCTGCCATCTTAAACACAAGGTACAAGTGGTTGAAGCACATGATGAGCTGGGCGCACAAAGACTCAGGTGTAAAAGATGCTGCTAGGAAACCAGGCAACAAGAAGGGTGTTCATGTTCACACTATTGCTGCTACCAGACATTGCCCACAATGTCCCTGTTTATGACATAACAGATCAAACATCACCACCACAAACACTATCATTGACATTACACTACATCACTATAAAACCCAATCAGCACACACTGCACCACTCTATCACTCAGTGCATCACTATCACTCACTCAGCACACACCGCATCACTCTATCACTCACTCAGCACACCCTGCATCACTCTATCACTCACTTAGCACATACAACATCACTCTATTACTCACTCAGCACACACTGTGTCACTATCACTCACTCAGCACACACCGCACCACTATCACTCACTCAGCACACACCACATCACTCACTCAGCACACACCACATCACTCACTCAGCACACACCACATCACTCTATCACTCAGCACACACCGCATCACTCTATCACTCACTCAGTACACACCGTATCACTCTATCACTCACTCAGTAAACACCGCAGCACTCTATCACTCACTCAGCACACACCGCACCACTCTATCACTCACTCAGCACACACTGCACCACTATCACTCACTCAGCACACACCACATCACTATCACTCAGCACACACCGCATCACTATCACTCACCACACACTACATCACTCTATTACTCACTCAGCACACACAACATCACTCTTATCACTCACTGCATCATTATCACTCACTCAGCACACAACACCGTATCACTCTATCACTCACTCAGCACACACTATATCACTCTATCACTCACTGCATCACTATCACTCACTCAGCACACACTGCACCACTCTATCACTCACTCAGCACACACCGCGCCACTCTATCACTCACTCAGCACACACCGTATCACTCTATCACTCACTTAGCACACACCGCACAACTCTATCACTCACTCAGCACACACCATATCACTATCACTCACTCAGCACACACCGCATCACTCTATCACTCACTCAGCACACACCATATCAGTCTATCACTCAGCCCACACCGCATCACTATCACTCACTCAGCACACACCGCACCACTATCACTCACTCAGCACACACCGTATCACTCTATCACTCACTCAGCACACACCACATCACTCTATCACTCACTCAGCACACACTGCACCACTATCACTCACTCAGCACACACCATATCACTATCACTCACTCAGCACACACCATATCACTATCACTCACTCAGCACACACCGCATCACTCTATCACTCACTCAGCACTCACTCACTCAGCACACACCGCATCACTCTATCACTCACTCAGCACACACCATATCACTCTATCACTCACTCAGCACACACCACATGACTCTGTCACTCAGCCCACACCGCATCACTCTATCACTCACTCAGCACAGACCGCACCACTCTATCACTCACTCAGCACTCACCGCATCACTATCACACACTACATCACTCTATTACTCACTCAGCACACACCGCACCACTCTATCACTCACTCAGCACACACCGCACCACTATCACTCACTCAGCACACACTACATAACTCTATTACTCACTCAGCACACACCGCACCACTCTATCACTCACTCAGCACACACCACATCACTATCACTCAGCACACACCGCATCACTATCACTCACCACACACTACATCACTCTGTTACTCACTCAGCATACACTGCATCACTCTATTACTCACTCAGCACACACAACATCACTCTTATCACTCACTGCATCATTATCACTCACTCAGCACACAACACCGTATCACTCTATCACTCACTCAGCACACACTATATCACTCTATCACTCACTGCATCACTATCACTCACTCAGCACACAACACTGTATCACTCTATCACTCACTCAGCACACTCCGCACCACTATATCACTAACCGCATCACTCTATCACTCACTCAGCACACTGCATCACTATCACTCATACATCACACATCGCATCACTATCACAGTACACACTGCATCACTAGCACTCACTCAGCACACACCATATCACTATCACTCACTCAGCACACACCATATCACTATCACTCACTCAGCACACACCGCATCACTCTATCACTCACTCAGCACTCACTCACTCAGCACACACCGCATCACTCTATCACTCACTCAGCACACACCGCGCCACTCTATCACTCACTGCATCACTATCACTCACTCAGCACACACTATATCACTCTATCACTCACTGCATCACTATCACTCACTCAGCACACAACACTGTATCACTCTATCACTCACTCAGCACACTCCGCACCACTATATCACTAACCACATCACTCTATCACTCACTCAGCACACTGCATCACTATCACTCATACATCACACATCGCATCACTATCACAGTACACACTGCATCACTAGCACACACTGCATCACTAGCACTCACTCAGCACACACTGCATCACTAGCACTCACTCAGCACACACTGCATCACTATCACAGCACACACTGCATCACTAGCACTCACTCAGCACACACTGCATCACTATCACTCAGTCAGCACACACTGCATCACTCTATCACTCACTCAGTACACACTGCACCACTCTATCACTCACTCAGCACACTCCGCACCACTATATCACTCACCGCATCACTCTATCACTCACTCAGCACATACCACATCACTCGAGCACTCACTCAGCACACTGCATCACTATCACTCATACATCACACACCGCATCACTATCACAGTACACACTGCATCACTAGCACTCGCTCAGCACACACTGCATCACTATCACTCACTCAGCACACACTGCATCACTCAGCACACACTGCATCACTATCACTCACTCAGCACACACTGCATCACTATCACTCACTCAGCACACACTGCATCATTATCACAGCACACACTGCATCAATAGCACACACTACATCACTCTATTACTCACTCAGCACACACTGCATCACTATCACAGCACACACTGCATCAATAGCACTCACTCAGCACACACCACATCACTGTTACTCACTCAGCACACACTACATCACTCTATTACTCACTCAGCACACACTGCATCACTATCACAGCACACACTGCATCAATAGCACTCACTCAGCACACACCACATCACTGTCACTCACTACATCACACTACATAACTCTATTACTCACTCAGCACACACCGCACCACTCTATCACTCACTCAGCACACACCACATCACTATCACTCAGCACACACCGCATCACTATCACTCACCACACACTACATCACTCTGTTACTCACTCAGCATACACTGCATCACTCTATTACTCACTCAGCACACACAACATCACTCTTATCACTCACTGCATCATTATCACTCACTCAGCACACAACACCGTATCACTCTATCACTCACTCAGCACACACTATATCACTCTATCACTCACTGCATCACTATCACTCACTCAGCACACAACACTGTATCACTCTATCACTCACTCAGCACACTCCGCACCACTATATCACTAACCGCATCACTCTATCACTCACTCAGCACACTGCATCACTATCACTCATACATCACACATCGCATCACTATCACAGTACACACTGCATCACTAGCACTCACTCAGCACACACCATATCACTATCACTCACTCAGCACACACCATATCACTATCACTCACTCAGCACACACCGCATCACTCTATCACTCACTCAGCACTCACTCACTCAGCACACACCGCATCACTCTATCACTCACTCAGCACACACCGCGCCACTCTATCACTCACTGCATCACTATCACTCACTCAGCACACACTATATCACTCTATCACTCACTGCATCACTATCACTCACTCAGCACACAACACTGTATCACTCTATCACTCACTCAGCACACTCCGCACCACTATATCACTAACCGCATCACTCTATCACTCACTCAGCACACTGCATCACTATCACTCATACATCACACATCGCATCACTATCACAGTACACACTGCATCACTAGCACACACTGCATCACTAGCACTCACTCAGCACACACTGCATCACTAGCACTCACTCAGCACACACTGCATCACTATCACAGCACACACTGCATCACTAGCACTCACTCAGCACACACTGCATCACTATCACTCAGTCAGCACACACTGCATCACTCTATCACTCACTCAGTACACACTGCACCACTCTATCACTCACTCAGCACACTCCGCACCACTATATCACTCACCGCATCACTCTATCACTCACTCAGCACATAACACATCACTCGAGCACTCACTCAGCACACTGCATCACTATCACTCATACATCACACACCGCATCACTATCACAGTACACACTGCATCACTAGCACTCGCTCAGCACACACTGCATCACTATCACTCACTCAGCACACACTGCATCACTCAGCACACACTGCATCACTATCACTCACTCAGCACACACTGCATCACTATCACTCACTCAGCACACACTGCATCATTATCACAGCACACACTGCATCAATAGCACTCACTCAGCACACACTACATCACTCTATTACTCACTCAGCACACACTGCATCACTATCACAGCACACACTGCATCAATAGCACTCACTCAGCACACACCACATCACTGTTACTCACTCAGCACACACTACATCACTCTATTACTCACTCAGCACACACTGCATCACTATCACAGCACACACTGCATCAATAGCACTCACTCAGCACACACCACATCACTGTCACTCACTCAGCACACACTACATCACTCTATTACTCACTCAGCACACACTGCATCACTATCACAGCACACACTGCATCACTATCACAGCACACACCGCATCACTATCACAACACACACTGCATCACTAGCACTCACTCTGCACACACTGCATCACTAGCACTCAAACAGCAGAGCCTTTCAAATTACACTTGGCAGCATGCACAGTAACTCTCTTCTTTCTCCCCCTATAGAAAACTCAAGTGACTCACCTGTCTCCATGTCACAGTTCACACACAGTATGTAATAGCCCCCCATGCTGCCTGTACTAATAGTAGAGGAGAGCTGCCCAGGAGTCAGGACTACACTAAGGATAGGTAGCTGAAAATCCTCTCAGCACCTCCTGCTGGCGCCTGGAGGCAAGTGCTTCTCAGTGAGAAGTAGGTGAAGATGCCGACAAAGACTTCCTTCCTCTACATCCGGACCTAGCTGTTGTGAGTGACTGCGACTAATCCACAGGGCCGGATTTCAGGGGGGCCTGGCCACAGCGTCGGTTTCTCAGCTACTCCAGAGGTCACGTCCTGTGCGGAGAAGCAGGAGGTGGAGCTGGGCGGCTTAGAAAAATGTGTTGCCGATATCTCCATGTCCCAGAACCAGACCCGCCTAGAGCAGCGCAAAGACTTCGGCCAGGACCCTGAGGAGGACAGCCGGCAGAGAATACAGCTGGAGAATATAACGGAGTCCAGGCCCCCTGAGAGCCGCGGCGGGCCCGGGTAATAGGGGGCATGACCTAATCGCGGAAGGCGTGGCCACGCCCCCATCCCAGAATACAAAAACAGATTGTGCCGGGGAGGGGGGCGTTCTGGGCCCCCTCAGCCCTGCTCAAAGCCAGGGGGGGGCGCAATCAGTGTGATCGCTCCCCTCCACATGCATAGGAGACTGCTCGTGGCTGCTGCTCAGCAGCCACGAGCAGTCTCCACTGCAGCTCAGCACACGCTGTGTGCTGGGCTGCTCTGAGGGAGGGGGAGCGGCGCCAGACCCGGGCCTCCGCCGGGCCCCTCAGGAAGCCCGGGCCCCGGTAATCTGTATCCGCTCCCCCCCCTCTCAACGCCCCTGACGGAGTCACGGGAGAGTGACACGGAGCAGCAACAGCAGGAGGAGGAAAAAGGTGCATATATATATGTATAGCACAGGCCAATCTTTTACTGTGCACATACTGTCCTCCCTCCTGTCACTACGTCTGCACTGTCTACCTTCCTGTCCCTTGTGTATATACAGTCCTCCCTCCCTGTCGCCCTGTGTATATACAGTCCTCCCTCCCTGTCCCCCTGTGTATATACAGTCCTCCCTCCCTGTCCCCCTGTGTATATACAGTCCTCCCTCCCTGTCCCCCTGTGTATATACAGTCCTCCCGCCCTGTCCCCCTGTGTATATACAGTCCTCCCTCCCTGTCCCCCTGTGTGTATACAGTCCTCCCTCCCTGTCCCCCTGTGTATATACAGTCCTCCCTCCCTGTCCGCCTGTGTATATACAGTCCTCCCTCCCTGTCCCCCTGTGTATATACAGTCCTCCCTCCCTGCCCCCTCTGTATATACAGTCCTCCACTTCCTGTTCCTATGCGTGTACTGTCCTTCCTCATACATATATATTGATGGGGGGCCCCCACACATTTGGTGCCCAGGGGCCCCCACATACCTTAATCCGGCCCTGCTCCCCACAATGGTACCTAACACCTGGTTGCTGACTCCCTGCTGCTTATTTTGAGTGCTATGATCACTAATGCAGCAATGTGTGTAAATCATGTTCTTGTCCTGTATTGTATTGTACTGTAAGGCTGGGTACCCACCTGCACGATACTGGCCAGATTTGGCCGATTTAGCCAAATCGGAATGACAAATAGGGCAAATCGTGCAGTATGTATGCCGAATTTGCGTCGTCCCGCTGTTACATGCGATATTGTGTCATTGGTCGCGCTGCATGGCACCATACATTTTCATGAACGACGGAACAAGTAATCGTTCCGTCGTTCATTAAATCGTGCAGTGTGTTCTGGCAATCATGAGATATCCAGGGTGAAGGCAAATCGACCCTGAGCATCGGCACGATTGCCAGTCGTTCGAGTGTTTACCCACCCTAAGTCACTGGTTTCTTGAAAGTTGGTCTAGTGTGTGGCCAGCTTAAAGCTGGCCACACATCTAAAGATTATCTGTCCAACCAGCCAACTAGAATGAAAATCTGTTAACGTATGGGCTGGTTGGATAAAAGTTGGTCTAGTGTGTGGACAGCTTAAAGCTGGCCACACATCTAAAGATTATCTGTCCAACCAGCCAACTATTTGATTGGGAATGAATGAAAATCTGGTAACGTATGGGAGTGAATGATGATCAGCAATTTGCTCCTAAATGCCAGAAAACAGATGAAAATGGTCGTCAGACAAGTTTGTTAAATGTTTGATCTAAACAATTTGTTCAAACAACAGTTTTTGTCAATTTTTTTGGCGTTTGAGAGCAAATTGCTGATTGTCATTTGCGTTCATTCCTTACCAGATTTTCATTCCAACCAATCAACTAGTTGGATGGTTGGACAGATAATCTTTAGATGTGTGGCCAGCTTTAGTGTGCCTTGAGGACCGTGGTTGGGAACCCCTGTACTAGAACCAAAAATGGGACAAGAACTGAATGAACATTTAAATAATTAATATTGAAAAAAATATTATGAGTTTATTGGCAATATGTCACTAAATTGTTGTACTTGTGCTAATGGCAATGATAAATAACAAACAAGGGACCTGATTCAGACCCGCTTGCTAAGGCGCGATTGCTAGCTCTGAGCGATTTTCGCCCATCTGCGCATGCGTATAATTCGCAGTGCGCGTGCGCAAGCCATTCCTTGTGATCTGATTTTGGTAGCTCGTAAGCCACTGTCAGGTCGCTGCTCTGAGTGACAGATAGTGCCGTTTGTGGGTGGTAACAGGGGAAGGTGCTTGTCAATGGGGGAGTGGATGTGCGAACGCAAGCGATTCTGGCCGCCATAACGCAGTTTAAAGGGCATGCATAATTACCAAAGTACACGTCACCTGCATGTATTTCAGCCAGCGCTGATCGCTGTGCTTGCAGCAGGCTAAGGCAACCCCAAGGGCTGCGAGCAGGTCCGATGGCTCACGATGGTCCCAATTAATCCTTAATTTCCCGGCGATGACATGTGTTGCGAGTGGCAAAAGGGCGTCTTCAGACATTTGCAAGCGCACTTTGCCGTAGCTCGCTAAAACATAGTGGGCGTCCTTATGCGATGCAGTGCGAGCGCTTAATTGAAATAACCGGCCCATTTTTGCCAGCGAGCGGTCGCATCTTGCGAGCAGGTCTGAATGAGCTCCAAGGTGTATATTTGCTAGCACAAAACGTCTTGCTGTCATTTTCATAACTAGTTTATTACTTTATTAATGCTAATAATACTGATTAAGCATTTCCAGATGCACTCTGAGCAATGTAATAAAATATTTCACATACACAAATAGCCACCTGTAATAACGAGAGTGCCCACATGGACACACCCTTAAGTTGAGAGAGATATCTCATTCTGTTCCCTAGTCTGAATCAGGCCCATTGTGTGGTTTGGTTCAGCTAATGAACGAGATAGGGCCAGCTACAGAAAGTGGTCAGGACAGCAGAGGATAATAGGGGCTGATCTTCCCCCTGTATGGGAGTTATATTTGTCCAGGGTGAGGAAGCAGGCTAGAAATATTGCAAGTCTACATTAGGATACACTGATCATAAAAAAGAAAGGTTTATTTGATAGAAAGCGATAATACTAATGAGGTAGAAGGTTAGACTTTGAAAGAAGTTTGATGAGACCTTAACGCTTTTCACTATTTCACTTCTAAAGATGTCTCTGCCTGTACTCACACAAGGTGCACTTCCAATTTACAGTATGAAGGTGGTGTGCAAAACCATATACTGTAATACAACTGCAACTTGCATTGTGTGATGGATCAACATGGTAATGCAATGTGCATCAGGTTGCTTCCTATACGGCCTTCGCCCCTTTAGCTGTGTGCGCCTCTGAACAGAGGGTTCATAAAAAAATGCATTATTATTATTTATTTATTAACAGTTATTTATATAGCGCACACATATTCTGCAGCGCTTTTTCGAAGAATCAACTTTATGGGCCAAGTACACAGGTATAGACAAGAAATGTAACTCTGGATCACTGCAAGCAAAGTACGTAGACAAAACATGTAAAAAATACATCCATTCTCATACACAGAAAAACAAAAAACATAAATAAGTCTATAGTTATTAAAACATCCTGAATAATAAAAAATAGTAATAATAAATATCCATTTTACTTTCTACACTCCAGTATTTAACAAACAAACTGCCTGTGGATAGAAACTATTGAAATACCTAGATGCCTTTACATTCCGCGCTCTATATCACCTACCTAACGGTAACAATTGGAACAAATCATGACCAGGATGACACAAGTCTACAATATTTCTAGCCTGCTCCCTCACCCTGGACAAATAGAACTCCAATACAGGGGGAAGATCAGCCCCTATTATCCTCTCTGTTGTCCTGACAACTTTTTTGGTCCTATCTCGTTCATTAGCTGAACCAAACCACACCATGGGCCTGATTCAGACTTGGACATAGAGAGAGATAGATCTCTCTTAACTGATCCTCTAGGTGAAACCATGCTGCACTGCAGGTGGGGCAGATTTAAAATGTGCAGAGAGATTTAGATTTGGGAGGAGTGTTTCCAATCTGACATATAAATTGTAGAGTAATAATAAAGCTGTGCAGTATTTGTGGGCTACATGCAAAAGCAGCCAGTATTTACACCACATGTGAAAAAAATTATTCTTTTACACCCCTTGCATTGCAATATGGTTTGTTCAGGTTCACAGTTGAGAGAGATATCTCACTCTATTCCCAAGCCTGAATGAGGCCCAATAATCAAAGAGCATAACACAGACTGAATTATTGCTGAGTAAAAAAGAATCATCAGCTCTTGTGGGACACCAAATTTTCTAAGCTGCTGCAGAAAATACAGCCTCTGCTGCGCCTTTTTACAATTCCATTAATGTTATGCACCCATTTCAGATCACGCAAAATTCTTAAATCCAAATTGCAAAGGATTCTGCCATGGATACAATATTATCAGCCATGGTAAGTGGAGACCAATAAAAAACAAGAAGTGGGGCACTCGTCAATTAGCAGCTGTTATTGGAGGGTGTTAATCTCCCAAATAGAAAATAGACCATATAAAGAAATATGAAACAGCGCTAGTGGGTATTTCATAGAGATATGCGCCGACCCCCCTGTTTTGGTTTTGCATCTGGATCTCCCTTGGTTTTGGATCTGGATCTGGTTTTAGATCTTTTTCCTTGGTGTTTTGTTTTTCAGTTTTGGTTTTGGATCTGGATTTTTTCTTAAAATATTGTAAAAACAGCTAAAATCACATAAAATTGGCCTGTTTTTGTACCTACAGTATTATTAACCTCAATAACTTTTATATCCAGTCATTTCCAATCAATTTTGGCCACCTCACAATATTATTTTTTCCATCTAGTTAAGGCCAAAAGGTTGCATCCAGCTAGCTGGCTGACTAAGCTAAGTGACAGCAGTGGGCGGAACTAACATGTGGCAGTTCAGCTTCCAAGTTTCAACACGGATACAGTGTGTTATAAAGGGTGGGTTGGATACACCAATAGTGCACTTACTGTGACAGCAGTGTCGGCAGTGCGGGGTGCTGGCGGTGTCCTCAATGCGAGAGTGCCAGTGGTGTCCTCAATGCGGAAGTGCCGTCAGTGTTGGCAGTGTGGGGGTGTTGGCAGAGTGGGGGCTCTGGCAGTGCCTTGAGTGCATAGTGCCGGCAATGTCAGCAGAGCGGGGGTGCCAGCGGTGTCCTAAGTGCAGGAGTGCTGACAGTGTCGGCTGTGTAGGGATGCCCTTGGTGTGGGAGTAGCAGCAGTGCGGGGTCACTGACAGAGTTCTCAATACATGGGGCAGTAGTGCGGGGGTGCTGGCAGTGTCCTTAGTGCAGGGTACCAGTGGGGTCGGCAAAGCAGGGGTACCAGCGGTGTCCTCAGTGTATGTGTGCTGACAGTGTCGGCAGTGCAGGTGGTGTCTTTAGTGCAGGTTTGCTGGCTATGTCGTCAGTGTGGGGTCGCTCACAGTGACCTCAGTACATGGAATGGCAGTGCTGCGGTGCTGGCAGTGTCCTCAGTGAAGGGTACCAGCAGTATCGGCAGTGCGAGGGTGCCAGCGGTGTCTTTAGTGCAGGTTTGCTGGCTGTGTCGGTAGTGCGGGGTTTGCTGACAGTGTCCTTAGTACATGGAATGGCAGTGCTGTTGTGCTGGCAGCATCCTCAGTGAAGGGTACCGGCGGTGTCGGCAGTGCAGGGGTGCCAGTGGTGTCTTTAGTGCAGGTTTGCTGGTTGTATCGGCAGTGTGGGGGTTGCTGACGGTGTCCTCAGTACATTGAATGGCAGTGTGGGAGTGCTGGCAGTGCCCTCGGTGCAGGGTACCGGCGGTGTCGGCAGTACAGGGGTGTTGTCAATGCTGGGTGCCGGTGGTGTCGGCAGCATGGGGGAGCCAGTGGTGTCAGCAGTGGAGCTGCCGGCGGTGTCAGGAGTGGGGGTGCCGACAGCTAGTGTGTCGGCAGCGGGGGGGCAAAACCTCGAGATCCGACAGAGGATCGCAAAGTTATGCCTCAATTAGGGATCCGGGGCCGGAGGAGAGATCCGTGGGGTGCCTCGGGTCGCCCCAGATCCTCGAAGTTTGGTTGGGTCCGGTTCTCAGAGAACCGGACACGCTCATCTCTAGTAATTCAGTAATTATTCACTAATACATTTCTAGATACACAGTTAGATATGTATAAAATACACATTTATTAATAAGACAATATAGCAACATGTAGTAAAAAAACGCCACTTGTATAATTACTGAGTGAACATAGATCTATGTTTACTCAGTAATTATACAAGTGCCGTTTTACTACATATTGCTATATTGTTTTAATAATGTGTATTTTATACATATTTAGCTGTGTATCTAGAAATTTATTAGTGAATAATTACTGAAATACCCACTAGCGCTGTTACATATTTCTTTATATGTAAGTGGAGAAACTATGACTGAGCATTTCCTAAAGTCAACAATCATCTCCACAATTTTAAGCGAGTTTAACTCCAAGTTGTTCCGACTGCACCACAGCGCCAACCGGCCACCTCCCTCCTATAAACGGACTCCTCCCCATCTTGGATCGAACCGATAACCATAGTGTCAACAGCAAATTTCAAAATTTAACTGATGGGTCACTAGAGGTGCAGTTGTTCGTGTACAGAGAGAAAAGCAGGGGGGAAAGAAGAACACATCCCTGAGGTGCCCCCATGCTTATTCTCCATACACTTGAAGTAAACTCCCCCATTCTCACACACTGCCTCCTATCCACTAAAATGATACGATCCAGGTACAAGTAGATAACGGAACTCCTAACTCAACCAATTTAGTATACAATATCCCTGGAATGATTGTGTGGAACGCCGAACTGAAGTCGACGAACAGGACCCTCACATAGATACCCGGCAGATCAAGATGTTGTAGAATGTAATGCAGTCCCATATTGACGGCATCCTTCACCGATCTATTTGCCCTGTAGGCAAACTGCAAGGGGTCTAAGAGGGTACCTGTCGCCTTGTTCAGATGGTTAAGCACCAAGCGTTCAAATGTTTTCATGACCACAGACGTTAATGCAATCGGTCTGTAGTCATTCATGTAGACCTGAATGACAGAGAATATACAGTATGTCAATTCATATCAGTCACTGCCCCAGTGGAGCTTACAATCTATATTCCCTATCACATGTACATGCACACACACTTACACACTAAGGTTAATTTTTTTGTTGGGAGCCAATTAACCTACCAGTATATTTTTGGAGTATGGGAGGGAACCGGAGTACCTGGAGGAAACCCACGCAAGCACAGGGAGAATATACAAACTCCACACACTTAGGGCCGTAGTGGAAATCAAAGCTACAACCTCAGTGCTGAGGCAGTAATGCTAACTATTACACCGTTATTTTTTTACTCATACATAATGTATCACATGCACTTGGCGTTATGTAAGCAACTAAGGGCCATATTCAATTAGGCTGCAAAAAGCCGTTTTCAACGATACTTTATCGCCGATTACGTCATTTTCAAATTTTTCACTTATTCCCGTATTCAATTTTTCAGATGAAAAGTGAATACATCAGACCCTGCAAAAAAGTATTACCTATGAATAGGTGGCGAAAAGCAGTGCAGAATTGGGGTTTTGGAGTACAAACTTCCAAAAACCACCCTGCACCCCTTGGACAGTCTCCCAAGGTAATATGTGTCAAAAAATTTTTAAAAGTTCCACAGGACACCACAAAAACAGTACTTTAGATTTTGGGGCAAAACAAAAGTTGGGGGACAAAATTAAAAACTAGCGAAATAGACTCATGGGGGTTCCCCAAGTATGCCCCAAGTGTTTTTTGGATTGCTGGTGGTTGCGGCAGCTTTTGAGAATGTTTAAAGACCCCACATACCTTAAGCAGGGCTATTTGGGAGTACCCTTAGTGATCCTCCATGTCAGAGCATGTTTTGGGGGGTGTCAGGCTGATTTCCCCAAAAATGACAGGACTTTTTGCTGTTTTCGTTTTCGCCAGGTCCCGTATTCGCCAATTTGGAATTGAATATGGGGATACGCGGGGATGAGCGCAACAGTTTTTCGACCCTGAAACCAGCGATGACGGCGAAAAGTCCAGCAACAGACTTTTCGCTCCAAATTGAATATGCCCCTAACTCTCTTTAAAAGTTAGCAGTGTGAGATGATGTGAGTTTTGCAGACCCATTTTACACTTAGAACGGTTCCTAGGGTATTTATCAAAGCTTGGAGAGTGATAAAATTGTGAGTAAAATAGTACCAATCAATCAGCTTCTAACTTACATTATACAGTCTGTGTTTGAAAAATGAAAGGTAGGAGCTAATTGGTTGGTACTTTTTCTCTCACAATTTTATCTTTCCTCGAGCTTTAATAAATACCTCAAGTTGTATTCCTAAATATTTTAGTTTTGCAAATGTGCATCCCCATTTTATAAAGCCTGCATCATTGTTGCTTTGTAATGTGTGGCCTATACTTTATGTAAGCTTTAAAATGTGACTAAAAATAAAAAGTGCTGTTCTTTATAAACTGCTAACTGAAATTAAAGTCACTGCAATGGGTATTACCAAAATACAGAATGAGCGTAATACATTTTTCTCTCCCAACAGTTTGCAATCAAGACAGTCTAATGAAATTTGGACAGTTCATATTCGTTGATTAAAGGCTCCGTACTCTCAAAATGTTTTTTTGTTTGCTTTTTTGTGTCTAACACAATAAAACGTATGCTGGCCAATGCTGTGTATCATATCTCTATAGGTGATATGCAAATCTGGGGGAATAGTTTGACATTTTTGGATCCACAGACTGTTGATTGTGCAGCAACATTATTACTACGGTATATACTCAAAGTTGTATTACCACCATGCATCCAAGCGGTTGTGTTGTGTATAGGTAATAGGATTGCCAGGGAGGCTTCGGGAATAGATTGCTATTACGGGATAGAGCAAAAAAATGTCTTTATAGTAGAGATGTGCAGTTAGGTTCTCCAGAAATCCGAATCCACCCGAATTTCATAAATCCAGACAGATCTGAGTCGCGGTTGTGATCTTCCCATGGTTCAGAATTCGGATTTTAAATCCGAATTTCGGGTTTTAGATTGCAAAAATTACATGGTTTTAGCTGTTTAAAATAAAAACTTTTAATCATTTAAAAAACAAACAAAAAAAAACAGTTCCAAAACTAAAACACTTGAGGGTGGTTTTGCAAAACCAAAACTAAAACAAGTAGATGAATCCAGATCCCCCCCAAAAAAAGCAAAGCCAAAACACGGGGGTCACATCTCTACTTTATAGTGAACTGTAAATGTTACATTAATGACAAATTGGTATAGCGCAAATCTGTGCATTTCATCTAATCATCCATCGTCTTGTGCAGCTTGTACATACTGTGAGTAGACTCTACACATTGTATTTATGTGCTCACACAGATGGATTTGCGTATACATTATGCCTTCATATAAAAATAAAAATGTGCAGTTAGATCAAAGCACTTCCCCCCTCAGTTTTTTTATTAACCAGATGTTTTCCTCATTTCTACTTCTCCCCTGTTACTTTGGCTTGTAATTGCTATAATACCTGCCTATCCTTCGCTGTGTGCCAACAATGTGCCTAGCAGCAACTAGAGATGTGCGTTGACCCCCGTGTTTTGGTTTTAGCTTTGGATCTGATTCATCTTCATGTTTTAGTTTAGCAAAACCATCCTCAAGTGTTTTGGACTTGGTTTCAGATCTGGATTTTTTTTTAAATAAATGCTAAAAAGTTTTTAAAAGAACCCAGCTAAAACCATGCAATTTCTGCAATCCAAAACCCGAAATTTAGATTTATAATCCAAATTCCGAACCGCTTGAAGATCAGAACCACGACTCGGATTTATCCGGATCCCCTCAGAAGATTAAAACCGCGACTCGGATCTGTCCAGATTCATGAAATTCGGGTGTATTTGGATTTCTGGAGAATCAAACCATCCATCTCTCGTATCAACCTGAGAAGAATCAGCTGTATTTTAGCTCCCACCCTGAGACTAGACATGTTTTTTAGGGGGTGTTTCCACCATTCTGCCTGATTAGTGGTGGAACTATACAGGGTTTGGGTCAGCCTGCATATGCACAATAAAGCCCTGGTTTAGTGTCATTGCACATGATCTGATAATAGTAGGTGCAGGCAGTGGCATAACTCCCGCCATTGCTGGACGTGTAGCGGCTACAGGCACCTCTTCACCTCCAGTCCCCATGGTTGCTGCACCCTCTTGCCAGTGCTGTACGCTATACTACCTAGGACTACATTACTACACTGACCTATTGGAAGCTTTCAGCCCATTCAGACACTATTCTCCTCCCTGCATTCCAGCTCAGCTGACTGCCCACCATAATTGTTACAGTCAGGTAGGCATGGGTCTTTATGTTACTACTGAACGTCCAAAGGATGGAAGGGTACGGGCATTATGTGACAAGAGGTGGGAGAGCAAAGTCATCTGAGAAGGAGTGTGAGGGTAAGTGCCATATTTGACAAGGGAAGGGGGTGTAGGGGCATTATGTGACAAGGGATGGGAGAGTGGGGTCATAATCTGAGAAGGGATGGGTGGGTAATGGCCACATGTGACAAGGGTAGGGAGTGTCTGGGCATAATGTGGCAAGGGGGGAGCAGTGAGGGTCATATGTGACCAGAAGGTAGGAGAGGGGCATTATGTGACAATGGGTGGGAGGGTGAGAGTAATATGTGACAAAGAATGGAAGTGTAGGGGCATTATGTAACAAGAGGTGGGTGAGTGGGGCTATATCTGAGAAGAGGTGGGAGGGTGGGGTCATATATGACAAGTGGTGGGAGGGTGGTGTCATATGTGACAAGTGGTGGGAGTGTGGATCATATAAGATAAGGGTTTGGAGGGTGAAGGTAATATGTGACAAGTGGTGTGAGGGTGAGGGTAATATGTAATAATGGATGGAAAGGTAGGTGTACATGTGACAAGTGGTGTGAGGGTAATATGTAATAAGGGATGGAAGGGTAGGTGTACATGTGACAAGGGGTGGGAAGGTACCTATCACATGTGACAAGGGGTGGGAGGGTGAGTGTCATACAGTATGTGACAAGGGGTTCAAGACTTACTGATATGATGTATGACAAAGGCAGGTAGGGAGACACAAAGTTATCCTAAACCAGTAGAGTGCATGTGATGGAACCATATGGGTTTTAACTACATGCCAAACATGCAGGAGACCTACCATGAAAGACATGTTAAGAATGGAGTGCTCCATAGTTTGCGCCCTACTGCCCCCCCTGTGCGACCATCATTGCTTGTTTCTGCAAGCCATAATGAGTCTCTTTCCTGCCATCTAATCCTTCTACCCTTTCGCTATTTTTGTTTCTGGTTTTCCTAATGTATGAATTTATTTAATAAGTATGAAATTGTGAGCCTGATTCACATTTGGGAATAGAATAAGAGAGAACAAGTAACTGTGCATCTTGGTAAAACCATGCTGCACTGCAGGTGGGGCAGATGTAAAATGTGGGTCTTTCCATTACTACACTGACCTATTGGAAGCTTTCAGCCTATCCAGTCACTATTCCCCTCCCTGCAATCCAGCTCAGCTGACTGCCCGCCATAATTGTTACAGCCAGGCAGGCATGGACCTTGTTAATTTGTACCTTGATCCCCCTCCTCAGCATCCCTGCATATAATGTGATTAAACAAAGTGTTCTATGCCACCTTTGCACAGGCATGAAAATAAAAACCATAGGTCATGTGCAGGTTGGCAGCCACTACTCCTTATAGCTCATTTAAATACACTACTTAGCATGCATAGAAAAAAACGCTTGCCTTGGGATGTATTTGTTTGAAATTTCAGACCTATATATTTATCCAATGAAGAGTTACATTTTGTATATTCTGCATAACATTATATTTATCTGCTAATGCCTTAGATTGATGGGCACTGCTTGCATGAACATTTATTTTCAATTGCAGCAATAATACACATAGCTAAAAATGCCACCCTAAGCAACTTTGTGCAGTACGGTATGTAATGATTTGCCTTTCCCTTATTACCAAAGATGCCTAGCATTATAATTACACTGCCTTGATAGAATGTATACATTAGCGACTGTACAAGCTATGTTGAGAAAATGTCACTAATATAAATTAGCTCTATTTATTTTATGCTCTGGGCTCACTCGTCACACTGAGACTGCTTACAATTCATTTACAAATGAAAAAGGATTATTTCAGAAAATCATTTAAATAAAGTCACGGTATTATGAATTGTACAATTATTGATCAGTACTGCACTTCATTTGTTAGTTGGTTTATTGGATACGATAACAAATGAAAGTATAAACCTTTGTTTATTTATTTTTGTATAATCCAGAACTGTATTAGATACATTATAAAAATTGTATTTCACTCTTTTTAGGTTAATAAACAATCAGAGCTAAGCATTCTCACTCTCATTAGGCATGTATTCAAACCTGTCATAGCATGCCCACTATAAGCTGTATCATCATTAGCGCCTTTAACACTAACATTATATTCTGACTACAGTACAGTTGAGTCTCCCATATCCAAATATTCCGAAATACGGAATTTTCCGAAATACAGAGTATTTTTAGCATGACTGTGATAATGAAACCTTTGCTTTTTGATGGTTCAATGGACACAAACTCTGTTTAAGGCACAAACCTATAAAAAATATTGTATAAAATTACTTTCAGGCTTTGTGTATAAGGTGTATATGAAACATAAATGAATTCCATGTATGTACACAAACTTTGTTTTAGCCACAAAAATATTGAAAATATTGGATAAAATTACCTGCAGACTGTGGGGGTCATTCAGACCCGGTCGCGAGCAGCAGTACGCTTGCAAGCGGGTCGACGTTCCCCACTGCGCATGCGCACGACGGAGGGAGCTCCATCGTGCGCATGCGCGAGACCCGGGGAGCGACGGGCTTTCCATCGCTCCGGGTCTCGCACCAAAGGGGGCGTGCTGTCGATGTTGATTGACAGCACGCCCCCTTTGGTGGGCGTGCCTGCCAGACGGAGGCGTTCCCATGGGAATGCCTACCGTCTGAAGCCGGCCCCACTGACATCACTAGTGATGTCAGTGGGAGTGATTTTGGCTCTGATAGAGCCAAAATCACTCCAGGGCTTGTGGCAGGGAGACCCTACCACAGGGTCTCCGTCGCAAGTCCGATGGTCGCGATGGTCAAGACCATCACGGCCATCTTTTGGCCGCTCGCATATGCTGTGGGTGGTCACCCACAGCTATACGAGCGGCCAGGAGGCCGCTCCATTTTCATGGAGGAGGGCCCTGATTCAGAGTGAGCGCTCTGGTCAGAGCGTCCGGCTCTGCATCAGGCCCTGTGTGTATAAGAAGTATATAATACATAAATGCATTTTGTGTTTAGATTTGGGTCCCTTTCCCAAGATATTTCATCATGGTATGCATATATTCCAAAATACAGAATATTCCGATATACAAAATACCCCTGGTCCCAGGCATTTTGGATATGGGAGACTCAACCTGTATATAGGATATTGCGCCCCCTACCGAAAATATATAGATATTAGAAGTCACTCACCAGTTATGAACCATATAAAGTCATAGATGTCAGAAAACCAGAGTGATACTATGGGGCTGATTCAGAGATGCACGCTAACTCGATGGTTAGCGCACATCTCCAATTGAGTCTGCTCTGCGTAGCGCAGAACCAATACTGCGCATGTGCAGTTCGGGTCTGGGATCATGCACGCAGAGTGGCAGCAGACTGTCATTGATTGACAGTATGCTGACGTTTCTGGGTGGGGAGGGGGCGGCGACAGCCTTTGTTTCCCAAAACGAAGACATGTCGCCACCGTTGGGGAGGTGGTGGAAAGAGGCCAGGATCTCTGCCGGCTGATGGAAATTTCCTGGCCTCTTTTGAGCAACTGCAATCGCCGGCTTGAGTGACCCCTTGATCACTCGGTCGGCAGAGGATCATGAAGATGATCCAATGCCTTGTCCACAGACGCAGCTCGGATCTGTATTGCATGGAGGAGGCAGAATTCCTCCAGCTGCATTACCATATTAGTGCAATTGCAGCTGCTACAATGTTAGCAGCTGCGACAGCAAATCCTTCTGAGTCTGAATCACCCCTATATGTAGTTATTTTTACTAGGTGGTGCCAGTGCTCCATTCCTTACAGTACATACAATTTTGCAATGAACACTGAAGTGATTGTCCAGGGGCGTAACTATAAATTAGTCCCATGCCGGGATTTGACAGTCGGGAAGCCGGCGGTCGGCATACCCATGATATACCCCATTCCAAACGGTAAGAGAATACGCTGCCTTCACTGTCATATATTCCTATTTTGCATAGTTATCCAGGTTCTAGATGAGGACAATGTAAAAAAATTAAGGCTGCAGGTGTACTTAAGGGTCCAGTTTTCAACCCGGACAGCGCCGGGTATCCCAGCTATAATAATATATGAATAATAATAAAAATAGTCTACATTTTACATATAGTTGAGACTCACATGCAGGATGTACTTACATCCCATGGCCCCAGAATATATCTATCCCCCAATGCCCAATTTGCAGAAAGACTTTAGTTAAAGTGACCCTGGGGGGTTACTTGTTCTTCGCCTCCAGTCCATAAATGATTTATAAATGAAACGTCAATGCTTCTCCCATTTATTCAGTTTCAGCGGTAAAGTATTGATGATTATGTAGATCATGCAAAGCTTTTCAAATTTAATTTTGCTACAAAGAGTCAAGGCTGATCAGTGCAGGTGACAAGATGTCTTCACTGACAGAAACTAAAATTAAATGCCAGTGTGCACCTTTCATGAAATTTACTAATAAATGTTTATTTTAAATGCTGTGCTCATTAAGCGACAAAACATTAACATAACGACACTAAGTAAATATCCGAATGATCTGTTTCTCAAATCATTGAACAAAAGTCTATTTTCACTCCTGCTTAAGTTATTCCTTTGTTTGAATAACCTTTGTAGTAAGTAATACATAACTTTGCTCATTTGTTGTACAATGCAAATAAAATATTTTAAATGTTTTGTGCAAAACCTATACACTTCTGTGGTAATCTCCTTTTAAGTGAAAATCACAGACAGAATGTTATTATTTTTGTTTAAATAGTATCCATTTATAATCATGACCGCTGAATACCTGGAAAGTTGATTGTTTTTAGAGATGACCTGTTCTTGATTTTAATAAAATAACAATTAAGTCATGAATCTCACTCAAAGTTTTCTTTCACATAAGACCTGATACAGAGGTGAACGCAGCTGTATTCGCAAATGCGTTTTCGGACGCAGCGGGCTTGCAAAAATATGCTAATGATTTAACTAATGTCTTGTCCACAGAGACGCCCACACTATGTTAGGGAATATTGACTGTAAGCTCCATTGGGGCCTAATATTCTCTCTGTAAAGGGAGTAGTGGTCTAACGCAACTTATGTAAGTAAGTAGAATAGTTTGCTGCTGCAAAACTATAAGTACTGGTACGTCTTTACGTATGTGTGCACGACATAGCACACAACTGTATTTCACTTCTGACGATTTTAATCATTTATAGTTTTGCCACCATGTCTTCTAGTATAAATTAAATACGATTTCTTTATATCCTTCTCTATTCATTTACACTCATCATTATACACAATTTAGTATAGAGGTTGTGCGCAGCATTTGGTTATTACTTTTGTATTCTCTCTGTAAAGCACTGTTTAATATGTGTGTGCTACTGTATATAAATAACTGGTAATAATAATAAGAACGCAACACAATACTTAATATTTAGGCCCGAATTCAATTTGGAGTGAAAAGCCGAGATCAGCGAAAAAGTTTCGCCGATGACGTCATTTTGCCAAGTGGAAAAGTATCGCCGTATTCAATTTGAAAGACTTTCCGCTATGCAATGTAAGCAGGCGGAAAAAAATGCAGAATTGGGGTTTTGGGGTGCAACGTTGCGAGAATCCCCGTGCAACTTTAAGACAGCCCCCCAAAGGTAAACTGCTTTTTTTTTTTTAAAAAAGACTTAAGAACAGCCCAAAAAATTACTTTCATTTTGGGGGTGAAAAAAAAAAAGTTTGGGGACAAAGTTAAAAACTAGCGAAATAGACTCCAGGGGGGTCCCCAAGTCTGCCGCAGGTATTTTTTTGATTGCAGGTGTCTGCGGCAGGTGGATTTGTTTCAAAATTTAAAACGATACTTTAGCAACTTTAAAATATGCTACCCCCCATTTTCAGGTACCCAAAATTTGCTGGGTCTAGTTATTTTCACCAGAAAATAAAAGAAAATGCTCTTCTTCACCACTTACGCAAATACGCAAAACAGAGCCTATTGAGACCATTTAAAAACACCAAATACCTTCAGCAGGCCAATTCGGGGGTATCCATAGTGATCCCCCATGTCAGAGCATCTTTTGGGGGATACCAGACTGATTACCCCATTTTGGAGAGGACTTTCCGCCTGTTCAAGTATCGCCGTTTTTGCATACTTTCATATTGAATATGGGGAATAGCGGGGACGTGCGCAAAAAGTTTCTACACCAAAAACATGCGATATAGGCAAAAAGTCCACCAGGCGAAAAAGTATCGCGGGTGCGAAACATATTGCATACGGGCCTAAGCCTCTTTTTTGAAACAAGGGTCTGCGGACAGATGCAACTAAATGTCTATAGGCCAAAGAAAAACAGCTGAAGCATATAAAGAAAATAGGACATTGCCAACAATTAAGCATGAGCGTGGATATATAATCCTTTGGGGCAGAGTGGCAGCCAGTGACACAGGGCATTTTGTCTGAGCTGACAAATGATCGAAAACATACTTCAAAATCAACAATGAAACACTTAGCAGAATGAGAGGTTAAATATTTGAATTAGTATTTACAGTCCCCAGATTTGTTGGCTCCAAGAAAATGTTTGTAAGTTGTGATTCCTGAAAAAAAGAACACTATATTGCTCAGGGGTTTATGTATAAAGCAGTGAAAAGCTTGGAGAAGTGGAACACTAGAGAAGTTGCCCATAGCAACCAATCAGCTGCTACCTATTATTTTATAGACTGTACTTGATAAATGCTACTTCAAAGTTGATTGGATGCTATGGTCAACTTCTCAACTGGTCCACTTCTCCACTGTTTGATACATAAACCCCTCAGTCACTAGTTGTGAAATGTTCCTATGGAGCTCAGTCAGCCACTGTAGTAAATGTTTACCAGTACTTGGTGGCCCAGTTTTCTATTCATTGTTGGATTAAAGTGCTATCCCTGATGGTCAATGTGCTATATATTTCCCTGTACCTTTCATCCAGTGCACCTTAAAGCCCCACTCCCAAGAGCACCATAATTCTTTCTGAGCCAGTGTCCCATACATTGCCCAGTCCTTGGTGATCCAGTCTACCTTACTGTACATAGCTCAGTCTATACTGTCCCAATATGCCACATATTTCCAAGGTGGCCTAATGTGATATACAGTTCTGTGCAAAAGTTTTAGGCGGGTGTGGAAAAAATGCTGCAAAGTAAGAATGCTTTCAAAAACAGAAGTGTTAGTTTATTTTTATCAATTAACAAAATGCAAAGTGAATGAACAGAAAATAAATCTGAATCAAATCAATATTTGGTGTGACCACCCATTGCCTTAAAAACAGCATCAATTCTTTAATTCTTCTAGGTACACTTGCACACAGCTTTTGAAGGGACTCGGCAGGGAGTTTGTTCCAAATATCTTCTGTCTCTTCATCTAATCCCAGACAGACTCAATGATGTTGAGATCAGGGCTCTGTGGGGGCCACATCATCACTTCCAGGACTCCTTGTTCTTCTTTACGCTGTAGATAGTTCTTAATGACATTGGCTGTATGTTTGGGATCGATGTCCTGCTGCATAATAAATTTGGAGGCAATCGGATGCCTCCCTGATGTTATATGGATAAGTATCTGCCTGTATTTCTCAGCATTGAAGACACCAAAGACCGGATAATTTAAAGACAAGCCACTCTGGAACCTACTTATATTGGGAGTGTACTACAGTACAGCCACGCTGGCTGTAGGATATTCAGACTGCAGGATATTCTAACCCAGAAAAACACAATAAAGGAGCGCTATCTCTAAAGGACATGAATGTGACACAGATGAAGAATAAAGGGTTACCATAAATATTAAGAATCTGTATGAGGCCTAATACATACTGTAGGTACATAAATTACAATCACATAGAAAAGACAAGAAAATAAATACGAAATAAATGACAAAAAACAAAACCCTATTTGCCCTCAGTGTCAGGATCGTAATTGATCTGCAACTATGTTGCCAATTTGATTTGAATGCCGGATAATGTTACCAATTCCTATTTGCAGTGTTATTTAGTTGCAAAGTAAATCTATTTCAATGCTTAATCCTGAACAACAGGATATTAGATAGGTATAAACACAAACACTGGCCAGTGAATGGAGGATTGAAAGGGTTAAAAAATCCTATTGCACAGAGACCTTATGATAATCCACAATAATGTGTTAAACAAAAGAGTCAATAGTATCCAATGTAGTGACGTTTAATGGATTCTTCTCTTTAAATATACTTTAAATGAAAAGATATGTTTAAAGCTTTAAACACGGTCTGTGAAGCCAGTGACATGAAGTGACTGCACAGAGAAATTGTCAGCGCGTGCTTTAGTCAGATAACTTCTTGTAGAAATGGTTAAGTCTCTCCGCTTGTATATGTCAGATACCTTGAAAATGTGGCTCCGTTAGCCAAGCGGGGCTGGTCCAATTCGAGTGCACTCGCGACCATCAAAAGGTTTTGAGGAAACTGCAAGTGCCGAGAAACGCGTCAAGCCTGCCCCTTTCACCTCCTGCTGCACATTGAGACCACTGAGAATTATACTTGTTCACCACTCAACACGGTCCCTCCATCGGCTTAAGCCACCAAGAGCAGGAGACAAGCTCTCTGTGAGCAATTATTCTATTACCGCAGCTCACTGCCTGACAGCCCGGGTGTAGAGAGAAACCGTCTGAGAGGTTAGAGGTCCTGTTTGGATGGTGTTTGGTCGCAAGTGCACTTGTGTTTTTTCTTTTGGGATATTCTAACCCTGCTGGACTTTACTATCTTCATCATACAGTAGTTGGAACTCTCGGTTAGCAATTGTACAGTGATCTAGCAATACAGGACTGGTCCTTCCCTCTGGTGTTTCAGATTATACACCATACATGTGTTTTCCAGGTGTATTACCATTCCTATGATTGAATTATATATGTGCTTGTTGAATATATTTTAGATTGCACGTTGTGCTTATTAAATCTCCTTTTTATTCTCTAAAGGTTGGTCACACAGGAGCCTATTTATCAACACTAAAATAACAATTTTAAGGACATTTTCCTTAATTACCATTTTTTAGTATTCATTAACATACTTAACACATGAGATATCACTGATATCTCCTGGTTCAGTGCATCTGCGTTAATTTCCACACTCCCCATACATTAGTACATTAGTATGGGGATGTAGAAATTAGGCTATTCATCAAATTCCGAAAATTATGTAACTTCGGAATTTGGTGGTATTACTATCCACCACTATACAGCGGGTTATACTTACCTGCTTTCAGCATGAGCAGGTCCTCCTCTCCTCGGCTCCCTCCGTCGCTGCCTGGTCCGTCCTCCGGCTCCGGCTGCTGCTCTGACTCTGTTTTCCCAGCAGACCACAGTAAAGTTTTTTTTAAAAAAAACAGGTTTTAAAAAAAAACATCTTCAGATGGGAGGTCAGGGCCCACTACTGCAGCCAGGGAGGTGGGAGTGGAGGAGGAGGGTGGGTTGGAGGTGGAGGACGAACACAGAATTACTGCAGCTATAATCAGTGCTGTACATGCTCCGCTTTTGAGAACGTAACGGCGCGTGCGCAGCACTGATTACAGCTGCGGTAAGGGAGAGTAGATAGGGAAAGTTTCTATTTTCTGAAACGCTGTTATCGAAAAAATGACAGCTTTTCGGAATAGATAGTTATGAAGAGGAGGAATGGTGAATTCCTCTGGTAATTAGGTAGAACTCCATGCCAGTTCTAAACTTAATTACCTCCATCGATTTTTAAGTAATGATGAATAGGCCCCACAGTCTTTATTTTAACACATTAGTGTAATAATTATAATATAGTCCTGCACCATATTATCTAATTTATTTTAGTTCTTTTTTGTTGACAGTATTCTCCTGGGGTGATTACACAGTATATACGGCAGCACATCCATGTTTGTATATTGACATCTATCTAAAGTGTTTTTAAACTTCCTACACAAGGATTGGGCAGCGCCTCACCATTTGTGTTTTTACACTTCCCAATATCTGGCCAAAAACCATACCTTCGACTTCGACGTGCAAATAAGGCCAAGCAACTCAACTAAGCATGAAAACATAGAAACTGGGGTGCAGAAAAATGGCAGCAGGTGCTTTGGACTGATGAGTCAAAATGTGAAATGTTTGGCTGTAGCAGAAGGCAGTTTGTTCGCCAAAGGGCTGGAGAGTAGTACAATAATGAGTGTCTGTGGGCAATAGTGAAGCATGGTGGAGGTTCCTTGCAAGTTTGGGGCTGCATTTCAGCAAATGGAGTTGGGGATTTGGTCAGAATTAATGGTGTTCTCAATGCTGAGAAATAGAGGCAGGTACTTATCCATCATGCAACACCATCAGGGAGGCATCTGATCAGCTCCAAATTTATTCTGCAGCAGGACAATGACCCCAAAAATACAGCCAATGTTAGTGAGAACTATTTCAGCGTAAAGAAGAACAAGGAGTCCTGGAAGTGTTGGTGTGGCCCCCACTGAGACCTGATCTCAACATCATTGAGTCTGTCTGGGATTACATGAAGAGACAGAAGGATTTCAGCAAGCCTACATTCACAGAAGATCTGTGGTTAATTCTCCAAGATGTTTGGAACAACCTCCCAGCTGAGTTCCTTCAAAAGCTGTGTGCAAGTGTATCTAGAAGAATTGAACAATTGATGCGGTTTTGAAGGCAAAGGGTGGTCACACCAAATATTGATTTGATTTAGATTTATCTTCTGTTCATTCACTTTGCATTTTGTTAATTGATAAAAATAAACTATTAACACTTCTTTTTTTGAAGCATTCTTACTGCATCATTTTTTCCACACCCGCCTAAAATTAGTCCTAATGCCTGGTGCTCCATTCTCCAGTTGCAAGTGGTATTACAGTACCTCTCCCTATGCTCTTCCTCTGTACTCTGACTACATAAATTCATGGAGCGTCAATCAGCGGTTACTGGGTGAAAATGTCTATCCTTTGGACAGCTCCCTCCCCTTTGTGACCTTGATTGTTAGCTCATAAAATAGGCTACTCAATATGGTAGTAGAGTAAGAAAAGTTAAGACATTGTGAATGAGTAAAAGATTTAAATAACACAAGACTGTAGGTGAGCATTGTAAGTGGCACCTGATTGGATACAAGTTGCTTCCATTCAACCACGTATTACATGCAACAAACACCTTTTACCTCAACAGCTTGAATGCTTAGGTGTGAGAAGTTCTGCATAGTTTCAATGTTCATTCCCATTCAGTGCCAGAAGGCTGTTACTATGAGGGGGACTCAACTGATATGCCTAATAGTGGTGGTGGTACTTGTTAAAGTTTGCCCCAATGTAAACTACACCCTTAAGTAACTAAAACTGACCTGTTAAATGTATATTGCAGTAGACCATAAAAGCAAAACACTTATTTTTAGGTGATTTTTGCTCTTAATGTATACATCACAAAACTGTTCATATTGAAAGAATTGAACATGTTTCCTGATAGATAATGTATCTTACCCTCTTTCCTCCTAAAATGTCTTTCTTCTATAATGTCTTTGTTGTACTAATATCTCATATAAGATTGTGAATTATTTGCTATAATTTTTTAGTAGAGTAAATTATTTTAATAATAGTTTTGAGTCTTTTATTACTGATGTCTCCTGAGGCTTAACGTCTGACTTATGAGATTTCATATTAAAGGTGTAAGATTCCCACAGAGGTCTCTAATAATACATGCACCTTGCAATAACATTGATTTAAAGTAAAACATATTATTTTAGAATCGACTGATACAGAGCAGACCGTGCTGTACTGTAGTCTTGGCAACTAACTAATAAGTGCAAAATACATTGTTTTTTAATCTAAAATGTTTTTTACATCTTAATGACTGGTTACACTCTACACTTAATGCATATGTATTTATAGTATACTCTATCAAAATCTGTATGAGGACATTTTTTCATGAATGCACTATTGCTATCCATTTATTAAAACATATTATAGAAAGTTCTTTGTATGAAAAACAAGTAGATACTCGTACAGTAACTTGATAAATTATTCAACCCCATGAAGTCAACAGAAATGTACTGTATTTATTTCAGGACAAAAGTAGATCCCTCAGCTAACACTTCTCTTGCTATAAGAATAACTGTATAAGGACCAGTTAAACTTGAAACAGGGAAATACAGACACATTAAATACCCATTTCTATACAGAGGAAAGAGATGATTACTGTCAGAGAAAGAAGTCAGCAACACATAAAAACTTATTATGTCATAGTCATGGGATACAAGTTGTGTGCACATCCTAGGGGACAACTCAGAATTAGGTTTGCTTTCTGTAATGATAGACAGTTGTATAGGTCTATGCATAGAAATGTTGGGTACTGTAAGTTTATTAATGCATGTTTTCACTGACATAAAATGAGCTCTATCTTTGCTGTAGGCAGGGGCATATCTATAATGGGTGCAGGGTGTGCGGGGAACACAGGCCCCTGGGTCCAGGTGGGCCCCCGCACCGCACAACCTGCAGCCATAATATTACTTACCTCTCTGAAGTCCCACATCAGCGTGGGCGTGCGGCTCTGTAAAACGACTGGAAAATGGCCGTGGTGGCCATTTTCCCGTCATTTGCGCATGCGCAGTACAGGGCAAATGGCCGCCGTGGCTATTTTCCCGGTGACCTGTGCATACACTATAGACTCTGGGCACACTCTAGTGCCCAGAGTCTATAACTACGGCGCTGGCCGCACACAACTCAGTGCGCTGCCAGCCGCCGGGCGGAGAGGAGGGGGCCCGTGTCGGAGACTGCACACGGGCCCCCTCCTCTCTAGAAAATGCCCCTGGCTGAAGGTGATGCCCTTCAAATTCCCCATCCCTCTGAGAAGAATCAACCCGTTCACACCTGCTTTTTACTTTAGCTGTGGCATCTTCCTGGGAATACAGATGTGCCCAGTTACATTGTGGTAGATTGCGCCACAAACGTGCGTACGCATCGCACCATACGATTTCCTGCAACTGCATAGTCTCACGCAATGCGTGGCGCGATTTGCCGCGCCATTGCCAACAATATAGCTGGGCATACCTGTATATGTGTGACATCAAAGCCAAGCACCACACACCCAGCGGAACACTTACGAGTTGGTAGCAGTAGCCAGCAGCATACATGTAAGAAGCCGGTGCTCTGTGTGGGTCATTACAAACCATAGCTGTAACTAGACTTTTTGGTGCCCCCCACCACATTTTTAAATAGGGACGAGGAGATGCTGGGGATAAAAGTAGAGGTAGCTACAAGTGAGAGTGATAATAAACAGGAGAATTGACAGGCCCAAACAGTGCACCACCCTAGTTACGACCCTGTTAAAAACACTGGGTAAGCGACATTACTATATGTCAGTAATTCAGTGCTTCAGGTCCTCTTTAATTAGTGGCACCCTAGGCCTACAGGTAGTGTCCGTCCTGGATTTTTTTTGGATGAGTTTAATGTATAACTGGGCCATGTTACTGGACTAATGGTCCTAAAAGTTGAGTTTCTATGTTGAAAGTAATGAACAAATATTTTTTTAATCATGTTTTGGCTCAATCTGTAACTACTACAAAATGAACCTTAAGTGTTGAAGACCATCATACTAAATTTCTATGCGATTTACCACTTTAGCTTTGATGAGTTAATTATTCAATTAAACATCATTTATGGATAAAATGGATATAAAGCAGCACACACTCAGCATGTCATTTGCTTTTCATGTAGAAGATAGAGCACATAATTACTTGGAACAATAATGGCTGTAGATGCTATGCTAGCGGCATGTATAACTTTTAGCTGACTGGTATTGTCAGCATCAGTGCTGACAATTCATAAAGTGTATAAATGAACTTGTCAAAGGCAAGAAAGGGGAGATATGCCCCTTGTTCTTGGTGTAGCTTAAAATCTTTAAGCAGTAATTTTATTAAGTCCTGTCTGTGTTTTGTTGATATGTCCTATTGGTGTAGAATAGGTACCAGCAGAATGTGAAAAGGAGGAGCAGATTTGTAGGTATATTAAGGATAGTGGTGGTCAGCGGGTAACAATGTAATACAGAGTGAGCGGTTATGTTACTAGAGCCAGCGCTAATGCTAGTAGTGATATCTGAAGCGCTACTTGTATGGAGCAACATGTACTGCAGAGAGAGACACTCTATCTCTGTCTAGGACACTTGTACACGAAGGCACTGGTTAGCGGGGTTGCACATGCTCAGTAAGGTTTGCAGCGGCTAGTTTGATAAAGGTAGCTGCTTGGCTTCAATACAGGGGCAGGAGATAGCACTGGAGCACACTCCTCTTCAACATGTCTCTATTTAAAATATAAGGCAATGCTTCTTATCTGACTAGTCTTTTCCAGTGTACAGTTGTGGGAATCAGCATGTAATGCTGCCGGATGTGTTTCCGGCGGGCGTAATACCAACGCCGGACCCGAACAGTTGGGATCCCGACTGGGGCTGGAAAATACCCAAACCCTCCCCTCCCCCCCTAACCCTCCCATAGTGGTGCCTAACCCTAACCTTCCCCAGTGGTGCCTAACCCTAAGTCCCCCGGGTGGTGCCTAACACCCCCTTTCCCACACCCTAACCTAACCCTCCCAGAGGGGTGCCTAAACCTAACCTCCCCCAGTGGTGCCTAACCCTAAGTCCCCCGGGTGGTGCCTAACACCCCCCTTCCCACACCCTAACCTAACCCTCCCAGAGGGGTGCCTAACCCTAACCTCCCCCAGTGGTGCCTAACCCTTCCCCTAGTCTAACCCTAACCTTCCCCGGCGGGTGCCTAACCTTAAGACCCACCGGGGGTGCCTAAAACTAACCCTCCACCCCCCTGACCCCCGCGGCTAACAGCTAACAGTCCCCGCTTAACTTCGTTCAGGATGCTGGGCCCGGGGTTTCGGCATATGGCTAAAGATAGGCGTTGGGATTCCTATGGACGGCATTCCGGGCGGCGATAAGTTAACCGCATCCCCAGTTGAGTACTGTATTATAGGTGTATCACAAAAATGTGTTAACATTCCTATCTTATCAACTACAGATGCAAACACAACTAATACAAAAATAATTCAGGTTATTTTGAGCAATGTTACCCTAATTACACACATGAATGCAACTAATATTATCATCATATTTTTTTAGTGCTTTTCTTATGTTAGTGCTTTATAGTTTACAAGCATTAAATAAATGCATGAACAATGTATAAGTGAGGTATTAAAGTCCTGTAGCAGAGTTATAGATCTTTGTAAATGTGCAAAATGTTCTGTTTAGCTGCAAATCTCAATTTCCCTGAAATTCTCCAGTTTTGCTCATCTCTACTGTACTCCTATCAGTGAGTATGATATATAGATGTGTGTGTGTGTGTATGTATATATATATATATATATATATATATTACATATATAATATACTGTATATAAATTGTGTATATATATATATATATATATATATATAAATATATATAAATACTCTTGTACTCTACAGTGGCCTTCTGCGCAGCCCCTTGACCATCCGATGATTTTGCTAGAGTCACTAGTTCAGTCCTGCCAGGTTACTGCCTAGGATTGGCCGTTACTCACCCCAGCGCCAACTTCCCCTGACTTCTCGAGCGGTCAGACGTCAGTTGCGGCACTTAGGATTGTGCCTTAGGTTCACTTGGACTCCCATGTGCAGCTCTGTGACTTGGTTACTGAGGTTGCCGTCATAGATGCAGCCATGATAGTCTTCATCACCTGACTGACCCTTCATCCAATGGTAGCATGGTTGCTGTCTGCTGACACTGTCCTCCAATGGACTGCTACCTTAGGGTATATAACTGGGATCTGGACAGCAGGAAGTTGCCTGTACAATGTCGTTACTACTGGTGTATGCTTGCCGTCACTTCGTTCCAGGTTCCTTGCTTCTTTCGCTCTCGAATCATTTCTAGCCTCTCTCCTGTGCTAGCAGTGCGTCTGGGTTCTCAGCCTGTGTACTCAGAATAACATCCAAGTACCACTACAGTGTCACTCTTCTGTGCCAGCGGTGCATCTGAGTTCCCAGCCCGTGTATTCAGTACAACATCCGAGTACAACTACAGTTGTGCGTCTGAGTTCCCAGCCCGTGTATTCAGTACAATATCCGAGTACAACTACAATGTCACTCTCCTGTGCCAGCGGTGCTTCTGGGTCCTCTGCCCATGTACTCCTTACAACCTCCAACTACTGCCTAAGTGCCACTCTCCTATGCTAGTGGTGCATCTACTGTAGGTACTCGGTGGGCCTTATCCTTTGTCCTTCAGTGTACTACTCCTGAAGTTATTCTACGGTGCCAATACAGTACCAGAGGGGTACAGAATCCTTGCAAGTGCTTCTCCTAGCAGTATATCCTCCTGGGCCTCATCAGTGTTATCTCCCTCCATTTCCTACTTGTATCGCATACTTGACCAAAGGGCACGACATGCTTGCTGGGTGCATTTAAAACCCATATCCCGCTTGGAGGGGTCACTGGTGAACACCTCTCAGCAACTTAGACTCCGCGACTTTGGTCAGGTCTCGTCAACATCCGATACTTGTGGATGAGGAGGACATACATCCAGGCTCCTCACCTCCAATTCCTTCCACAACCTTTCAGCTCCTCAGTAGGAGATCTCCCTGAGTCGAATGTGACAAGTAATTTAGGGGCCATACGGTTATAACTGTTTTAAAAATTGCATAGTGAGATGTTATTCTTACTTTGGACCATCCCAAGCACAGCCAATATAACCTCTTTACATTTTTCTTTTTGTGAAAGTTAGCACACCTTTTTGACATGGACACTAGCTGTGCATATGGCGGTCTAATGGTGCTTAAGCGCCAGCAATAGCTCATTTTACTTCAGTATTTAATACTTTATTTTCCCTGTTATCAATTTTTAGAAATCAGGGTTTTAAAATATTTGGTTTCATGGCTAAACTACAGTATATTATCTGAATTTCAGTGACAATAAAAACAAAGCATTGCTTGCAAATATTCTAAAACATGAGTTAAAAGTATTAAATTATTATGTGAAGTTTATTTGGTACAATAAAATATTGATATGCTTAACATTTAACTTATCTTTAAATAGTAATATTTTATACACTGTAAGTGATTCCTTCTAATGCTTTAAAAATGCTATAAAACATTGAACTTAGTATAAAGTATCTGAATACGTAATTAAGTTTGAGGATAGATAAGCACCTGCTTGTTTATAGGAATTTTGTTAGGCTCACTGAGGGTTAAGGTTCTTCAGTTAGTGCTGTTTAGTTAGGTGTCAATAAATTGGGATAGCCTAAGTAATCTATATTTGAACCTCTATATACCCCTGCCTATACCTTCTAATATCCTACCTATAAACCTCTAAGGATGACGCTATTGTGCGTACGCAGTCATACAGTAAATAAAGACTCCAGACTTGGAACGTGTGGATCCAAAACACAAAGTATTATTCAAGTAAAAGTACAGTCAGTTACACACTATTGATCCATACACAATTCGGCGCAAAGGAATTATACAGACCCAAGTACAGTATACATACGCATCGCTCTCTGGTCCAGATGTTAGGCATCAGCAAGAAACCCCTCGTCCGTCAGCATTCAGCAAGAAGACTAAGACCCAGTGTTGGAGCACACATATTTATACCCCCCAGAATAGACAGAACAATAGAGTAGTTTGTTGCTTATGCCATTGGTTCCCAAGGGGGAAGCATCTGTTACAGAGCGTTTAACAGGCTGGTTCAAATAGACTCAACCCAGCCTCTAACAACTGGGGGTCTCTGCCCTCCCGCCCCATGCAACATCCTAACAGTTGTTCATATAATATACATTTTGTTGCTTGAAGTCTCTGCGGTCCATAAGTTGAGAATGCATGATGCGATCTCCACACCGATAATACCGGAATTCTGTTGAAAGAGTACGCATCAGTACAAAACCAAACACGGCTTACTTAGCATGTATAAAACCTTAGTTACCAAATAATCTTTATTTCACAGCATTTATACTAACTGAGCCAACTTAAATCTTATACTTTAAAGCTTATAAAACCTTATATGTGGATATGTAATGTGTGAGTATGCGGGGTTTGATATAAGGATGAGAGTTAACTTGGGGCAGATGCGTGCGCATGAAGCTAATATAACAGCATTTTCATACAGGGTCTTATGCATTCGCTAATATGCGACTAGTTAACAGCGCAATTGTGCATATTAATGTGTGTATGAGAAATGGTGAAATATGCAATTGCATGGTGCTAATAGTATTATCGCCACATGTACTAAAGTGTGAGTTTATCTAAAATGGCGCTTAGGTGGCCATTCGCAAAATGGCGTCTTGCGATCTCATTTCCAAGATGGTGTCTTGCGGCCAGTCGCAAGATGGCGTCGCTGCGATTCAGTTTTAAACTGATCTTGTCTCAGCCAATTATCCAGCTTCGGCAAGCCTTTCAGGTTTGTTATGGGAGGGGGTTTTAGGTAGCCATATAAATAAACTGGATTGGGAGTTATTTTCCCTCTTTCTAGTTTTTGATCCCCACCCACCAGATTTATTTATGGTTTTTGTTTTAGTTGGAATATGCCAATTATATATATGTGTGTTCTTACATACAAGCAGAGGTGTAGCACTGTGGAAAGTAATGCTCCTCGTCAGCCTATTAGGGCGGAAGAGTGCTTGGGTGGTATTTCACTTTTGAGAGCGGCGAGTTGGTCACACCTTAGGGGAGGACCTGGTCTCCATCTGTAGGGAGGGGCCAAGGCTAGGTACTGCCAAAGTGGGTTTGCGTTGGAGCGGGGATCCATCCCCATTATGTAAAGATTCATATTGGGCTGTGGCCTGGGTAGCACTGCTTTTTTCACTGAACCAATAGCTTAGGTTGCAACCTTTTCCAGTCCATTCATCTGGGTCCTTGTCATTATTTCTATAGTTTATTGGTATTACGTTAACAAAATAGAGTAATAAAACCAATGGGTGACTTAGATTTCAACTCAGTGAAAATTACCTTCCTGCTAAAGTATCCTACTAATTTATTCTTTAAAATCCCTAAAAATCTGTAAAGTGTGTTCATTCTAGTATCTGTGTTTTAAAAAAATACAAATATATTCACAAATCATGACCACAATACTTTAGAAGCCCGAGATGTGCCAAATACAATATAGAACACATTATTTGCACTTGAACAGGATACATATGCTTATAAATCTCTATACCACCGTATGTGGCATACTCACTTTTCTACAGGCTGAATATATATGGTATTTGCATCTAAGAAATGGGTGATAGTGTGTTGAGTTGTGATCGCTACTTCTTGCTCCTTTTACTTTGTTTTAGACGCGTCAAGTCATAACAGTTTTAAAATTTGACAAGCTAGACGTAGCTGCTTATGCTGCTTTGGCACACATATATCAGGAAGGCATCCCCTTACTCCCTATATAACTTAATATTAAAATGCAGATTAGGCAGCAAGAGAAGATGAAATAGGGGAGGGAAACCACAGTTTAGCTATAAGACGGTAGCTTTACATATATAAATATAATGCATACTACCATAATCAGATTTGTTCATGCATCCTTGGCATACTGTTCACCATTCTGTGCAAATAACTGCTGGGTGTTAAAATCCCTTGACAACTTGTCCATTTCTTCCATGATTGAAGATCCTGTCTAGACATTTTTGCTTTTTCACCTTGACAAAAGAAACATTCTACAGTTTATACTCCATGTATGAGTACAAGTATATCTGAATACAAGGTCTCACTAATAATAGAGCTTTATTAAAATATGGGAGGCTGAGAACTTATCTGGAAGTATCTGATATATGTATTCTGCCTTCTAATCACAAAAACATCTACTTAACAAGAGCAAAGAGTTGGAGAGCCTGTTAAAACTGATAAAAGTATATATAAATGATCAATCTGCACTTATTACTGAATTCTGAATTTAATTGTTCATCTGACATAGGGTTAATAAAGTCATGAGGCATTCTATATGATTCATGAATAAATTACTTCTCTGAGATACCCATAAGATATGCCTCATGACATACTGTAAATTCTACATCAGAGAGTTAGAGATTATGGCAAGGAAGGGATATTTTTATGTCGGGTGTCTTGTAGCATGGATGCAGATCTTCACAAAAATTGAGATTATGATTATTGAGAATAACTAGATTCAAAAGAAATCCTATTTAAAACATTGCTACAAAGACTATTAGCTTTGAAGCTTCAACTAGCCTCAAAGCAGTGCCCGGGGATGTTCAGCAGTCCCCGATAAGCCACACAGGCTGCATGTAATGTGTATAACTGTTTGCCCCATCCTGAGGATGGAACAGAAGTCTGTGGTAAGTTGAGCTTTCTGCCCTTATTGCGGCTGCCAGGGGTGCATAATTCCATAGCTCCAAACGCTTATCCCGGAATCTATAGGTTAATGCATATTAGCCATCTATTTTCCACATACGGAACAGGGTATATAATTGAAAGATCTGGGTGTAAAAGTCTGAAGCTACAAGACATTTTCCATGCGCGTTAAATAATCCGGACCTCAGTGTACAAAGACTGTTTATGCAGTTACTTGCAAGCACATTGCTATTATGTGATGTCAGGTAGTTAGGCCTTTGACCAGCAACACATATAATGACAATCCATCTTATCAAAAATAATGGGCAATGTTATAACATTTGGAAATTTGGCCACCACATCTAGAGACAGAGCAAATTTGCACCTGTAGAGCAATATCATTTTTGCCAAGGTGCAAAATTACACTTTCTAGCTGGATTTATTCCTTATGCTGGGCATACACAGCCAGATAAAATGTCTGTCAGACCGACAGACATTTTATCTGGCAGCCTGCCAGCCGCAGATGTCGCCGGCATACACTGTGATAGAAATCTCACAGTGTGTAGCCCGACATCCGTGCTCCGCCCCGGGGGAGGAGACATTTCCCTGTTCCTTTCGTAGGAAGGAACACAGGAAATGTCTGTCTGTCGGCCGCGCTGGGCATACACTGCCCGATGCGGCCGACAGTTTACGGGTAAATATCGCATCGGACGGGCATGCTGGACAATCCTGCATGCCCGACCGAGCAATATTTAACCCTCGGTCGCCCGCACACACGCTACAATTATCGGGGCGATCCGCCGATATCAGGCGGATCGCCCCGATAATTGTAGCGTGTATGGCCAGCATAACTGCTACTGTACACACTGAAAAAAGTTTATGTGATTTTGTTCTATTTTTCATTAATGAAAAATATTTAAATAATGCACATCTAATAAAATGGGACTGATGTATAAACTGCCAAATAGAGCTAAGCCTAGTGGTCATATAAAAAAATAAATGAATGACTAGTGCAGTGGTTCCCTGGGGTGCCTTGGGACACTAGCAGGGGTGCCTCAGGTTGGTGGTCCAGCACCAAATCAAATTCTTTATGGTCAATGTAATGTAAATATGTGCACAAACCTGTCCACCACCACATAACTGAACCTAAGGATGACAGGTAGCACAATTTACTTCACTTTACTACTTCACTACATTTTTTTCTGAATTTCTAAATAACAAACTTTTGGCTTAGGGGTGCCGTGAAAACAATGCTGATCCACTAGGGTGCCATAATTCAAAAAAGTTTGGGAACCACTGGACTAGTGTGCATATTAGCATTACAACTACATTAAACACAAATAAATACAGTGATTTAGATTTAAACTCAGAGAAAATAATTGTAAATTTGCAAATATCTGCTGTAGCTAATTTACAGTATATTCAATAACTAAAACCATGTTAGAGAAAGAAAGGTCACTAATTTGTTCTGCAATTTATTTGTTTACAGTATAAGGATTTGTTCATCTTAATGTGATTTATGGATACAGCCTATATTATTTACAGGCAAATTGATTTATACTTAATGTATTTGATTTACCATAAAAGTCTACAAATTGTGCTAATTAAATTTATATTTACAAATTGCTTACATGCCATTCCAGCCTAACAGAATTGATTGAGACCTCTACATAAAATGTTATTTGTAAACTTTAATTGATATTTTACAAAACATTTTGTAGAGAAGCCATTGCAATTGATTTGTACAATATCTTGCAATGCAACATTCTGCATTAACTCTGAAAACACAGTAGTACAGAATTAGTACAGAAAATGTGTATGTACACTCTATGTATGCTTAGAGCCTGATGCTAAGTTATATACCTATTGGACATAACAAGGGGCGACGAGAGATGACAAGGGCCTGGCTAATGGGGTGCGTGGTCAAATATGTTAGGGGTGACCACAACCCTTCAAAAAAAGGTGGAAAATACTAAGCACTGCTCTGCGAAGCATCGCAGTACACTGCAAATGTCAGCTGATAGTCATACTGACCATACTATGTGCAGCGCTACAAGGGGGTCCTGGGTTATTAGTACCCTACTGGGCCTGGGTAATTAGTACCTGCCCCACCTTCTCGGTGCACCTGGACATAAATTACACTGAGGCTTTGACTCATGCATAGGACACCATTTTTAGCCACTACAAATATAATCAGATGATTTAGCTCCTGTAACTCTTCATAGCTAATGCATCATAGTATTTCATTAATTGTAAATGCAGTGCACTAAAAACCTAGATGTAACTATTATCAGCAAGCCAAGCAATGCCATGGTCTTTAGCACTGTACTGAATATTCATGTGCTGTAACATGCAGTAGTTTATGAAGCTGCAAAGAGTTACAAAAGTTATAGTCAAAAATGTCACTGTAATTGCAGGGGAACAAGATGCAGCCTAGGAGTAGTTGACCAGCAATCTGGATGGCTTCACATTTATTTTTATTACTGTATCACCATAATCATCATTATTATTAAACCACTGTAGTACATCATTATTATTAAACCACTGTAGTAAATTAAGCTATATAGCAGAACGTAATACTGTATGTCATAGTACATACCTAATTCACTTTCTAAGGTTTATTTTTGTACTTATTTGAAAACTTGAGTAAAATAACTTTTGCAATCATCTTTATCTTACACGACAATAACTATTTTGGGACATAATAAATGTAAATGAATTCAAATCTTTTTGCCTGGAGCTATATAGACATCTACAAACTTGGCTTTAGCCTTTCCTAGTGATCTGAAATTTAAATATATACAGTGTCAGGTATGGAGGGCAATGCTCACTCTGATTTGAATGGAAATGATTTCATGCTGCCTTCCAAGGGAAACTATAGTGCACGTGGACTATGGCACAATTTCTGCTTTCTGGTGTAGCATGTTGAATATGATAACTGGAGAATAATTCTGACGACCAACTATTGTTTTGCAGAAGAAGATCAGGTTACTACAGTATGAATTTGTTTATTCCACAAATGTAATAAATTATTAAAAGGTAATATGAAACAGTAATTATGATACAGTATATAGCTTTTGAAAGGTGCTTAAACTATATAGTTATATTATATAGTTCATTTATCAATAAAAGGAGAAAACTAGCTGAGATCTAGTGAATCCTTCCACCTCCACCTGTAGATAATGATATCACAAAAGTTTTATTATTAGTTCAAACAAAAAATGTTTTAAAATGCTTTCCTTTGTTCAAAATGCACATTTTAAATGTAACGTATTAATTTTTATAATAAGACTTCTTAAAAATTATGTTTTGAAACATAACTTTGTTCTGTATTATACAAAATGTTAGCGCAGCTATAGCAAACATGCTCTCTGACTACTTTGAACTCTTTTCTAGTGTCAGTCTATTTTTTATTGTGTACTATGGTTTACAGTCTTTGTATGGCACATTTATTATTCAATATATAAAATCCATTCTTTTGTTTCATATTGAACTATAATGTAAGGCTAGAATGATGCAAAACTACAAAGGAGACAGGAGATCGGGAAAAGACTATAATAACACAATGACAATACATATACAGTATGATCTTAACAGTGTGGCAATTGTTATACATGTAAATAAGTCACTATCAAAATGGTTAGTTTTATATCTGTTATATGGGTATACGTTCAGGAAGCCGGAGGACGGAATGCCGACCGCCGGCTTCCAGACATTGTTATCCCGACTAGGGACGAATGACAGGCGTCTAAATGTGGACGCCTGTCATTTGACCGACGTCGGGAGACCGGCGCCCGGCATCCCGATCAAGCGGATGCTGGGCGCCGCAGCGGACAACCGCGGGGGGGGAGGGTTAGGTTTAAGGCTCCCGGGGGGGGACTTAGGGTTAGGCACCCCCCTGGGAGCTTAGGGTTAGGCTGGGGGGAGGGAGGGTTAGGGTTAGGCACCCTCGGGGGGAGGTTAGGGTTAGGCACCCCCCCGGGGGACTTAGGTTTAGGCGGCGGGGAAGGGGAGGTTAGGTTTAGGCACTTAGAGGAGGGATTAGGGTTAGGCACTAGGGGGGAAGGTTAGGGATAGGCACCCTAAAGGAGGGTTAGGGGGTAGATTAGGTTAGTCAATACTTACCTAGGGACGACCTGGATTTCTTCCTCTGTCGGCCAGGCACGGGATAAGAACTTCCTGCAAGGCGTCCAGCGGTAATTCATACCAATTCCATTATACGCTAGTCACATTTTATGATGTTTTAATTATTCTAGTTGTTGTTATTATTACTATTATTACTATTGTTGATCGTAAAGCACCACAGTGCTCCGCGATTGCCGAAGAGTGGGGAAAACATGACAGACATAAAACTGGGACATACATTGTAGACAACATAGGTGCAGACAAAGGGCCTGATTCATTGCCGATCACAACAGCAATTACGCACGCAATCGGCTGATGGTTTCGCAGACTTGCAAAGTACTATGGATGTGTATAAGATTAAGTGGGCATCCTTATGTTTGGCTGCGACGGCATTGCGTTTGCGATCATTAGCATATTTTCCCAGTGAGACTGTGTGCATAATCGCAACTGCGATCGCAATAGCGATCCGTGCTGAATCAGGACCAAAGAGTAGAGAGATATGAGAGAGTTTGCAATCTTTTTGGAATCTAAATGGAAAAACATATAGCTGAAAAAAGAGGATTGAGTGTTGTTCAAATTAGAGATTAGGGGATTATTTACTAAATAGCGATTTATAAAAGTCATCACTTTCCAGTGTGTTTAAGCCAAAATTTAAAGAGCTATGCTTTTTTTTTTTTTAGCAAAACACAGTATGTATCAAAACCCTTGGTGTTATAGTTGCCATTTAGCATCAAGGAGGGGATTCCTTCCTGATCCCAAAAAATGGCTTATATCAATCACTTCTGCAGCCTTTAAATGTGCAAGTAACATAGTTACTACCACAGCCTGCATGCATAACTCAATGCATCTACATTAAATTGATTCTGCAATTTCACAGCACAGTTTGCAACTATGAGCCGTATTCAATTTGAGCGGACCCGCGATACTTTTCCGCCTCCCGGACTTTTCGCCTACATCGTGTTGTTTGCAGGCGGAAAAGTATCGCGCACGTGCCCGTGTATCCCCGTATTCAATTTGAATGTACGCGAAAACGGGACCCGGCGAAACTTAAACAAGTGTCAGATTTGGGGAAATCAGCCTGACACCCCCCAAAAGATGCTCTGACATGGGGGTTAGCTATGGTTACCCCCGATTTGGCTTGCTGAAGGTATTTGGTGTTTTTAAACGGGCTCAATTGCTGCTAAATAGCGTTTTTGTATACGTGGTGCAGAATAGTATTCAGGAGGTTTTTTTGCAAAAAATAACTTATCCCAGCAAATTTGGGGTACTTGAAAATGGGGGACAGTATATTTTAAAGTTGCTAAAGTTAAGTTTAAAAAATCTTGAAAAATCCACCTGCCGAAAGCCCCTGCAATGGAAGAAACACATGGAACATACTTGGGGACCCCCCCAGAGTCTAGTTCGCTAGTTTTTAATTTTGTCCCCCAACATTTTTTTTCCGCCCCCAAATTCAAAGTGATTTTTCTGGTGTTCTTAAGTGTTTTTACATTTTTTGTTTACGCGGTTTACCTTTGGGGGACTGTCTGAAGACTGCACAGGGGTTCCTGCAATGTTGCACCCCAAAACCCCAATTCTGCACTTTTTTCCGCCTGCTATTCATAGGCGAAACTTTTCCGCCAATTACATTGCATTGACTTTCCGCCTAGGCGATAAGGCTTCCAAATTGAATACAGCGATACTTTTCCGCCTGGCGAAATGACGTAACCGGCAAAACTTTTCCGCGGATTCCGGCTTTTCGCCTCAAATTGAATACGGGCCTATGTCTAATTCTTTCTGTAGCACATTTCTATCCTGCTCTGTTAATAATTCTATGTAGCTTTGTGTATTCAGCAAATCTGCACACCATACATGCTAAGCCATCTACAAGGTCATTAGTAAGTAGATTAAATAGCACAGGGTCTGATGCTGATTGTCAAATATCATAAATTTGATCTTGATGTATTATCTGTTTATATTAAATTATTTTTGTCTCCATTATTGACTAAACATGACAAAATCAGGCACTATTTGTATAAGTAATATTGATGTATTGAGCACCAGTGTCATTTAGCATTCTGCAAGATGATATCAGTAATTTAAAATTTAATTCCTGCTGTCTGGTGGAAATTATTTCCACAACATATGTGAGCATACGCGTCATAGCAAGAAATGTGTCATACATAAAATATGCTGGAACATTTTTAAAGTTAGTTTTCTAATATGTTTAACAGTTTCTTTTTTCTATGCAAATCTTATAAACTATTCTAGTGTTTAAATTATACTTTAATGTTTTACTTTGTTTTGCTTTTGTTTTTATTAAGGTCTATGGTTTTATGGACTGTGGGAGGAAACCCAAATACTGTACACAAAGGAAACCCACGCAAATATGATAGTTTGTTCCAACTCCACAAAGATAGGGTGCATATGGAGGATCTTCCTGAGTCTTGTAAGATAACGGCCTGTTCCAATAGTACTCCCCAAAACCCTACAAGAGGGAGAGAACTTTAACTAATAAGAGCCTCAGATGATGTCACTGGGTCTGGTGATGTCACTTTAGTTCCTTATTGTACAGGGCAGCTACACACACTTGACTCATAGAGTTACAACTGTACAAGTAAAAGGCAAACATCATCTAAATTGATTTCTGACTGATGATTTGGACTATCAGCTGTTAGTGAAAGCTCAGTTACACTATTTTGAAGAGCGAGGAAAGTTAACTTCCAAAATGGTTAACATGTTGTAACAAAGTCCTGTGGAGCAAAGAACAAGTACCAGGAGTTTACTTTCTGCTTACAACATCAACATGACAACCTAGATGATAATGGTCTCCATGTTAATCTGTCTCAATTATGTGTTGCAGAAACTGTTATCCCTGTAAATTCTATATTTTTCATTATTTACATACTGTATAATACAATGCACCCTTAATCCATCTATAGCAGGGATGGCCAAGCCTGGTTGTCAAAACCTGTTCACAGCTCACATGTTGCAGATCTCCTAGCTATTACACGTGTGTATTATTGATATATTTTAAATCATCACTAGGTGCTTTGAAAATTGTGACATTTTTAAAGGTCCTTGAGGACCAAGTTGGGCCACCCCTGATGTATAGGATGAATGGACATGCTGAATGTAATCCACTAACTTCCCTATATACCATACAACATGCGGCATACTTAGATGCACCCAGAAGCAAAGTGCTCCTGGAAATGTTGGTAACTGACCACCAATAGAGCAGTTCTACAGCCGTGAGACTTCTACTTGTATAAAAACCTGATATAGAGAATAGGCCCTATTAGTGATTCTAGGTATTAATGGATATCTTTTGTACTTCACATAAATATTTTCTATTCGAAAACTTTAAATAGGATACAGAATACAAAACATAAAATAGGTTGATGAACAATAACTTTGGGGACATAGGAGGTTACAAGGTTGGGGATGGGGGGGGTGACACATAATTACCAATATTTGACAATGGACAGCACCAGTGGTGGATCTTACCTATGGGGCTGTGAGGCTGCAGCCCCCCCAGTAAAATCCGCCACTTCAGTGAGCCGCTGCAGTCCGTGGCTGCACTGGCTTCACTGAGACTGGAGGTGGCTTCCCATTGAAAGTGCCACCTGCCAGTCACACTGAAGATAGGCAGCCAGAGGTAGGTGTCTCCTCCCCCTGGGACTGCCAGTCCGGGCTGCGATCAGCAGAGAATGGCTTCCAGTGGAAGCGCTGCTCTGCTTTTCGGGCAGCCCTACAGAGCTTCTTGGGGCTGCAAACAATGCAGCACTGAGTAGCCGGTGTTAAGCATGCTCATGCGCACCGCCACTCATGCACCGATCCCGACGTTTGCCAGATTCAATGTGCAGGCACCGGGAACCAAGCCAGCATCAGTCCCCCTCAGGTAAGAGGGCAGGAGCCACTGCTGGACAGCACCCTATACAATGCTATGATTGGATCCAAATGCACAAAGCCATGTTGCATGCAACAGTATTTTGGGGTTCAAGTAGACTGAAAGGTGAAGGGCCAAGGTTTTGGTTTATTAGGTTTATTAAAGATCCCAAAGGGACTTCTCCAACTACTACTGATTCCATTAATAACATTTGTTGATAGGAGAAGAAACTGAGGTGCAGATCTGTCCTCATACACCTATCCATATTGCAGTACTGTATATGACGGAGATGCATGATGCCATTCCTGTGCTGCTTTTCCTTAACTTTGCTACTTTTTCCTGCATTGTGTTATTTTTTCTCAAAATTTGTTCCTTAGGGCCTGGTTCAGAGTTGTACACTGTTAGACGCAGCAGCGATGCTAACATATGCTAATGCAGCAGGGGGCGTCTGGTGTAAATGGACGCCTACTGCATGCTTGCGTGATACACTGCTGTGTCCAAGCATGCAGCCATCACATCACTTGTGAGACCATCGGCCATCTGAATAAAACAGTTACGTTTTAGAAGGTCAAACATTCAATGTCTAATTTGGAGATATTTATGAAATTCTTTTTGAAGGAGAGTTAAACTGCTCATCTAACTGGTCAAAAGACACTAAGCTCTCAGCGGAGGAAAAGGTTTAATTGGTGATCAATTTAGCTACTGCTCTTAGAAAAGATTTCAAGTTGATATAACATTATCTTTATTTAAAGTTACTGACTTATGCCATAACTTCAAGTATTCATATTCTTTGTTGCAGTTGGTTTCAGAAGTTTGTGATTCCAAATGAGTTCTTTGATGGGGTATTCTGGGTGGGTGTAGAGCTTTTTCCAAGATTACTGGACATATGGTTTGTAGGATGCTGCGAGAGACCAGCCTGTCAATTGTTTTACAGTGCAGGCCTTTTGATATTTAAAGCAGGGTACACATTTAATGATGTGTACCCAGCCGACCTGTCACCCGATGGGAGTCCCTGCATCGGCCAGTGCATAGACAGCTGCCAATGTTGGAAGCAACATCACAACGGCGGGGTACATGCTGCATTCAGCAGAATGGCCCTCGCTGACGATGTCGCCCATCGGACCTGTATGCAGGTCGATGGGCGATGTCGCTGACGATAGACTAAATGATGTTGCCAACATGTCGTCTGATCCGGGCGAATCAGACAACATATCGTCTAGTGTGTACCAGCCATAAGAAGTTTGGAAGCTATTTTTTTAGCTAACATCATATGACTACTCTGGGTATTATTCAAAGTTGGATGCAAACTCTAGTGTAAAATATGGGCAGGTAAAAAATATGCAATTTGCAACCTAATCGAAAGCATATGTAGCAAATGCTCCTCCCACCCCACGCAAGTAACAAGATTAGATTGGTCAGATATACAATAAGAGGTGTGGCCTCATTTTGAGCACAAAACATGCTTAAAAAAAGCGGTACACAATTCATACACATTACAGTAAATGGCTAGAGAGTGCAGATAAAATAGACCCAACTAGTGTAGAGTCTATTTAATGCAAAACCAGATACAAATATGCAATAGTAAATAATAATAAGCGTATGGGTAACTGTCCTCTTCCCAGAGTAGTAAACATACTTTATTTATAAAAAAAAAAAAGTGTTCAGTATATTGTATCCTTTCTTTAAATCACAGCCACTGCAGTATTACTTCATTTGCATTATTGGGTTACGTCTTAGATGCAATTTGACTGATTAGACGCTGCCTGCAGCCATCATTAACATTAACTCAAAACTTGCACGCGGAAATCATGTGGCTCCAAATCATATGTACTTTTTGTGATAATCTTATTTGCATTTCATATCAACACGCCCTTACTGAAGTTTGCCCACGTATACACAACCCCTCCAACTCCTGTTCCAGCTTTCTTGTCATAGGGAGTCGTAAGTTCACCTTGCCTGTTACAATAAATATGAAAAGACATGTCTGCGCACTAAATAAAAAGCAGGTCTGCGCACTAAATAAAAAGCAGGTTGCGTGCAAAACTGCTGCATTTTTTTTGCATGCAACTCTGATGTCTTGTATGCCATACTGTATGTGGTGGATTCTGCTGCCAGATATACATGGACATTATTAATTACACATTCACTTATCTATCTTTGTGTACTATTTATTGTAACTGTAAAAAATTGGAATCATTAGAATTACCCGGATAAAAACAATTTGTATATTAAAATTACAAGTTTTTGAAGTTCTTCTATGCCAGATGTTTTTTTTCTTATATATATACTGTATGTGATATTTCTTTTAGAAAACATATGTGCAGGTTTTCAATAGGGCTTGAACCTAAATCCAATATTTTCTTCAGAGGGAGTTGGAACAAGTCACTTGTATCTGATTCAAGAAAAAAATACATATACAGACATAGGCCCTCATTCAGAGCCGCTCGTTAGCGGCAGTACGCTCGTTCCGAGCGATGTTTGCACATCTGCGCATGCGTACGCTTTTTAGTACGCATGCGCGAACCAGTCAGTGCAGCCGAAAATCCTTTGTACGCTATATAGCGAGTGCCTGCTATTTTGAGTGACAGAATGAGGCGTATGTGGGTGGTAACAGGGGAAGGTGCTTGAAAATGGGGAGTGGAGATCCGAACGCAGGCGTGCTTAAAGGTCAAAACGGGCGTTTTATGGGTGTGTATATTTAAAACAGCAGCGTCATTGACCACGTCACTGGGTTATTTTATAGCCAGAACTGCACGCAAATTTGTGGTAGCAAACACCAACCACAAGAATAGCGAGCAGTTCATACGCTGGTCGATGTACTCGATTAATCTAATAAATAGCGGACATGACGTAGGATGCGTGCGGCCAGGGGGCGTTTTTAACAAATAAACGAGCGTATGTTTTGCACGCTCATTCAGACTTAGAGGTGTGAACAGACTGCAATGTGCGTACGGATCATTTGAATAGCCACCCCTTGTTTTTAAACGAACGACCGCAAATAGCGTCCGGCTCTGAATGAGGGCCATAGATCCCTATCTGGTTTTCTGGTTTGCAACATGTGTTTGACATTTCTGTTTGACATTTTCACTTTTACATCTAACCATGCTACATTCATAGAAAAAGGAAAGATTTTTTACCAGGAGTGAATTTAGAAATGATTGTGCCTTAAAGCATCAGTTTAAAGGAGCATTTCATCATTTCAACCTCCTCTCATTAACAAGTGCACTACTAAGGCTTTTCTCACTCCCGTGCTGAGACTATTTTGGCAGTTTTTGGGCTGGTCATATTGCAGCATTATGATCAGTTTTTTCTTAATGCAGTATCCACATAAATTATACCTTTTAGGAAGACTGAACTTTCAGGAAATAGCATTAGTTTATTTATTCCCTTGGCAGGCAAACAATTTACCAAATGGTGTTTGTTTTTAATTGAAATTGAAAGAAAGTAAACTAAAGAAATAGTTTGTGGTTCTTGCTTCAGATTTAATCCACTTTTCCAAAACAGCAAAAAGCTGAATCTTACATACAGGTTTTAATCATAAAATGTGCACTCAAAATATATATATATATATATATATATATATATATATATATATATAATATATATCATATATACACAGTGGTGGCCAAAATTGCGGACACTTTTTGAAATTTTAATGTTTTTCAACTTCGAATGCTTATAAAAAACTGTTACACTTCATGCAGTGCAATGATTCATATATCAAATGAAGGGAAATTTAATGCTGAATTCAACATAGTTAACAGAGGTCAAATATTTGCATTCCAAGGGAAGTTATGCAGTGAAAACAATACTTAGGGTGAAAATCCCTGTGTACTTATAATGTTATTGTCCTATCAGTATTTAGTTGGGTATCTTTTATTTTTCAAGACAGCAGCACAGCGACGTGGCATTGAGCCAACCAGTGCCAGATTAATGTCCACATGGGCCTGGAGCTGAAATTTATGACTGGCCTAATGCGTGCCGCTGCAGGGGGTGTGACTAGTGATGTGGGGGAATGACCTGTGTGGTGTGGGTGTGGTCTGCACAGGGGGTGTTGCCTGTGTCATGGGTGTGGCTATAGTGGCGCAATTACAAGAAAAAGTTGCTTTCTGTGTGAAATGGTATGAACTCTGGGCCTGATTCAGAGCCGCTCGTAAGCGGCCGCTCGTTCGCTATGAGCGATGTTCGCACAACTGCGCATGCGTATGGGTCGTAATGCACATGCGCAAACCAGTCATTGCGGTCGGAAATCGTGCGCTCGCAAAACAGCGAGGGGCTGCTAATTTGATTGACAGAATGAGGTGTTTGTGGGTGGTAACAGGGGAAGGTGCTTGAAAACGGGGGAGTGGAGATCCGAACGCAGGCATGCCAAACGGTCAAAAGGGCGTTTAATGGGAGTCCATAATTAGTAAAGGAGCGTCATCGATCACGTCACTTGGTTGTCTTTTAGCCTGAACTGCTCGCAGTGATTGCGGTAAGAAAATCCTACCACAAGCAGTTCAGGCGCCTTTCGATGTACCCAATTAATCTAATAATACCGGAGATGACGTGTGATGCAAACGGCAAAGGGGCATCTTTACAAAATAGCGAGCGCATTTTTCGTTTGCTCGCTCAGACATAGAGGCGTCAAACTGCAAAGAGCGAGCGCTCAATTTAAATAGCCGGCCCCTTTTTTGGAACGACCGTCCACAAGTAGAGTCCGGCTCTGAATCAGGGCCTCTATTCTCTGTCTTTCATTAAGTGTAAGGCGCGTAAACACAGGTCGATTTTTTGGATGACTGAACTAAAACAATTTCGTTATCGTTCAGTCGTCCAAAAAAATCGACCAGTTTCAGCCCCAAAACGATTAACGGCAACTACCAGTGCGTGCTCCCGTTTGTAGTTGGTAGTTGCCGTTCATCACCCGAACCTCCTGTCCAAGCTGAAGATATTGTCAGGTTGAACATATTCAGGGATGAGGGAGGGAGCCCGGCACTGAACAAAATTGTTCTTGACTTCGTTCAGTGTTTGTGCTCAGTATCGATAACGACACTGAGCACACTCCTGCCGGGGACACACAGGACGATTTAGTTCGGGGTGTAAATCGTCCCATGTGTACGCACCTTTAGAATAGTTGCAATTGAAAAAAAAAATAAAAAATTGTTCACTGAACATTGTCATATTTCTATAAGTATTCATCCCACATCCTTAGTCACTACCGTAAATTAATACATGAAATGCCTTCTTTAGCTGTTCCTTTTAAAAAAAATAAACATCTGCAATGATAATACTGGACTATGGCAGTAAGGGCTACCTTACTGCTCTGCAGCTGTGCAAGCATGAGTTGGGTTGGGCTTTGCATTTTGTTAATTAAAAAAAAATAAAGTTTAAAATAAAAAAATATTTAAAATGTAAAAAAAAAACACATAAAAAATATATATTTTTTTATTTTTTATTTAAATGTAATCTGTTATTGCCATCCTGAGATAGTGCCAATAGAACAGGTAGGGCGGGATGTACTAATGGGGAAAATGCGGTAAAACCCTGAAAATTCAGTTTTTTGGGGTTTTACCTGTACAAAGCTCGATGGGTAATGCCATCTTCAAGTGGCGTTACCCAATAGAAGCCTATGGGCTTCTTATCGGTACGCTTGCCCTTGGGAAGGATCCAGTCGGATGCACACACATACAGCATGACCGTGCAGTACAGCTGGGACTCAGAGGAGCAGCATGTGACGGAGAACTGCACAGCACAGTGCAAACTCGACAGACAGCAGAAGGGATGGGATGGTGAGCATAATGGAGGGGGGTAATTTAGGGGTCCTTCATAAACCAACTTTCTGGGGCCCCTATACACCTTAAGCCAGTGGGATGTAGTTATAATCCTGATGTCCAGCATCCCAGCTGAAGATGTCCCAGGACACCGGAATGCAATTACCTGGCTACAAGACCGGAGCCGGAATACCGACAGGAGGTGGCATCCCGATGCCGGAATCCCATCATCAGGATGCTGAATGTGAGTATAGTGGGGCTGGTTAGCACTTAGCTGTGGGAGGGGGGGGAAAGGTTAGGTTTAAGCATTACAGGGAGGGTTACGGTTTGGCATCACTGGGGGAAGGTTAGGGTTATGCACCACCGGGGGAAGAGTTAGCAGGGGAGAGGGGGAGGGTTAGGGTACTTACTGGTACCTGTCAGGATTTTGAAGATCGGGATGCTGATCGGCGGCATCCCTTCCGGTGGTATATCATACTGATTCCTGTGTGTATGTATGTATATATATATATATAGATATATATATATACATATATATACATACATACACATATTTACATACATATACATATATATTATATCCACACATACATATTTACATACATATTTATGTTATAAAACCATTATATATAGATAGAGAGACAGATATGAGATAGATAAATAGATAGATAGATAGATATGAGATAGATAGATATGAGATAGATAGATAGATAGATAGATATGAGATAGATAGATAGATAGATAGATAGATAGACACACACAGACATTACACCCACCTCTGGTTATGTATACTTTCATGAGTTTTCTTAGTACTAGTGTCTGGCTGCAGTGTCCCAGCTCATTTGCCAAGGAGGGGTAAAGGGTCAATGGGTGGGGCTTTATAAGACACAGGAGAAGGCACAGCTTGGGCATCCCGGAGTATACAGCATAAGGAGGCGGGGCTTAATGCGATTCATGGGCGGAGCTTAGTGCACCTCAGAATAGACTGCCAGTCAGCCTGGGGGCGGAGTTTCAGACTATCCGGGGGCGGAGCTACGAGCAGGCCCGATGGTATGCGGGACTTCAGGGGTGGAATGGGAGATGATGATTCTGACAGCAGAATGGACGGGGAGTCGGAAAGCTGTGGTGGTGACAGGAAAACCTTTTTTTCTCCTGTCAGCGCAGCCTGTACTGCAGTAGGTCCTGTGGGCCTATTGTCATGGAGTGGCCTGGAGCTGTAGCTCCACCCGCCCCATTGTTAATCCGGCCCTGGAGCCAACCAATGTTTGGAGCTCTTCCTACTTTATTATGTGGTGCCATGAGACAATCATAGTCTCAATTAATTCTCTTTTATTGGATGGACGACTCATATGTACCAGTTTTTTCAAACAAAACCACAAATGTTCTATGGGGTTCAGGTCTGGGCTGTTTCCTGGCCATCCCAGCACCTGTCTGTCATTCTCCGTGAACCACTGTTTGCATATCCGTGCAGTGTGGCAGGGAGCTGAATCCTGCTGGAAAAAAAATGGGGCATTATCTGGGAAAAGATCCCTGATAGAAGGTAGAAGTTTTGGTTGTAGGATGGTGTCAATGTACTTTCTGCTGTTCAGTGTGCCATCTATGACATAATGGCGGCCTACAGCATCTGCTGTCATACATGCCCAGATCATAACACTTGTAGGATTCTTTGTTGTCGCTTGAATAAAATCTGGGTGTACCTCTTCCCCGATGCGACGTCTCACACATTTTCTCCCATCACTACCAAATATCGATATCTTAGTTTCGTCACTCCATATCACTTGTTTCAACTAACCTTCTGTCCATGCAATGTGTTCTTTTGCCCACTGTATTTGTTTCTGCCACTGTTTTTTATTCAACAATGGCTTTTTTCGGGGAATCCTACCTTTTAGGCCAACCTCCGTTAGTCTTCTCCGTTCTGTTCTTGCACTGACAAAAACACCAGTTGCACTCAGGTCACTGCTAATGGCCGCAGATAACATCCATCTGTCCCTGACACAAATTCGCTTTATTCTATCATCAACAGCTGTTGTGCACTTTTTCCGGCCTTTTCCTTCTTTGCTTTGTATAGATTGTGTTTTCTGAGAGCGTAAACAAAACTTTCATATTCCTGATGTTGTCACATTCCCACCAACTTCTCTCGCAATTGCTGCATACGAAAGACCATTTTCACGTAATACCACAATCCTGGATCTCTTCCTGGATGACTAGTCACCACTTTGCCTGGATGACATTTTTGTATTTATTTTTTACACCGTCGTTAGCACTAAACAATACACACAAACATCCAACCGTAATTGCACTTCAGTAACCAAATTTATTCTGCAAAATGAAACCGCCAAACTGACCTTCCCCACCTTTGAACATGACCTCGCACCTGCTCATAAATGACAGCTGATTGGTCCTCAGAACAACGATTCCGATTGGCTGGTATAGCTGTTACTACAATCCGCTTCTTGAATCTAACGCATCTGTGCTTCTTTGTCTGACTGAAAGTAGCATAACTTCCCTTGTTGTAATGCAAATATCTGACCTCCTTTTTATTGTGTTGAATTCAGCATTAAATTTCCTTTCATTTGATATATGAATCATTGCACTGCGTGAAGTGAAACAGTTTTTATAAGCATTCAAAGTTGAAAAACATTCAAATTTCAAAATGTATCCGCAATTTTGGCCCCCAGTGTGTGTATATATATATATATATATATATATATATATATAAATCCCGACACCTATCATTAGCCCTACGCTGCTAGACCGACGCCCAGTACAACGAACGAAGGAAAGCCAAGCAGTGGCAGCGGACAGCCGCGTGGGGGGGAGGGTTAGGTTAGGGGCTCCTGGGGGGATTTAGGGTTAGGCACCCCCTCGGAAGGGTTAGGGTTAGGCTTGGGGAGGGGGGGTTAGGTTTAGGCACCCCTAAAGGAGGGTTAGGGGGGGTAAAGTTTAGGGATAGAAGAGATACTTACCGTGTCGGGATCTAGTCCTGTCGAGCTTTCGGCATCGGTATTACATCCGCCGGGCTCACGTCCGGCGGGATTTCATACCGATCCCCTATCAGAGATATAATTTAAAAAGTAAGTAAATTGAAAATAAGTTATATTATATATGCATCCAGAATCCAGAACACAGATCCCAAGTACAAAAGGCCTGATTCAGACAAAAGCACCTAATGTTTTAGTTATGCGCATAAGTCCTGACACACTGCGCATGCGTCACAATGGTCACTTCCGGGAGATCAGAACAGCATGGAGATCCATGCAGTTCCAATAGGCCTTCCTGGGCAGTGACAGGTGGGTGGCTCAAGGCAGCAGGTGTGTTGGGGGCGTGCCAGTGTCAGGGACTACTTTGGAAAACACAGCATACTTCCACTACTCTCCCGGAATGGCCGGGAAGTTCCCAAAAACTAGGTGGTGCACCCAGCCACCCGCAAAAATAGGCAATTCTACCCTCGGACCCCCGCACCATCACACAAACACCCCCACCACAGGGAGGCCAATGACACGATTTGCGCAAATTGTGTCATTGTGGCCCGCCCCCTGCTTTACAAAGCCGTAAATCTTGGCATTTCGTAGTGGGGGCAGGGTCATGATGAGGCGATCGCGCAGTCCCACCCCCTTCTCTACCCCCAATAAAGCATCATGTCCCCACCACACCCACTTATGCTGTGCCACGCCCCCTCCCCCCCGCTATGTCGACCAATCAGCCAGAATGTTGGCAAGCATTAAACACAGATCCTCTAACCCTGACAGATAAATTACAACGTACATTCTAAGCAAATATAGGGTTGCTCAGCAGTCCGATGGTGCAGCTGATGTCCATTTGATGGTGCGCCTTTGTGCGCACCACAGCGGATTAGAGTTTCAGCCAGTCAGCATCTCGATAGACCATCGGTTGCAGCATTAGCATAATGTTGCAGTAGTAGCTGCACCAAAAGTTGCAGTTGTTACTGCTTTGAGTCCACCCCCAGAGTCCTATAAAGGTCTATCACTGATTAATAGTAAAGAAACATTGTGCATTTAGCTCTAGTCATTTATGAACCTGCCAAAACACCAGAGCTGAAATGAAAAAAAAAAGAATTTAAGGGGAGTATGAGAAACTTCGATGCAACTCTCCACACTGCATAGTATGCCCCAAAGTATAGCAGATAATCAGATGGGTTTTACTTTTTACTTTTAGTTTTTTTTCTTTAAATAGTAACAACAGTTACTGAACTGTGATGTTTCTCAATAAAGCAATGATGATATTCCACTCTAAACTTCATCCTATTCCAAAAGATTACTTCCGTGAAGTCCAGAGTTTAACCTTTAAACCACCTGGTGGGACCCCGTCAGCTGGCTCAACTGAGGAGAGTGCTGTAGATATCACAGTCTTATTTCAGGCAAATAAAAGGGTGGAATGAATTAGCTGCTAGCTGCCACATATCAGTCCATTACATTAGCTAGTTTATACTCGCACCTCCATAAAATAAGCCTCTGAAGACAGATCCCGTGAAGCTGCCGGAAACCATTCTGGCAGCTCTTGCGACTAATTAAATTGGACCCAAAGTGTTCTTCACCGAGAACCGAGCAGGATGGAAGTCAGCAGCAGCAGACATGTGTTAGAAGTGAACGCTGGACTAACGGGTAAAGAGTTCAGCATATGATAAACCACTCGAAACTAAATTTGAGTGGATTATCAATACTTTTTTAGTTTTGGGTGGAATTATCTGTGAATGTTCCTACTGAAGCATGTGACAGTGTCGATGGCTTTTATTTGTAAAGTTATATTTTGATTCATTTGTTCTAAAGTTCATTTATCAGACTGTACTGGGAATGTCATTCAGAATGTAGTTACTTTATATTCTAACCAAGTAAAGATATCTGAACAAGTCCTCATTTGTTATTCTCTTTTCTTTTATCCTGTGTTTTAAAATGTATTATCTGGACTGATTTGCATATTGTAATTAAGATTTCAGGGTATAGAGATCCTGAAGCATAACAAATGTAATGTCACACACAAAAAAAATCTATGAAGTGCTCAATTTTTCAAAGCCATCTAAATAATAGTGTTGCTAATCAGCTCGTTTTATTTCTCATGGTGCTCTAATTTTAAATAGTAATTTCGATGAGATCAGTCAGGAAAGAAAAAGTTTATAAAGGAAAATCACTTTGGTATTTTGGCAAATGTAACCACAGATCATTAGGACAGAAGAGCATTATTTGGAGTGGTCTACATCTACAAGGATAAGAAATGTCATGCTAAAGCACTTTAGGGCAGATGTACTAAGCTCTGAAAAGTGATAAACTGGGGAGTGATAAACCACCAACCAATCAGCTTCTAACTGTCGTTTTTTAAACACAGCCTGTAACATGGCAGTTAGGAGCTGAGTGGCTGGTTGTTTATCACTCTCCAATGTATCACTTTCCAGAGCTTAGTACATCTCCTCCAAATGTGAAAAATACCAGAAATCAGAAAAAAAGTAACTCCTGCAGTTTTGTCATATACTGTACAAAGATATAATTCCAAAGTGTTTCTTACTACAGTTACCTTGGGCAGCTCTGCTAAACACAAATATGAGGTCGGGACAGAGCCAGCGCAAGCTCTAACGAGGCTGCACTAGGTATTGTCTGCTGTCCTGAAAGCCATGCCTCCACCCTCAGGCTCTGCTTCACAGCTGGAGCAGGGGGAAGAACAGGTACCTGCTTTCAGTAACATGTCCATATGGTCGGCTCCTTTCAGTAACATGTCCTTATGTCCTTTCTTTCTCTGTTCAGTCTCTCCATATGCTAGTGGCAATGTCATTTTCACAGAAATCTGCACACGCCTGGTTTTCTGAGCATGCACAAAGCCAATTTGCATATTTTACACTATGCAAATTCGAGTAGCTCCATCTCTGCATCAGTCAGCCCCATTATGTCACTCATTCAGCATTTTCACACAAGTTAGCCTTTGACACTACAGGAAACCACTTTTATTCACCTACAGATGTGTCCGCTACATCTTTGCTGCATACGCAGCAAATTGCGCTAAGCATGGCGCGAGGCGTGTGCCCGTGAGTGGATACGAGCACTGCATTCACACCTGCGACCACCATTGGAATGCATAGTGTGATCCAGGGTCGGATTAAGGCTAGTGGGGGCCCCAGGGCAACTAAATTGCGGGGGCCCCTTCAAGCCACACGGAGCTTCCCCCTTCCCTCTAAGCCTTCTGTACTCCTACCCCCAAAGCCTCCGCCGCTGACTTACCTGAGTGACGGCATGCGGGCGTGACCTCTTTCCGGCAGAGCTGCTCTCTGGTCCTCTCATCGGTGTTGCGGACGTAATGTGTCACGTGGCACTGGTGAGAAGACTCGGGAGCCGCTCTGCGCTGTATGCAGCGATACTGACTGTGTCACTGCACACGTTAATAGTGGATTGCGGCAGCGAGCCTCAATCCAGGAACAGGTGTCACTGGACACCTGTTCTCGGCGGGGTCACACTGACCCTGTGTGGGGGCCCCTCCATGTGTGTGGGCCCAGGGACAACCGCCCCTGTCGCCCCACCCCCCTTAATCCGGCCCTGGTGTGATCACAGTGTCCATCATAGCGTAGTTTATGCTGCTGCGGATAATCGCGTGGTATGATGCATGCGCACATTTGTAGCGCGATTGGCAAAGATGTAGCAGGACACATCTGTAAAGGTAGCACCAGAGCTGGGTGTATGAATGTCACATGTAGTGTTTAGGAACTCCAGGGATAATGTCATTATGCTTTAGTGTAAGGGCAGGGTTATGCCAACTATACCAGTCACTCTCGCCAGCAGCTGTTATATTACCATGTAGTTGCTGAATGTTTCATAGCTGTTTAAATGTTAAAGTTACAAAGGGTAAGTAGAGGATTACGAGCGCCACCTGAGTCCATTTATACCACTGTTTTACAATAATAAAGTTGTAGCTAAAAGAGATTTAAAAGTGCACTACCCCAAAAAGTGCTCTATCAACAGATTTAAAGCAGCAGTGATCTGCAATTTGCATAAGAATAGTGAACAGTGGACTTGATAACCAGCACCACACAGTGATAAAAATCAATATAAGCATAACCTTATGTTCAATAAGGTGTCATGTGCAAGCTATTTAAAGTGTCAGTGCTAGAAAGGTGTCTACAATCTGACAATGCTGATGAAGCATTTTATGGAGCTCCATGATCTTACCTTTCAAGAACCTACCTCATACTCTGATTAAGGCCCTCATTCAGACCCGGACGCAAGTGGCCGTTCGGCGTACGTAAAAAAATATGTAAATTCAAGCACTCGCTCGTATTTTCGAACGCAGCTAAACATCCTCCCCAAACTCTACCGACCCCTCCTCTAACTAACGAGCGTGCCAAATAGCGAGCGTACATCCCCAAAGTGGCTTGAAGGGAACGCACGCACAAGTACAAACCGGAAGTGGGACTGTCAGATTCCGATTACCTGCTCCTTTATTCTGCCTACCTCCCTCAATCGTATCATGCCAATCAATACATCAATTAGCTTAATTGTTTTTTTTTTTTAACAATGCAATAAACTTTAATCTTGTCCGTGTTTGTGTTTACCCGCAGAATACGTACGGCTTAAACATTCGCTTTTCTTTGTCAAAATACATGTTACAGCCAAATAAACAATTGTTTTATTTGTTTTTAACCACGCATATTTTCCTGGGTTCATTTCTTTATTTAAATTTGCTTACGCATGTCACTGCATCAAGCCTATCATAACTCTCAAGAGATTTCTGGCCCTGTCGAACACATGACTCATACACTAACCAATAGAATTGGTCCTGTTAATTACCCAAATACATTAGCCAATCAAATGTATTTTTGGGTCTTTATTAAAAATTATTTTTAACAAATACACCGTTGCCATCATGAGAGCCTCGGCATTCACCAGGCGCGAGCTGCTGGTGTTAACCGAGGTGATGGATAGGCGGATCACCAGCCAGCCTCCACCCATCACAAATAGAGAGAAGCGTTCCGCATATGCGGAGGTACGTGGCCGCCTGCGTTCCTTCGGCTCACGCCGCCAGAACGGCCAGCTGGAGCGCAGGTGGTCCGACCTGCAACGCCGGACGCCCCGCTTGCTGGCATGCTTTCGCATGCAGATCGCCGAAAGTAAGTTTTTGGGACTGTGGTTTTCATATTTATCTTTGTGTCCCTAACTGCGTGTGCATGTTTTCATGTATGTCTTATTTATTCATTGTACTCATATCTGCATGGCCATGTTTTCATGTATGTCCTATTTATTCATTGTACTCATATCTGCATGGCCATGTTTTCATGTATGTCCTATTTATTCATTGTACTCATATCTGCATGGCCATGTTTTCATGTATGTCCTATTTATTCATTGTACTCATATCTGCATGGCCATGTTTTCATGTATGTCCTATTTATTCATTGTACTCATATCTGCATGGCCATGTTTTCATATTTGTGTTGTCATAAATTAGTGTTTAACTCGGTTTTGGTTGAAACTAACCACAATTTGTTTCACATCTTTTAGGGGCAGAGCGAAGACTACGGCGTCATCGCCGTCAAAGACGGCGCTCTCGCCCACTCTCCCCAACCCCAAGCCAAACCTCCACACCCCCAAATTCCCCTATTTTCCCCTCCTCCCCAGCCTGCACAGACCCTGTGGAGGATGTTTCGGGGCTCCTTCCCCTCCATCCCAATTCCCCCTCTCCTCCAACCACCCCTCTTCTAACTAACCCCTCCCCTGAATCCCAAATCACCCCGCCAACCTCGTTGGGGAATGGAGGCACCTCCGAGGAGAACGAGGGAGTGGCTTCTGGAGCGGCCGTTAGTTTGAACGGTATGGTTTTTTTTTAGTTTAGTTTTTTGCAAAAACTGTTTGTATGTAATCATGTGTTGGTCCCTTTTTTTGTGTTGTTTTGGCGAATTTTTTGGAGTTTTCGGTTTGTCTTTACCTGTTACTGCTGATTTCACCATACACATATCACACCTGTCTGAATCTGATTTTTTGACTTGTCATTTTTGGGTGGACCATTTTGGGGTGCTTGGTTTTTTCGGTGTAATTCTGCTTTGGGCCACAATATTGACATTTTTGGTTAGCTTGGTTTGGCTTGTTTTTTAATGTGGTTTCATATTGATGTATTAATCCCCACACTTTTCTAACCCACAGAGGAACAGAGGCGTATGGCTGAATTAGCCGGATGTGTGGGGCGGATGCGTGACCACGTCATCGGGCTGCTGGTGGTCCTTGACCATATGTCGGTCCTCCTTAGGAACTAGTTTTAGTTTTTTTTTGTACAAAAGTTTATTATATTAAAAATTTAAACTTAACGTTCTGTCTCATTCCTTGTTTCCAAATCAGAGATTGTTTACACTGACATAAGTAGACTCTTCCAGCAATGATTTGCAATTATTGTCACTAAGATTGTGTGTTGTATTTTTTTGGAAAACAGGCACAAGAAACACCTAACAGTAACAATCTGATTGGCCTTTTTTGGTGTTGTACAAATTATATATTACTACATTTTACAGGTTCCTATTTGGGGGGCAACCTGCTTAGGCCGATATTACGAAGCCAACTGATTGTACAGGATTCCTTTGGGTGTTGGTTTGGACCCAGAAAACATCTTACATTTTAGCTCAACTTGCGTCATTACAGGCTTACCCCTTAGGCAAATTTAACGTGTGTGAACCTGGTTACACTTGCTTGCAATGGGCAAAAAAAGGTACACAATTACACACTCAAAACATTTATTAACAACATAACTAAAATAACAAAGTGTTCACTCACAAACAATACACACAGTGATAATCATAAATACAACCCATACAACAACATTTTAAAATTCAAAAAAAAAATCAAGAACTGGTTGACGAAGGACCATGCCAACATGATTCCACAAATGTGGCGTTGCAATATGGGTTCCATAATATATTTCCAAAGTGTCCCCATGAAGGTTTTTTTTAGGGTAGCAGGAAGTAATCATCGTTGGATTCCCAGAGATTATGCAAACAAACAGAAGATGGAGAAAAAAACACAAAAAATTAGATGTTCTCAAACAATCCTTATCACATTGTGTCTAAACACTGTTGTGTTGCCAATAATTACCTAAAATATCTGGCCACCACATCATCACGTATGGCCCCCCCACATACTGACCTCCGACCAACCTCGGGGGGGCAATCCTCAGGTAAGGCATCCTCTGGCTGCATTGGGACACCACTCCTTATGGCAATGTTGTGTAATATCCCACACAGGACCACAATTTTCGAAACCATATCCGGCAAATACATGAGCTCGCCACCAGAGCGGTGGAGGCATCTGAATCGGCCTTTTAAATGGCCGATACAGCGCTCCACCACTTGCCTGGTGGCTGTAAGTGCGGCATTAAAATTACTTTGTGGCCCTGGTGTGGGAGCCAAATAAGGAGTAAGCAGCCAGGGCGTGCAAGGGTAGCCACTGTCTCCTGTGAAAAAGAAGTGACAACATCAGGATCACTGTGTATCAAGCTTTGCATTGGTATCTACTAAAGGTCTCCACTTACCCAGAAGCCACGCATCACCAGCTTGTAGGTTGTTTAATTTTTGCCATATCCCTGATTGCCGGATGACGAATGAGTCATGTGCACTTCCTGGTAATTTTGCATTCAGGGACAGGATCTGGAGGGAGGCATCACATACCACCATTACATTCAGGGAGTGATAGTGTTTACGGTTGCGAAATATGGCCTCCAGACGTGCTGGAGGCTGAAGTGGTATGTGAGTACCATCCACAACCCCTATGATGTGTGGGAAGCCAGCTATTTGGTAAAAATTGGCCTTTGCCACACTAAGGGCACCCATATCCAAAGGCATTTTAATAAAATGATGGAGGTGCTTGAAAAGTGCCTCCATCACTGCCCTCAGGATCTGGGAAAAGGAGGATTGGGAGATGCCCGCCACTATTCCCACCGTTGTTTGAAACGATCCTGAGGCACAGAAATGTAACACCGCCATAAATTGCGTAAGTGGTGGTATTGCTGTAGGACTGTCAATTTGCCGCTCAAGATCACTCTCTATTAATGAGAGAGTGTCTAGGATGATTTTGGGAGGAAGATGGTAGCGTCTTAACACCTCATCATCGGGCATTCCAAAAAGGGTGACACGTGTTTGATATATCTGGGGCCTTGCACGCCTACGATGCCTACGCCTGGGACGAGATTGAGGTTGGTCGGCTTCCGGGAGCATGGCCAGAACAATCCGACCCAGATCAACCTGAAATGGCAAGATTTGAATGTAAGGCTTTTTTCCCCCCCCAAAAAATATATTTTTACTTAGCTTGATGATACAATCCATTGATGCTTGCATGCCGGGGTATTGTCATGATAGGCCCAAACTCTACATATTAACAATATAAAAATGCAACAATTTAGGGTGGGCATTTAGGAATCTAAATTGGGTGTAAGACAAAACATAAAAGTGGCGAAACACACATTTGGCCAAATAGCAAAACGACAGTGCGCAGATTACCTCAAATTGGGCCAAAATGTAATCAACAAATGCTAAAGGGAAAACACAACCAATGTAACGGGTCTAAATAAGCATTTAAAAATGCGCTAATTATTTCGCAAATACCAGTCACAATAGAAACAGTTAAAAATGCGCTAATTAGTTTGCAAATACCAGTCACTATAGAAACAGTTAAAAATGCGCTAATTAGTTCGCAAATACCAGTCACTATAGAAACAGTTAAAAATGCGCTAATTAGTTCGCAAATACCAGTCACAATAGAAACAGTTAAAAATGCGCTAATTAGTTCGCAAATACAAGTACAAAAATATGCAGATAGAAAAACACGAATTATTTGAAACATTTCGGACTAATAAAAACAAAGGTTAAAAGTGTAAGGTCAAACAAAGTTGCGTAAATACAAACATGAACATTTAATAACCAAGTGAAAAAAAAAACTTACCAATAGATAATATATAAGTCTCCGGATCAAAAGGTCGTTGGGGCACAGCCAAAAAATACCTAACAAAGGGGAAATTTAGACAAATTAACGAGGCAAAATTCAGTAAAAGAAGGAGACACAAATTGATCAAAAGTTAGACGGCAAAAAACTTACCAAATAAATACACGCCAAAAACAAAACCACCAGAAAAAATGCGAACGGAAAAAAAATAAAGAAAAAGACCAAACAAAAACAACTCCCACCAACGCCAAATCCAAAACCCGCCAACAATCAACTCCGACCAACGTAACCTCCAACAATCAACAAACGCCACCTCGGCTCGAGACGCCCCAAGCCATAAATAGTGTTTAGTTTCCTGCACAAATTAAGGAGGGATCATAGGAAAGTACAATCAATGATGCGGCCGAAAAATAAGGACGCATGTATAAATACGTCACGAGCCAACCAAAAAGTTCTGGTGTATTTCTTGTTTGGATATAACACATGGCTACAGACCAGGGAAACAATGGGCAACAGTCTGGTGGTAAGTATTTCAGGCATTTTTAAACAATGGTTAATTTGAAACATAATATAGTGCAAGTTGTGAAGCTTACAATTCTCAACATTTAAACAAATAGGTGAGGAGGATGACATGGAAGAGGCTGCTGGGCCCAGTATTCCGGCCAAAGCTGGCAAAAAGAAAAGGCAGCCACAATTCACAAGAAAGGAGATGGAGGTTTTGGTTCAGAAGTGTGTGGACATCCTGCCACAGGCAGACAGGAATATGAGTGCAAGCCAGAAGTGGAGAATGTGGGAGGAGGTAGCCGTTGCTGTCAATAGGGTGGGTGATTATGTCCGTATAGCCCGGGATGTCAAACGGCGGTAAGTAAAAACTTGACCCCCCCTAAAACCAAAACCCGTTTAAAAAAAAAGGATAATGGTTCCAATTTCACCCACAGATGGGCCGACTTCAAATATCGCCTGAAGCAAAAACAGGCGGACAGGGCTAGGCATGCAAGGGGGACAGGTGGGGGTCCCACCCCTGTGTCATTGGAGTTGAATGATTTAGAAGAGCTAGCACAGGGGTGTGTGCAGGCTGTGGAGGTGTTTGGCGTGTCCAACATGGATACAGACATGCCAGACTTTGCGGCTCCTCATGTTGTCCAAGGTACATATTGTGATGTCACCAACTCTGAAATGTTATTGTGCCAATATGTAGATTCTAATGTGACTCTTTTCTCATTTTTCCAACAGAGACACAGGCGGATGAGTCTGCTCCAGAGGGGAGCCTTGGCCGCAGAATTTCGGCAGGCTCTGCAGGGGAGGAACCAGTACATCCGGCTGAGGACCCTGCAGAAGCCAGTCCAGTGCAATCCCCCTCGCAGGCAGTGTCCCTCCTCACAGAACTCAATTTTAAATCGGATTTCCATACGGAGATTCTGCAGAGGATGGACGCCAGTCTGGTACGGGTGGCTGAGGCCCTGGAGCAAAATGCTGCGGCCAACGTGACCATTGGTCAGGCCCTGGCGGAAAATACCAGGGCCAACATCCACATCGCCAATGCCCTGGAGCAGCTCGTTCGCCAGCACATGGTGGAGCCGACCTCCCTTCCTGCCGGAACATCAGGATCCTCCACCTCTGGCACAACATCAGCCAATCCTCCAAATGTGCCTAGCCCTGTGCCTAGTCCAGAGGCCACAACATCTGCCTCTGGACAGGCCAGCCCGATGACATCCCGGACCCGGTCTGGCGCCCCCTCCCTCCCCCTGCCAGACGGGGGAAAAAACGTTGACAGCACTGGCTACTTTTCCCACACTCCTTCTGTGCTTGCCCCATATTCCTTTCTGGCCAAAACTTCCCTCTCCTTTCTTGTGAATTGTTTTTAATTTTTAGCTTTACGTTTCCATAACTTTTATGTTTGCACAATTATTACATTTTTTGGAATGAACACTGCAAAAAATGTTTGGGGAAAAAATGTGAATGAAATTGATTTTATTTTCCAATAAATTTGCCAAAAATGTACGACATTGTATTCAGACATTATTGTAGAAATGGTTTACATTTAATCCTGGGCCACAAGGCAAAAACGCGCACCACCAACATTTTACATGAGAAAAAAAAAGGGCTCTTTAAGGAACGTTTTTAAATTTACATAAGAATGCAAATTCACCAGGCAAAAGCAAAATGGCCAAAAACACACAAACATGATGACATTATTGTTATAATAGGCCAAAAACCAAATATCAACCCAAAAATAAGCCCCCACAAATGTATGCTAATTGATTGTGTAATCCTGACATTAGCAGCTATGATTTCCACCTGCGTACGGTTTTGTGCTAACCCAAAAAACTGATTTCAAAACACATACCAAGCCGGATTTCAATACAACACTAATTGATTTTCTGACAAGCCGTGATTAATCGATGCAACATCGTGGAGTGCCGGGACGGAGGAGAAGGCCATCGCCAATGTGGTCGAGTAATCCAGACCCTAAGCTGTGCGAGCATTTTGAACGGAAAGAGGATCATCCAGTGACGTATGAGTTGGTACGAACACATTTGACATTCGCATCTGATAATGTATGTACGCTCCAAAAACGCCTCGCCACGCCTGCGTTTTTCCATCTCCACCCCCGTCAACGCCCAAAAACGCCCTGTTCTGTCAATCACATTTGACATGTCACTTCCTGTACGCTATTTTACGAACGAGACAAAAAAAGCTTGCAGTCTGCCGTACGCACATGCGCAGTGTTACACCGACGCATGCGCGGTTTCTCAACATCGGAACGCAACGAGCGTACTGCTGTTAACGAATGGCTCTGAATCAGGCCCTATGATAAGCACCTTGTGCTCAGCACTTTGTTTCTATCTTTGCATTCTTTATGAAAATATTTTATAAAATGCTTTGACTATACCAATTAGGCTGCAAGTATTCTTTAAATTATTTTGCTGTAATTTGCTTTTGTCTTTATATGAAATTAGTTTAAATAAATGTATTTTTAACTTTTCAATTTCTTGCATTGTCGTCGGTACCTAATAGATGAGCTATAAAGTCATTTTAAATTTGCATAGATTGTTTACATGCACCGACCACATCAGCTGATTTATGTGATACATTAAACATATATTTAGAAGGTTTTAACACCTTCTTTGACACTAGTAACCTCATTTTGGACTCACTTTATTGCAGTTTACATACTTTACTTGCTTCTCACTTGAAGGCATTTATATCTTCATCAGCATTTTCAGATTGTAGACACCTTTCTAGCACTGACACTTTAAATATCTTACACATGACACCTTATTGAACATAAGGTTATTCTTATATTATATTGATTTTATCCACTGTTAACATTACATAATTCATGTTAAGTTAAATGTCACAAGATGCGTTCATTATGTACTGTAAACTAATGGTGCATACACATGGAGTGGTCAGACAGCGATAACGATATCGCTGTCTGATCGTCCTGCACCCTCCTGGTGTGCTGGATGATCGATATCGATCATCCAGCACACCACCAACTCACCATCGACTATAGTGACCCATGATCAACAATCGTGGGTTCCCATAGTAACCTGGTCGATATCGACCAGGTTGACCTACATACACTATTGTCCATAGATGCCCGCGCATCGCAGGTCGTCGGTGGGTTGGAAGGACCACAAAATGCATGAACTGAACGATAACAAATTATCGATATCGTTATCGTTCATATCGTGCATTTAAATCGCTCCCTGTGTATGCACCATTAGATTCCCTAGCATGTCCCCTAAAGAATATACTATAACTTAATATAATTGGAGAAGTCTATGACTGGAAACACCCTGAGTAGTTGCATGGGCCATATTCTGTTTTAAATACCGGTCGGTCTAGAGCTTATGCTCATTGGGAAAAACAATCAGAGGTTAATTTAAGGTATGGCTCAAAATGTATTACAAAAGTAAGTATGCTTTTGTCTGGTTATGTTAAAGCACACTATTCAATCCTGGGCTCACCTAGAATGATCAGAGCCGAAGACTTGCTAAGGGCAACATCTCCACTTCTAAAAACTCTCACTTTAGTAAATTTACCCCAAGGTGTTGTGAATTCACTGGTAATTGTTTAATAAGATTGCTATAATCCTGAGTGTTGCAATAAAGTCTGATTGTGCTCGAAACCCGTTTATAGAATGATTCTGTACCTATGTTATTCCACCATTCTCTCTACTAACTTCACTAGTCTCTACAGGACATGAATTTACCATTATCACAATGCAACAAAAATATGGTTATTGCAACAGTATTTTAAACCTATTATTATTATTATTATTATTATTATTATTATTATTATCCCTTATTTATATGGCGCCACAAGTGTTCCGCAGCACCTTACCTATGTATCTACAAACATATTATACTATTACTCCACAGAAGATCTCCAATCATTTAGTAAATTCTCTGGTTAGTAGAAAGGCAGCCTGTAATAAAATTATTAATTTCTAGTATAGTTTGTGCAAAATGGTGTCACTGGCCCCAGGCAGAACACCAGCATTGTTAACAGAGTGAACTTTCATGAGGAAGAACTACATTACTTATTCATAACAAGCCAATGCAAAGATGAAAACTTTGTGTCTTTCACTCAGTCCACAATCATTTAGGAAATTTAAATATACTTTCAGAGATTTGCCTACAAATTATTTCATTTATATTAAAAAGAAAGATTAGGTCTGTGAAAAATAAAAGTAAAATAAATAAAATTAATTAATGCACCAGCAACATGAAGTAATGAAATATAGCACATTTATGGAGTCTGGTTTTGTTTTTAAAGAATGCTGGTTAGACCCAGATTGTTGTGCAACATGTACCCTGCTGGATGGAGGCTCAGAGATATGTGTCTGACCCCCGTGGTTTGGGTTTGGTTTTGGATCCAGATTCATCTTCGTGTTTTGATTTTGGTTTTAGTTTTGTAGAAGCACCCTCATGTGTTTTGTTTCAGTATTTGATCTGTGGGTTTTTTAAAAAAAAAGATAAATTATATAATTTTGACTTTTTACATGCAATCCAAAACCTGAGTTAATGTCTTTAAATCCGAGTTTCGAACAGCAGGAAGATCCTAACTGGGACTCGGTTCGACTCGGTACCTGAAAGTGATTCAGAACTCAGACTCAGTTCGACTTGGAACCCCTAAATTCGGTTGTTGTCGGTTCTCTGGGAACCAAACTTGCACATCTCTAGTGTCTGTGTGACTCACAGTGCCGTCAAGACTGGTCCTACCTACAAGCTCACTATGATGGTGCACAGGGTGCCAGCCAGCAAAAGGCGCAGTGAGCTGCCTGGCTGCAATTCAGCTCCAGCTCCACTCTGCCTCCGACCTGCACTGGTGACATGCAGACACACAGCTTCTCCCTTTGCAAGAGCAAACCCGGGGGCCCACTGTGGATAAAGTAAGATGCCAGGGGGGGGGGGAGGGGAAAGGGAGCACATTGTTCTCTTCCTGCTTAGTGCTTGTGCACCACTAATGAGGTCGGTCTGCCCCTGAGTATGGTGAGACTTAATTTGTTCAGGCTCATTAGTGAGGTGTTAGTTACTCCTGCTTGTCAACTCTCCTGGATTCTACAGAGTATCTGGCAATCCTCTGGAAGCCATGCTTCACAGACAAGCGTTGGGCTTAGTACAGTGTGATGACAATATTCACTTAACACGCTCCACGGAGGAAACACAGGATAAAGAATAAACAATGACTACATCTGAGTGCTGGAGAACAGCGCCTATTTTGTTATAGTAATACGTTTATTCATCATGTTGGAGGTGTGCTAAGAAAAATGTCCATTGCTGTTCAGCACACAGATTCTGTTGTTACCCCCCAGTGTTTCCATAGGATAACTGGGCAAGGAGATTATATAGGTAATAGTTGAGAGAGCGCTCAAGCAGTCTAGTGGTGTACAGTATGTGGTGTATAGAATCATCTGAAGGTGCAGAATAGATCTAATAATTCTGTTTACTGATATTAGTAATATCAGCAAAATGCAGTAATGAATTATACACAATGTGAAGAATAAATATAATGACATTTGAAAAGTGTCAACCTTGGTTGACGGACAGAATTTGATACTGGTAATAAATTATACTTATACTATAATCCCCCCTATGCAGTGCACCAGGTACTGGTACCCCTATGCAGTGCCCCCAGTAGTGCCCCTTATATAGTGCCCCCAGCAGTAGTCCCCCCATGTGCAGTGCCCCCAGTAGTAGTCCCCGCTATGTGCAGTGCCCCCAGTAGTAGTCCCTGCTATGTGTAGTGCCCCCGTAGTATTCCCTGCTATGTGCAGTGCCCACAGTAGTCCCCGCTATGTGTAGTGCCACCAGTAGTAGTCCCCACTATGTGCAGTGCCCCAGTAGTAGTCCCCGCTATGTGCAGTACCCCCAGTAGTAGTCCCCGCTATGTGCAGTGTCCCCAGTAGTAGTCCCCGCTATGTGCAGTACCCCCAGTAGTAGTCCCCGCTATGTGTAGTGCCACCAGTAGTAGTCCCCACTATGTGCAGTGCCCCAGTAGTAGTCCCCGCTATGTGCAGTACCCCCAGTAGTAGTCCCCGCTATGTGCAGTACCCCCAGTAGTAGTCCCCGCTATGTGCAGTGCCCCCTGTAGTAGTCCCCGCTATGTGCAGTGTCCCCAGTAGTAGTCCCTGCTATGTGCAGTGCCCCCAGTAGCAGTCCGACTATGGAACAAACACACACAAAAAACCCACTTACCAGAATCCCAGGTCCTGCACCCGCCGCTGTCTGCTCCTCCGTCCTCGCTCTGAACTATGGGAGAGACGTCATGACATCTCTCCCATCGCACACTGCAGGAGCCGGAATCCGGAGCTCATGGGTGAGCTCCAGCCCGGCTCCCTCCGGGACGCAGCAGCCAATGAGAGTCTGTCTGACTATCATTGGATGCTAAAACAAACACACCGCCACCAGGTAGTATGATTGTACTACTCAGGGCTGGCGGTGGCATCTGTTGTGTAGTGCAGTCCGCACTCACTGCGGTCCACACTACACTGTGGGGCCCAAGGGACACTGATGGCAGGTGCAGTTGTGCTGTTGACTGCAGGAGCTATGGACCCTTGGACCACAGCGGGCCCCGTTGCAAGCCACCGGCTGCACCGTTGCTAGTTCTGCCACTGCTATAATATTATTCAGTTGATAAATGTGGTGACAGATTAAAAGTCAATATCCATATGGTATGTAAATATGATGTTTTTAAGTCTTTCAGGAGTCCGGTGTCCCACACTTCCTGTTAGGCTTCTTACCCCAGTCCCATTCTGTGTGCACACTCTCGTTGGTGGTGCCGATTCTGATTGTATTATATTAATATTTATATTTATACTACATATTGTGTATCATTCATTACAGTATTTTGTTGACTTTACTAACATCAGTAAACAGGATTATTAGAAAAATTCTACACCTCAATTGATGCTATGCACTACATACAGCACTAGACTGCTTGAGTGCTCACTCAACTATTTCCTATACTATTATACTTCTCTGGGTCAGACATCCCTGTAGAGTGAGCAGAAGGCTCTATCATCCCCCCTTCATGTGCAGGGATTCCCACTTCTATGCCAAGGAGATTCTCCTGCACAATGAAAATAAATACTGTAAATCTATGCTCTATACAGGATATTATTTTTTTCAATATAGTGAATATCTTTTATACAGTATAATTAAAGAGCTGAATCTGATTGTTATGTTCTCTGTATAGAACAATCTTACTATTCATTTGTCTTGACAAAACAACAACAAAAAATATACAAACCTAATAGTACACCAATCAGCATTTACAGAAGTATTTGCCATCATTCACTGAGTAAGCTAGTGCATTCATCGTTTGCTGCTCTGCTCTAAGAGTTCCTCCATCGTTACCTGTATTCTACCAAATTCAATATAAAAGACTTTAACTTATGCATAAGACTATTAACCAAGCTACACCAATGTAAATCTTTTCACTTATCTCAATATATCACCCATGTGAAGGCAGCAAGAAAAGATGGAGAGGTGGATGTCATTGTCCACCTACTGTAGGGACAAATGACCTGGCCAATGCTGAAGTCATGGCAGTAAAAGATGAATTCAGGAAGTTAAGGACTGCTCTAAAGCAGGTTGCAACCACTGTAACTTTTTTAGAAGTTTTGCCATTACACAGAGGGGGAGATAGAAATCATTGCATCGGAAACTTCAATGTTTGGTTACAGAAGTGGTGTTATGAGGACAGATTTGGATTGACAGTCCATAGCCACGCCATCTGGCAAGATAGAAGCTTATACAAAGGAAGTATAATACTGAGTAAACAGTTTGAAAGTTTCACCAAGAACTATTTAAACTAGAAGAGGGGGACAGTGAACCACGTAAAAAAAAAAGAAACCTGCTCCCCCAACCAAGAGGTATTATTTCTGCTGGCAAATGGAACAGGAAGCATATCCACAGCAACAGAAGATAATTCAGAACAAAACCAAATAAACATTGCAGAGAGATGAACATACCTAGGATCAGGAGAAATAAGCAAACAAATAAAACTATAAGAGCAATGTGTGCCAATGCTATTAGCTTAGGAATTAAAATCCCTGAACTAATTGCAATAATGACAAGGGATGGTCTGGTTTATTGTGTCTATTACGGAGTCATGGTGCAATGAAAATCATGAATGGGACATAGCTATACCGGGATATACTTTATTTAGGAAGGACAGAATGGGAAGAATAGGAGGAGGAGTAGCAATGTATGTCAAGGAAAGCATAAATACTATGTTAATACATAGTATTGAAGAAAAAAACGAGTCCCTTTGGGTAACTATAGAAACAGGGGAGAAAGTGATTCTTTGTATTGGGGTGATCTACAGACTACCAGGTCAGGAAGAGGAACTGGACAATAAACTATTGCAGGACATCACTAAAATGGCATTGAAAGGAGAGATTATAATCATGGGAGACTTTAATCTACCCGATATAAACTGGGAGGTGTCTGTGGCAAATTCCACTAGAAGTATGGACATCCTTAATTCATTGCAGGGAGCCTTCCTCCAGCAATCGGTGAGGGAGCCCACTCGGAAAGATGCAATATTAGACTTAATACTTACAAATGGAGACAGAATATCTGATGTAAAAGTGGGTGAAAACCTGGGATCCAGCGATCATCAAGCAGTATGGTTCAGAATAAAGACAGATACTGACTCCCCCAAACAAAAATAAAGGTGTTAGATGTTAGGAAGGCTGATTTTGCAGGGATGGGATGATGTGTAAGCGAATCTTTGGCAGAGTGGAGGAGCTTGAAAGGAGTGCAGGTGAGGTGGGAACATTTTAAAAGTGCAAAATTAAAGGCAACAGACCTTTGTATCAAAAGGGTTAGGAAAACCACAAGGAAAAGGAAGCCAGTGTGGTTTGGGAAAGAGGTAGCAAGTATTGTGAAAGCAAAAAAAGATGGCCTTTAGGAAATACAAAATGATGCAAAATAATGAAGACAAAGAGGTGTATCTTGTAAAACAGAAGGAGGCTAAGAAAATAGTCAGATGTGCAAAGGCAAAAGCTGAGGAGAAAATGGCACAGTCAGTGGGTAAAGGGGGCAAACCTTTTGGAAAGTATATAAGCGAAAGGAGATAAACAAAGGGTGGAATAAAAAGACTAAAGACAGAAAGAGGGAGTCTTGTTGAGGGAGACAATGTATTAGCTTATCATCTTAATAATTATTTTTGCTCAGAATTCACTACTGTAAGAGAGAGCAAGGGGCCACAGTTAAGTTGCAGGTGTAATCAGAAAAATGAGGTAGGAACAAACACATTTACAGAGAAGATCCTAACAGAACTCTCAAAACTGAAAGTGGATAAATCAATGGAGCCAGATGGGATACATCCAAGGATACTAAAAGAGCTTAAACGGGTGCTGGTAACACCATTAACAGAATTATTTCAGTCACTAGCTACTGGAGTGATGCCAGAGGACTGGAAAAGAGCAAACGTTGTCACACTGCACAAAAGTGGAAGCAAGGAAGAGACAAGCAACTACTGACCAGTGAGCCTTACATCAGTAGTAGAGAGCCTTACATCAGTAGTAGGGAAAAGTCGTAGATTATCTCAAATCCAGCAATTTGCAGGACCCCAAACAGCATAGATTTACTGGGGGAGATCATGTCAAACAAATCTTATTGACTTTTTTGAATGGGTGACTAAGAAAATAGATAAAGGGGGGGCCATAGATATAGCTTATCTAGACTTTAGTAAGGCTTTTGACACTGTTCCAAATCACAGACTGTTAAATATGTAAATAATAATCAAAAACTCTGCGCTCCAAATATATAATACAGGTGGGTTTGAATGTGGTACCCCCCACATTTACAATACAGAATAAAAAACAATCAACCAAGCGCAAAATCTTATTAGGGCAGTATAATGTCTACTATAATAGGACACGCATTGTTCTGTGGCCGTCACAAATCTTCTTTTACTGGGAGTGTAATTCTTTTCCTCAATTCAACCGGAAAGAAAATAAAAAAATCAACCAATCAGTGGGTCCACTCTATATGAGTAAATGTGTATATTCTTACTCACATATAGGTTTGAAGTAAATGTCTCTCTCCCTTTTTCCAACTATAATAGTACTCCTGAATGGAAATTCCAATGCAGATGAATGTTGTCCCTCAAAAAAATTATAGAAACAGGGAGAAATCCATAGTGTAATTCTAACACAACAAGATTTATTAAACACAAAATACACATAAAAATGCCTGTGTACCAGATGGGGCCTTTTTGACCAAGGCAGGTGATAATCACATATAACAGTGGACTTATGCTCTGGAAAAAAGCCCACGTATGTATGATACCTTTACAGTCCTGATAAAATCATTGAGCTGAAATGCGTTAGTGTGACTACAGGACTGCAAACCACCATGGCTGATTGAGGGACCATAAAGGACTAAATATAGTATTAATGGCACTATACTGGAAAGTACTGAAGAGGAAAGGGATCTAGGAGTCACTATTTCAGGTGACTTAAAGGCAAGCAAACATTGTAGCAAAGCAATGAGGAAGGCAAGTCAGATGCTTGGTTGTATAGGGAGAGGAATCAGTAGCAGAAAGAAAGGAGTGATAATACCACTGTATAGGTCATTGGTATGTCCTCATCTCGAATACTGTGTTCAGTTCTGGAGGCCATATCTCCAGAAGGGTATTAATACATTAGAGACTGTACAAAGAAGGGCAACTAAAATGGTGGAAGGTCTACACCACAAAACGTACCAGGAAAGACTAACAGTTCTTAATAAGTATAGTTTGGAGCAGAGAAGGGAAAGGGGGGACATGATAGAAACGTTCAAATATGTAAAGGGTTTTAACAGGGTAAAGGAAGGAGACATTCTTCAAAGAAAGAGAAGTATTAGAACAAGAGGACATGTTCTGAAACTGGAGGGTGGTAGGTTCAGGGGAAATTTGATAAAAAAATAATTCACAGAATGGTTAGTGGACAAGTGGCAGTAGAGTAATTTAAACATGCATGGGATAGACATAAGGATATCCTTCAGAAGAAGTAAGGATCAATAAGGGTTTAGGTAACAATATGTTTAAAAATGGGGCCGACTAGATGGGCCAAGTGGTTCTTATTTGCCATCAAATTCTATGTTTCTATCCTAACCTCCGCTCTGCACAAGGTCTGTGTCTCTTATCCACACACATTACCAGCTCCCATTCAAGTTTACAAGACTTTTTTGGGGCTACACCTACTCTGTGGAATGACCTCCCACACACAATAAACCTTTCCTCTAGTCTCCAAACCTCCAAGTGTTTCCTAAACATTAACCTCTTCAGGCAATCTTGTCAAATTCCAAAACCACCCACATAACCTCCTTAAGCTATCCTAACTAATTACATCCCCTCTATACAGTCTACACATTACATTACATACTTTCTCTTTCTTAACTTTCACATCCTCCTAACCCTTGGCCAACATTCCGGTCTGAATGGATCATGCAGCCCATAAAGAACCTCTGCAATCCGGCTGGATCAATATGCAATTGGTAGCACCTTCCCTGTGTATCAATGCCTATCTCCCCATAGATTTTAAGCTTGTGAGCAGGGCCCTTTTACCTCTATGTCTGTCTGTTATTTCCCAGTCTTGTTTTATTACTGTGGGTTCTAAAGTGTAAAGTGCAACAGAATATGCTGGCACTATCTTAGTAACTGTTAATAATAATAATAATAATAATAATAATAATAATATAAATAATTAAAAACATATTGGAAGTACATGAGAAAATGGTTCTTGAAAATGATTAAAGTTCTCTTCCTAATTCAAGTCACTTCACAAATGTGACACATGGATGGATTAGTTATTAACAAGCCCACACATTCTCTGACTATTTCAAAAGATGTACAGTAACTAACTTTGAACATTCTACTTTAATACAACGGGATTTTCCTAAGGTAAAGCAGGTGTAAAATAGAAAATGTAATTAAGAGAATGTTATCTCATGGTTTCGAAATTGCATATTGGAAAGCTTTTCTTTTTTTGGTTCACCCAACTGTATACATTAAAACTACAGTATGAAAAGGTTTTAATCAAATTTCTTTGGCTACAGGAAAACATGTACCTTAGTGCGGGAAGTAATTATTCCTCCTTAGCAAAGATAATTAGAGGCATAAAACTGATGAGAGCTGGAAGTGCTTAACTGAAATATGTTTATATGTAGATATAAAACAAGATGACATTTGGAATACTTAAATATGTTTGTAGTAAAGGTTTTAAATGTATTAACTTTAATTTGGTAAAACTTCACATTTTAAATTAAAATAGAATTTGTATAATCTTAATGGAATATGTTTATATCGAATCTCTTACCAATTCTAGTAATCCAGTTTTAGAATTGTAAATATTTTTATTTGCATGTAATACCAAGATGGGTGTATGGATTTTGTTTCATTTGGAGTTTCTGTTCCCCTATTTAGGCAAATAATTCCCTGTTTAAGGATGTGCAATCTGTGAGGCTGCAGAGTAGTATCAGGTAGTTAATAATTGTTTAACCACTGTACCTGGGCAACACTAATTACAGTAAATATCTTGGCTACTAAGAACTAATGTCAGAGTTTTGTTTCTTGGCCGTATATAGCCCAGAAGATAGGATATTCTTTTTTAAGCCTCATTACACCAAGGACTTTAATTAGAAGATCTACTGAATTTCATCTGGGTTCCACTCCTGGACCCTGTGAGGAGTGGCGATTCTAAGAGAGGTCAAGCAGGGCTATTCTTCATCCTGAGGGCATGGCCGCAGTCAACACGCCATCACCTACTAATTTGCTGGAGCTCGCTCTTGCCCGCCACCACATTTACAACCTGCAGTAGTTGCAGCACCATTTGCTCCCTCCCACTGGGAGTTCCAGTCTCCCACAATGCCGGTGCCTCGCGACACACCCTTGTGGTCCCAAAACACGGTCACTATGACCTTATTAGCTGATGGAGTTGTTTTAAATTACTTGGAAGGTGGGAACTATGCTTTTTTCCATGGCATGGATGCTTGCTTAGTCTCCGGTGTCACATGATACACCCACATTTCATATCCTGTAACAATACGCTACAGGAACTGCAAACCCTCCTCATGAAACCTCGTCAAGTGCACTAAACACAATCCCATCCAATTGGTTTTGTGACCTTCTGAGTTGCTTCGGAACCCAGCAGGAACACTTTTTCCTGTACGCCAGTTGCTCATGAATGACATTATGCACAGTACCCACTGAGATGTTCAGTTCATCAGCAATATCACTAACTCGAATGCATCTGTCCTCCTGAATCAGACCTTCGATGGGGCCCAAATTGTCATCTGTGGTGGATGTGCTTGGCCGGCCAGATCACTGCTCATCTTGATCATCTGTCCTGCCGTTATCAAAGGCAGTGCATCAAACCCAAACCTGATTCCGTGACATGATGTTATCAAATTACACCTCGACAAGCGAATGTGTACAAAGATGCACCATCGTTCACAGATCACTCAAAAATTGGTCTTCTGATTAACCCCATGGTCGCACAGAATGGCCACGGGAACTGAGACATTTTTAATGCGTACTAGAACGCAGTCACAAGCTGAGCCATGCCTTGTAAACAGTTGCAACATGCCTAAGTTTGAGTCATCAATCTCAACCCCCCTTGCCATCCACAAACAGTTCCTGCCTCACTGTGAGCGACAACATTAATGACTCATGTGCAGTGTGTCTCAAACGCACTGTGCAGATCACAGATAATCGCTCAACTGTTTAAATATCGGCACTTCATACGTCTCTGAATCAGGCCCTAGGTCTGTTCTTTTGCTCCACCACTAGCTATAATGCCAGAAATTGTAACAGTTTTCAGTGGAGAATCACTTTCAGCCCTTCTATAATATAGATAGCTAATATAGATTAGAATTTACATTTTTATTTTGATCCCTTTGAAATAGTTTCCCTAAATTTCTTAACAAACAGTCACCTAAAGAAATTGTAATAGTCACAAGAATTGTTCATTTACAAGGAGGTGAATGGCCCCATTGGCTGATGTGTGCCTAAGCTAATTTGAAGCTACTGTATATGAATGCTGCCTGGGCTGACATACTTTAGAACTATTATATTACACTAATGTAGCGTCCAGGATGGGATGTACATTTTGCCTTTGTCCTAATTGTTACCAATGTGTGACCAGCTGATTATCCCATTACCTGATGACATTACTGATGTCTGTACACCCCCTTTAAGTTTAATACCGATACTACTAGCTGCTATGAGCACTGTACCTGGGACACCTGTTAATCCTAATGAGACGTTATGTTACACTAATTTGTGAGTACAGATCAGAAGAATAAAATACAGTAGAAAACCAACTAGAAGTAATGACATAGATTAGTGGCTGCAGTCCCCAGATACTCACCCCCACCCCCTGATAATTAAAAGCAAATTTAATGCAAAACATGTTTACACTAATTAAGTCATAAAGGATTATAGCAGCTCTGTATTAGAAAACAACTTAATTTTTTTGCAGACTAATGAGTGATATTCTGCTCATCACAAAAAGTGTTAATAGAAATTATAATTAATTTCTTTGAACTGAATGTCTCTATCCTCCTCACCAAATTTCTAACAGTTACATCACACCATTACTCAGATAAAACTTACTGAAGATCTTTTCCAGGCATTGGTAATGGAAAGGGAGACCAGGGTAGGTTTAATGGCAAGCCAATTCTAATTAGATAGACACCTTGGCTGGCGAACCAGATTATGACAGCCCACACAAGTTTCATACTTCCTTAGAAAATTTGCTAAAGTGCTAGAGACCAAGGTCTAATAAGAGAATCTTTTGAAAGTTGAATCAGAGGGAAGACAACTGTTCTTTTGTTTATCTGAGGAACATGTCCACTATGAAAAGTCCTGTAAACTTGTACTCAAGTGGTGCATTATCAACAGATCATGGCCTTGCACTGTCATGCATCCATCTAGATGCCATGCCATGAAATGGTGATGGAGGCGTTGCCATACAATAATGAGGGGCATGTGTCTATGCCTACTTGGCTGAGCTAGGGATGGACATTGAATGGTTCATTGTCATGTGTCTCCATCAATGGTGTCATCAGTACATTACATTGTTGGCAGGAATTAATCAAAAAAATATTGTTAATGTGAACCATCGATGGGCATCACTACTATGGGTCAAGTGAATGTGGTGGGCCAATCAAGGAAGGAGATGAGGCTAAGCACCATGCACTAGGGGAAAAAAACATTGCAGCACCTCCACTATCGATGGCAAAACCATTGACTATTGGTCAAACAACGTTAGTTGCTAAGCATCGCTGGTCAAAGCCTATTCCTAGCTGGAGCGGAGCCACACTTTGTACCCCTCCCTTTCCATAACTCTGCTGGGAAATAGCATCTGAAATTAAAGAACAGAAACATTCTGCCGACCACCCATTGTAGAATATAAATCTGATCTTAAATACAATATGAACTACAGTGTTTTACCATTCTTTTATTGTCATACAAATTATATTTCCTTTCAAAATAATTAACTAGTTGCTTATTGATAGCCAGCATAGATTAAAGGCTGTAATATGTGACAAAGGGAATTCTAACTTACATGTAAATACTAACCCTATAATATGTATGTGGATGAACAGTATACAGATGTGTCCTCGAACACCGTATATATTTACTAAAGTGAGAGTTTTGTTGCCCACAGCAAGCAATCTTCCATAAGGTGCTATTTAAATTTTAAGTAGAATCTGATTGGTTGCTATGGGCAACATCTCCATTTCTAAAAACTCTCTTTTTAGTAAATATACCCCCTAGCCTCATAGGCGAAACACACCTCCAGGCTATGTAAGGGCTACTGGACCAAGAAGGAAAGTGATGGGGTGCTGCGTCAGTTGACCTGGCCTCCACAATCACCCGACCTAAACCCAATTGAGCTGTTTTGGGATGAGTTGGACTGCAGAGTGAAGGAAAAGCAGCCAACAAGTGCTCAGCGCCTCTGGGAACCTTCAAGACTGTTGGAAAACCATTCCAGGAGACTACCTTATGAAGCTGATTGAGAGAATGCCAAGAGTGTTTAAAGCTGTCATCCAAGCAAAAGGGGGCTACTTTGAGGAATCTAAAATATAAAACATATTTTGATTTGTTTAACACTTTTTTTTGTTTACAACATAATTCCATATGTGTTCTTCCATAGTTTTGATGTCTTCAGTGTTAACCTACTATGTTGAAAATAATTTAAATAAACAAAAACCATTGAATGAGAAGATGTGTCCAAACTTTTGACTGAGATATATATATATATATATATATGTTGCTAAAACTAGGACCGCCCATTACCAGATCTCTAGTTTTGGCAATGCCTAGCCTCAATACGCCATGTCGAGCGAGTCGCATCAGGCAGTGCAGCATAATGACTTTTACTTGAAATTTGGGTCTGATCCGCACAGTAGACACAGCAAAACACCATTTAATCTGTACCAAAAAATGCTGCTCTGCGACTTTAATCGCACAGGAGTTAGTTTTAAATACTGTATGTACAAACTTCAAAGTCACAGATGAAGCACAGCAAAACTTGGTGTAAGAAAAAGCAGCGGTGCTGCATCGCAGACTCCTTTACACACAGATGTACAAGTTTTGCATGTCAAATTAATTAGTGCAGTCTCATTAAGTGGTTTTGTCTCATTGAATTGCGACTAAGACGTATATTCAGGCAAAAATGATACTCAATGCAATACAAGTTACATACAGTAGGACCTGGCGCACCAAGAAAGGCTCTTTGGTGCCAATGCAACAATATTGTATGAGGACACATCTGTATACAGTAATCTCAAATACCTTTATACACATTTATTATGTAAGCATACAGACCTACAGAACCTAGGGTTCTATATACAGTTACTAGTCAGTTACTAGCCAGTGTTTGATCTCAATTCATAACAACATGAGCTTACAATGATCTGTATATAGTGCTGAGAAAGTTTTATTTCATACTTTATAAATCTGCTACAGAGTTCTACATAACTACAGTTAACCTTGTACTCTTTCCAGGTATGTGTCACCTCCTCACATTATTCACAAGGAGCTTCATCATGAAACATACAAAATCTAGTATATCAAAGCCATCTTTTTTTATACTTTGGGGTGCACTGGCTGAAATATATAAATGTATCATGCTCAGAGAATGGCATACCACACCTGACCTATGGGACTAACAGTTAAAACTTGCTGATGTTAAGAAATACTGAGATGCCGTGACAAAGGTTCTTAAAGAACCGAAACGTTGGCAAATTAATTTGGTATGTCCTATTAAACTGATTAATATTGCAAACATCAAGCCAAGTCTGGAGAGTGTCTTCCTTTCATCATATGATGATAGTATAAATATTTGTGGGTAACTATCAAAGCTACCTTGGAAAGCACCCCAGCAATTGATACATACAAAAGTGAGAGTGCCGGATCACGCCTCTCCCTCTCTCTCTCTCTCTCTCTCTCTCTCTCTCTCTCTCTCTCTCTCTCTATATATATATATTTTTTTTTTTTTTTTTTTGAACAAATCGATATCTTTACAATTAAGTAATTTCAATATTACTTATTTATAAGCACTGTATTGTATATTAAAGCTAAAAACTTCAATATGTTGTCTCAAATTTACAAACACTGTGCAAAGTATAACTGATTATGTTAACTCTTTGGTTGCTAGGGGACAGTATATTTACTATTGGACTACTGATATGAGCAGCTGAAGCAGTGATCTATGTGAATAAGACCATGCTTTGGATAAATACTATGGGCCATATCCAATTAGCCCCGAACACTGTTCGGGCACTAATTGATCCCCGCGATCGGCGAAAAACAGAGATTTTTCACCGATTATCCCCGATTTTCACCGATATTTTTTTTCTCCATATCCTATTATTTTGGGCGAAATAATAGGATAGTTTGCCCGTTAACACATAGGAGCAGCGATAAGCTCACAGACCTATGTGTTCTCGCCCTTTTTTGGGTGGAAAAAAGGCATTTATCGTGGATTATTTTTCAGGTCCCGAAAAAAATTCCCTGATAAGTGCCATTGTCAGGCTGACTTCGGGGCTAATTGGATAGCCCTGAGCGAGCTGTTTAGCCATGGTAATTTACCGAGGCTAATTGGATATGGCCCTATCCCTGAAAAGGGGGAGCTTTGTTAAACCTGCAATATCTTGTACAAATAAACTAGAAAAGTGGAAACAGAATGCTACCATTGAAGTGGAAGGGAGGTAATGTAATCTCAATTAAGCAGTGATAATTTATATTATTTATTTATTATAAGTGCTTACCTGTTATCTCACTGTGGGGCATATTTATCAATTCATTTTGGTGGAAATTCCCTGAAAATCCACAAAAAATAAGTATCCCCAGGATGTAAGAAGGGGGACCGCAAGAGATATCCGAACTTTGCTTCGATAGCTAATGCCATTGGAGTCTATCAGCTACAGTTCACAAAATTTCCTTAGGACTCTTTTCCAGTAATTTTCACTTACACATCTGCAGTAGCTGTACCGGGGTCCAAACCTGCCAGTAAAGCGACTACATTAGCACATCACACATCAAGGGACCGCCTCTTTTTGGAGCCCCTGTTCTTCCATGTTGTTTTTGGTTCATTCAAATTGCCCCTGTGTCCAGTGACACAGTCTTTCTTCACTGTGATGCTGGGTGCACCAAACCACTGAGGAGTTGTACTGCAGTATGACAGTTTGTATGTGAGTGGCGTGCTGACGATGACAATCCTGAAAGCATCACTAAAGGGGGAAATCAATCACCCGATCAGTCATTCACAATGGTCGTTCATTGCATTGTCCCATTGCTGTTCCGCACAGCAGATGGGTCAGTGCAATGAATGACGCCATGCTGCTATATGCAGCATGTAATGATAAATTGTGCCATTGTACCTTGGATTGTGCTGTGTGTACGGCATGCACGATGTATAGTTACATCATGTAGTGTGTACCCAGCTTAAGTGTCACTATTGATATGCAATTTCCCATGTGATGGCAACAAAGTTTGAACCGCCGGCCATGACACACCGATCCCGTTTTAGTGTACTGTTATACTTCATTTTATCTGTTGTCTGTATAGGTTGCTGTATAAACTATTTGGCCAACAAGTAGCTATGTACCTATGTTTCTTAGCACTGCCAGGGGGATCGCTTGGTAACCTTATACCCAGGTTACAGTCCCTAGGTGAGTCACACTGTAGGCATTCCACAAGGGGATCGGTATGATTCAAATCCCATCAGCGGAAGCCCGGCAGATGTGAAGATCCCGACTGCGCTAAAGGTAAGTATAAACTAACCTAACCCCCCTTAACCCTCCCTTAGGGGTGCCTAACCCTATCCCCCCAAGTGCCTAACCCTAACCCCCTCTAAGTACCTAAACCTAACCCCCCTTCCCCGCTGCCTAAACCTAAGTCTCCCGGGTGGGTGCCTGACCCTAACCTCTCCCTGGAGGTGCCTAACTCTAACCCTCCCTTCCCCTAGCCAAACCTTAACCTCCTGGGGGTTGCCTACCCCTAACTCCCCCCCCGGGAGCCCCTAACCTAACCCTCCCCCCACCTGCGGCTTTCCGCGTCCGACGCCCGGCTTACCTTTGATCGATAAACCAGGTGTCAGGCTCCCGGCGTAGGTAAAATGACAGGCGTCAGGATATCAAATCCTTGTCGGGATTAGACAGTCGGGATTCCATCTGTTGGCTTCCCGACTGCTTCCCCACTAAAACACCTATGAAGATATGGCATAAAACATATTTTAATTGATGCAATATTTGAAAACCTATTTAATTTTACTCAACCTACAGTATTTGGCAGAGATGGGTGTAGGAGAGTTTAGTCTTCAGAATGCACATATCCATGCATCCTATTAGATTAGAATTTATTTCCAGCAAGTACATTGTTAAAATATATTTTATGATTTAAAAAAAGACTACAGATTAATATTTGTATGATGTTAATAAATGACAAGGCCCTGCCAGCTGTCACGCTGATGTCTAAATATCACTGTTAAAAACCATTTATTATGGTAGAAAAAAAATTGCATGTTAAAGCAAATTACTGAAAATGTGACACATTAAAAATAAGTCAGACAAGAGCAAGTACTGTCAGTCTTTCATCAAGGTCAATTTCCAGCTGTACATTCTAAATGAAAGTGGTGAGAAAAAACTACATTTACAGTAAATGAATCAGCACAAATATGCCGGCTCTCTTCATCACTCATAAGCATATTTGAATGTTTACATATCAGAAAATGTACAGGGGAAATAAAAGGAAGAGATATACAGCTCACATGCTGACCGGCCCAGGATGTCCTGAAGGCTTCCAGGCTACTGAGAAAATCTGCATTTCTCTGAGAATGCCGGAGATGTGGGCAAGGACCAGGGCACAACGACTGCATCATTACGGCCTATATGAGTGATGATGCAAATTGCCTGCAGTGACAGGTATAAACAAGGAGTAAAAAGTGTCTTTGTGACACCACCCTAAAGCCACAAAACAGTACTAGAATAGAAAATCCACGTCTGAGATCAAAATAAATACTATTTACAAAAAGGTAAAATAAAGCTGTTGCAAAATTTGTACAAGTCTGCAGGCAAAAATCAACTTGAAGATGCATGAACATGAAGCTACCTGGTATCATACTTCATCAGTAAGAAAAATAAGTAACAATGCATAATAGGAAATAAAAAATAAGGGGCATATTTATCGTAATCCGCATGTTTAAAGCGAATGTAAAAAAAATTTCTTGCCTAAATTTGCGATGTTCTTGCCGGGATATAGACTCCGATAAGAGCCCGTCCAGGTGAACAGCTGGAAGCAGAGTGATAGAATCCTGATGGAATCCAGAGGGTGACTCTATGGTAGAACCTGCATTAAGTAACCCATAGACTACTATAGATAATGGGTCCAGATACCATTGGGGGTTGCTTTGCGATCAGAAATCGAGATCAAAGATATCTGCTGCAGTCCCTTCATAGTAAATTCCAGGGATCCTTAATATTTGTGGGTACCTGTTTTCAGGGGATATCCCACATATATTGTTTAAAGTGTATTTGGAAGATACTGTATATTGTAAATAGCATCCCATTTATATATCCAAGACTTGGTTTTCACTAGAGATGTGCGGTTCTGTTTTCCTGAAATAGGAACACACTGGAACTTAGGGGTTCCAAGTACAGTAGAACCGTATCCTGGCTCAGATCACTTTTGGGATTCCGAGTAGAACCGAGTCATGACTCAGATCAGTTTTGGGGATCCGAGTAGAACCAAGTACTGGCTCAGATCACTTTTGGGGTTTCCGATCAGAATAGAGTCCCGGCTCGGGTCTGCTGTAACTTCGGAAATCAGATTTAAAATCAAATCTCAAGTTTTGGATTGCATGTAAACAGGTCCAAATTACTGATTTTAGCTGTTTTTATCAATTTTAAAGCAATCCAAAGCCAAAACTGAATCTGCACGAAAACACTTGAGGGTAGATTTGCCAAATTCAAAAAACAGGGGTCTGCGCACATCTCATACAACTAGTAGGAAACAATTTCTTTGGTGGCAAGTAAAATGCTTTCTACCATCCTTTAACACAAAGGATGCCTCCTTTATTGTGTCCTCTTCACCCCTTTAATCATAGTTAAATGTTCTAGTTATGTAAAATAAATCTTGGTTTAGAATGAAGATACCTCATACTTTAGCCCATTTATGTACCTAGCCCAGGCACATCCCAATCTGATCTCTCTTTCCAGCAGAAGTTGCCTATAACTGCACCTACAGGTGCACCCATCAAATTAGTAAAATAGCACGTTTGCTGCGGGCCAATGGTTTTGCAAATTGCTAAATGTCTTGTAAGTGACTGACTAACTCAGAAATATATATTAAAACCCTAAACAAACTTATCCCTCAGTCACATGCATTAACTACCAGTCAGAAGTGATTCATCCTTATCTCACATTCACTTTCCATATTCATTGATAGATAATTTGCAACCAAAACTTGGTGCAGTTAACAGACATAAATCCTGCTTAACAGTGTTGAAAACGCAAAAAGTATATATATTATTATTAATAGATTGTGGAGGATTTCAGCTAAGAGTAATGCTGCATGATTCTCTAGAAGAATATGTGATATGTGTATTTGTAAGGTCTCCCTTCCCCCATATCATTCACTGTGCTTGTTTCCTGTCATTCCTGATTTCCACAACGAGATTCAGACTTTTCAGCAGGTGGGAGGAAGAGTAGATTGAAGGAGGAATGCTAAAGACTATAGCAGACAAATGAGTGAGAGAGAGCCCAGACAATAACATGTGAGGGATAGGATAGCTGTCTCCACACTGTGATCAAACCCTGCATCATACATATGTAACTGCTCAACTGTGCAATAAATGTAAAACAGTTTTATGGGTTCCTTATACACTCCCTATTCCGTCTTGGTAGAATACTGCTGCTCACTGTGATAGGATATTTAAAACAAAGTGTGTTTTTCATGGCTCAATAATAATAACACCTATAATGCTACTATCTAGACTTGTCTATATGGATGATCCTTGTCAGGATTATCAGAAGTTAAGAAAATAAAACATATGAATGTTTATTATCCAAGATGTGGCCAGTTACACTCAGGTTACCTGTGCTGAATCTACTTCAAATGCCTGTGGAATGTTTACATTTGGAGAAGCTCGATGTCATCTAAAGTGCCTACGTATTGTCACCTATTTTATTGATGCCTAGATCCCAGTTTAAGGAACATCAGACCAACTTGGGTATTTATACTATTTGTTCTAGGGAAGGTGCACTAAAGCAGTTCATACTATAATCCATAACTGGGAGGGCTGATGTACGTATTCATAATCTGGAAACCAAACAACATTAAATATGTAAATTATAACTTACAACCCAAGGCAAAGTATATAGGTAATAACATATCTTCCCTAGGAATTTATCTGCCCTAAAAATCTATCATATGAACCTGTGTGATAGTTCATGCTCTGTTAATTGGCTAGATTATTACATTTATAGGATGTGCTAGATAAAAGATATCTCATTTTATCTTATTAACAGAAATGTGTTTTTAACAAAAGTAACAAAAAAATAAAATAAAATGGGTTATACAACTGATTAACATACATACAGGCATCCTTAAAATTACTAGATGACAGAACTTTGACAAATCTTGGGGGTCACCTGGCTACTGAAGATCTGTCCATGTTTCAGCCTCACTCAAAAATATTGAGTTTTTGGGTTCTGTTTTTACCTCTTTTTTTAATAGAATTGTTTTGCAATTATATTTCTGCCTCCTTTTATATTTTCATTGTTTTGCAATAATATTACTGCCTCCTTTTATATTTTTATAAAAAAATACATAAAGCACTATGACTTTTACTTATTAAACACCATTTAATAACATTCTGACTATGTGTTCTTCAAGAACCATGTGATAGGTTAGCTTGGCTATTTATAAATGCTACCTTACAAATAACTGTTTCAGTTACAATAACCATGATTAATTTAAGAGGAAAGAACGAGCGCTAATAAATGTATATAAAAGGGAAAGAAAAGAAAAAGAAAAAAGCAAGAGACAAACAGAAGACAAACAAACATAGACAACACCTAAACCATATGTTAATGTTTAAGCTCTTTTTAGATATATCTGAGGCAGGTCCAAGCGAGCGTACAGTGGTGTGGTGAGACCAATGCAATCTAACTCTCCCTACCTGTGTCTTCAGCTTCCAGTTCCGGCAACCTGTTCTTATCCTGCTTGTTCTGCACGGGAAGCCGCACGATGTGTTGGTGGGGTAGCGGCAGCTGTGCGCGGCGGCGCGGAATGATGTCAGCATGTCAGGGATGATCTTTAAAACTTAGACCGCTGGTACTCTGCTTTTCTTCCTCCACTCTGTCTTTGGGTCCAACGCATTTCGTACCTGCCTAGGTACTTTTTCAAGGATGGTTTCCTGCTCATAGAATCCTTCCTTATATAAGGAAGACTTTATTGAACAATGGTAAAAAAACGGAAGTGATCATAAATAAAATGGCCGAAAAGAGCGGTAAGCTCATGGGCCAATAATAAACAATATGGTTTTGTGGTAAAGAAAAAAGAAAGTATTAAATAAATAAAAATAGAGAAAAAAATATATATATAAGGGGGAAGACATTAAACATTTAAAAGTAAAAGGAGAAATATAAAAAGCTACTAAAATGTTTTTTTTATAAAAAATACATTAAGTTCTATATCTGCATTAAGCCCTAAGGTTTGCAAGGTTTTTAGGGAGTAAATCCATTTGGTTTCGTTCCTTTTTAATGTATCGTTTTTAATGTATTGTTTTGCAATAATATTACTGCCTCATTTTATATTAAAAAAAAAATACATAAAGCACTATGACTTTTACATATTAAACACCATTTAGTAACATTCTGACTCTGTGTTCTTCAAGAACCATGTGATAGGTTAGCTTAGCTGTTTATAAATGCTACCTTACAAATAACTGTTTCAATTACAATAACCATGATTAATTTAAGTTGAAAATGTATTTTAAAATAAGCAGTAGTAACTGAAGACTTCTGCAAAGTGCCAGCTTTGGTACCAAATCTTAGTGGTAACAGAATTGGGCAAATAACAGTAAAGCTAGGTACACACTAGACGACTTGCAAACGATGCAATGTCGTCAACGATTTCCCTTGAACTCCCAGCAAATAATCTAGTGCATACACACTGTGCAATCTAACAAATGACCAAATTATATATCTTGCATCGTTTGGTGGTTACATTGTTAACTGTATAATGTAACCATATCGTCTGATCGTCTGGACAGTGCGTACACACTGCATGATCTGAGGGTATTTGTTCACGAGATTGACAGATCTTCCTACATGTAGAGAAGATCTGAAGATGCCACGGAAGATGCCAGAGGAGCGTGCATAGTGGGTACATACTTGACAATTTTAATGGTTTGTCGGTCCAATACGTCAGAATCATCCATATGGCTCAAAATATTGTTTAGTGTATAGGGGCCTTAAATGTAAGATATCATTTTGGGCTGTGTTTAATCAACCTTAAACAGAGCAGGTGGTTTTCTTTTGATTACCCCTTTCACACACACCACACATGTTCACATGAAAGTTGTGTTATACTTTAGACCCATAAACACAACTAGCCAAACATGTATCTATCACTTCGTTCAGCAATATAAATACACAACCCACTAATGACTTTGCAATGTTGAAGAAACATGGTTTATTGTACTCCTTGTTCTGTTTTAATGATCTACCCAAATACCTGAGGGATCTGCCAATCCCTTCTAAAAATGACACTGCAATCTTGATTCTTTCAAAAAGAAATTTACATCAGTACCACCAAGACAAAAAACTCTCAATCCTCTTTGTGCTATGATGACAGACAAGCAATGCAATAAGACTGTCCTGCACACAGTCTTACAATCCTTAAAGAAATTGCAGTTAGTTAAGTACAATGGAAAAAATACTACATGTCTACAGGATCCAGTCATGGGTCAGAGAGTTTTTAAGTTTGTGTGAACTCTGTAGTGTAGTGGTAATTGGGTAAAATAAACTAGAGGTGTTAAGAGGATGGCTTAGGGATTTGTAAAGATATGAGTTTTCAGGGAAAACTTGTAGGTTTGAAAGCCAAGAGAAAGTATTGTATGAGAGAGAGTATTCTACAGAGTGCAGATCTTAGACAGAGCAGGGAGTTCAGGTTGGGGCATAATTAGAGACAAGGAAAGAGTTTTATGTTAGTGCAGTTTTGTTATTGGCATTGTATGTTCATATAACTATTTTATTATTGAGTCTTTACAAACTAGGCAACCAATGTATAGAATGGAGCAGAAGTAGAAATAATTTTACTGTAAATATTCCTTGAACTGTAAAAATATAGGTGATAATCTGATAAAGGTAGATTTGTAGAAATAGGGATATACATTTTTTTTTACTGGATTTCAGGTAGATTTTATCAATATCAAATATATTAAGGCACATCAACCTATAAAATAGTCGTTTTAGCAAACCTCCCAAAAAAAATTATTCCCAGACACTGAAAAATCAATGTCATTTCTCACTGACCAGTATACAACAAATTAATCTATGGAAGATTAATTTAATTAATCTTAAATAAAATGAAAGATTTAATTTAATCACCAAAACTGTTTTTACTAGTTTCAGACACTGGATATAAGTTCAAAACCTGAATGATGGAAAAAAAAAACCTTAAACATTTATGAATACACAAGCATTGAAATTATTGGGCCAATTAATTTCAATCTTAATTCAATGGGGTATATTTAGTAAAGTGAGAGTTTTTAGAATTGGAGATGTTGCCCATAGCAACCAATCAGATTCTAGCTATTATCTTCTAGAAGGTGCTAGCTAAGTGTAAAGTATAATCTGATTGGTTGCTATGGGCAACATCTCCACTTCTAAAAACTCTCACTTTAGTAATTATACTCCCATGTGTGAACCAGTTAACCCATTAATAGGAATAAGTATGTGAACATATGCAAGCATTGAAATCACTGGGCCTTTTTTTTTCAATGTTAGGAATAAGCATGTGAAAATGTGAACTGTTCAGTCTGAAACTTTCCATTACTAGTCTAATAGGCTAGTTACAGAATAATTTGCTATACTGTCTTTATACTTATTCTTTGTATTGTATATGACTTGTTAGCTGTGAAATATGTGTCCTATATAAATTACTGTTAATAAACAAATATATTTAACCATAAATAAAATAAAATGGAGCTGAATTCATTTCTCTCTCTGTATTAAAAAATGCACTAAGGTTTAAATTAAGAATAATTATACACGATTGTGATGACAGATTTCCTTTAATCTGTCTTACTTTGCTACTACAGCTAAAGTAAATTAGATTCAATCTAATGTTAAGTGAATCTCATTTCATCCCATTATAATACACCTGTGAGTAGGATAGATGTTTTATTTGCTGTGAAAAAAAACCTTATCTCCGGCGCACTCTTATATCCAAAGGGACTGCAGATAAGATTCCTTCTGATTAATGCCTCCCACCATACCGTATGTAGCATGTGTGTGTTTTCTATGCAGGCTGTCTAAGGAGCCTTTTACTGAGCATATACTACATCCATAGCGCTTAGTGATATGGTTCATTTTACATCAAAATTCAAATAAAGCATATTATGTGGAATGATTAAGGCAGCATAATAAAAAAATAAAAGTAGTATACATTGCAATAATAAAATCATCATACCTGGCTCAGGTGATATTGTGGGGCTTCTCAAAGGGATATTGTTATATGGTTATATATTTATTTTACCATACAGGTTCTTCACTGTACAGTATGTAGTGACATCTCACACAAATTAATTGTCCTTCAGCCTTTTTAATGTTTTAGATTTAATTTGGCGCGAGAGAGGAGGTGGACAGCTGGTTTCTCCAGATTAATCAAATTGATATTAACTTATTTATTAACATTTATATATAAATGATATATTTGTTTACCAATTTATTTATTTATGTATTTATTTCTCTGAATAAATACAGTGTCTACTGTAATTGCGTGATTTCTCTGTTTTTCTTCATTTATTTATGCCCTGTATTTACTTATATATGTCAATCTGTGTTTAATGAACATAAGAACAGGCTCTGAACAACATGTGGCACAGATTCTAATTATTTCACTAATTCGGAGGAGGATAATAGAACAGCATCTGCAAACTATTGTCAGTCTTAAAAAAGTTTCTGTGGCTCAGAGACGAAATGCGTTGATGCTATTATCCGCTGTTCTAACTTACCAGCAGTCTGATACCTGTTTTGCCTGGAGACTATCTGGAGATTACATGCTGCTGCACCCAGATAAAGGAGACTGAGACGCACGGAGGTGAATTTATTCTCAACGGTACTGCTAGCTCCGAACTACGCCGCATTATTCGTGTTATACCAGCCGTTTAACTAAATATTGAGCTCTAGACGCATAGAGCTAAATACAGCTGCAGCGGCACCACGATCTTGTAATCTACTCCGGTAAGCCATCATTCCATCAGCCGGTGGACCAAGTATTGTGCTGCTGGAACTTACACTCACACAGATGAAATAACAAATGAGGTCCCGGGACCTTCTAAGTGTGACTGTGTGAGAAATTTGATTCCTATACTGGCAGGGCCGGATTAAGGTCTGTGGGGGCCCCTGGACAGCAAATGAGTGGGGGCCTATATATATATATATATATATAGTAAACAAAATAGGGACCTCACCATTCAGTAGAAAAATGCTTTAATAGCTCATGAATAACATAACAAAGTCAACGTTTCGGTCCCAAAAGAACCTTTGTCAAGACAGTTCACCACCACACAGCTACCACCAAGTAGACCCATTCATGGACTTTATTGTCTTTAATGGAGCGCCCTGGACTATACACCCTTTCAAGTGAGTGCAGCCTATCTGGATTGATATATATATATATATATATATATATATATATATTTATATATATATATATATGACACACACAAATATATACATATATATATAGATATACACACACACACACACACACACACACACACATATATATATAGACACACACATATATATATATAGACACACACACACACACATATATATATATATACACACATAGACACACACACAGAGACATAGACACAGTACACATATACATACAGTCAGGTCCGTAAATATTGGGACATTGACAGAATTTTCATATTTTGGCCACTATTCACCACCACAATGGCTTTGAAATGAAACAAACAAGATGTGCTTTAACTGCAGACTTTCAGATTTAATTTGAGGGTAATTACATCCAAATCAGGTGAACGGTGTAGGAATTACAACGGTTTCTATATGTGCCTCCCACTTTTTAAGGGGCCAAAAGTAATGGGACTATCAACTCAAAAGCTATTTCATGGACAGGTGTGGGCTATTCCCTCATTATTTCATTATCAATTAAGCAGATAAAAGGTCTCAGCGCTCGCGACTGGTCTGAATCAGGCCCTAAGCGCAGTGTATGTCCTTTCTAACATTCTGAGGATGTCGACTTGTTGTCTGTCGACATGGTAAATGCCGCCCATGTGACTGAATACTGTTCCGAAAACAGGAATTCTCAGGAACTCAGCCTCACCCTACCATACCTGCTCCATACCCTCATCCTAGCCCTTCACACACACACTTGACTTTTTAAATATTATTACATTTATTTACAAAAATGCATATGCACATCTGGGACCTGGCTTTGCATGCATGGGGTGGGTGTAAGCCCAAATACTAATGATGACGGCTGTGGCTGCATATGAAAAACAGTGATCGGGATAGGCTTCCACATGCAGTCATCGTTTTCTTGCATTAGCATAAGCTAATAAGCAGGCTGCAGCTACCATCTGGAAAATACAAGCGATTGTCTGCAGTCTACAGGCATCTCCTTTCCCTTTCCATTCATTTCAGAGACATCCTTCATTTTAGTGTTAGACAGCTTCAGTGGTCCCCCAAGGTCCCAGGTCCCAGTGTCCTAGACAGTTGCCTAAGCTGCCTTATAGTAGCTCCGGCCCAGGAACTGCCCCTTTTTTCTACAAGGCTGTGCACAGTTACTTATTTATTCTCCTAACTCAACATGTTGCAAAACCTATCCAAAACTATATATACAGTATATACCATTGACAGGTGAAGTTTATCTCGTCACAATGGCACATTTCACGAGGTGGGATACTGTATATTAGGCAGCAAGTGAACACTAAGTTCTTGAAGTTGATGTGCTGGAAACAGGAAAACATGTTCCAAAGAAAGACAATCGGGTGACAGGGTCATAGGCACCAAAGGCAATTTGATGTACATTGGGGAGCAAAAACGTTAATGCTGGCTATGATAGAAAGGTATCAAAACTTGCTGCGTATGGGTAGCACAGATCAGTCTGAGACCAGTCAGAGTGCCCATGCTGACTACTGTCCACCACCGAAGGTGCCTACAATATGCACGTGAGTATCAGAACTAGACCATGGAGCAATGGAAGAAGATTGCTTGGTCTTAAGAATCACATTTTCTTTTACATCATGTGGTTGCCCATGTGCATTGCCTTCCTGGCGATGAGATGGCACCAAGATTCACTATGGAAAAAGCCAGGTCAGTTGAGACAATGTGATGCTCTGGGCAATGTTCTGCTGGGAAACATTGTATTCTGCCACTCATGTGGATATTTCTTTGACACGTACCGCCTACCTAAACATTGTACATCCCTTCATGGCAGTGGTGTTCCCTGATGGCAGTGGTAACTTTCAGTAGGACAATGCACCCTGCCACACTGCAAAAAGATTGTTAAAGAATGGTTTGAGGTGCATGACAAAGAGTTCAAGGTGTTGCCTTGGCTTCCAAATTCCCCAGATCTCAAATCAATCTAGCATCTGTGGAATGTGCTGTAAAAACAAGTCCAAGCCATGGAGGCCCCACGGTGCAACATGCAAGACTTAAAGGATATGCTGCTAACATCTTGGTGTCAGATACCACAAGACAACTTCAGTGGTCTTGTAGAGTCCATGTCTTGATGGGTCAGAGCTGTTTTGGTGGCACAAGGGAGACCTACACAATATTAGGCAGGTGGATTTAATGTTATGTCTGATTGGTATGTGCATACCATATATATATATATATATATATATATATATATACACACACAATCTGCTTGATCGGCACTCCATATATAATGTCCAGGGTGCAAGGGTCCCACGAGGTAAGTACACCCCAAATAGTCCAATGGTACAAGCAGCACTCCACAAAAAAAGGACAGAGACTTCAACGTGTGTAGCAATGTTTCAGATACTTTACTGCATCTTTCATCAAGGCTGTATTTACATATATATATAATATATATATATATATATATATATAACCAGTTTTGTTGGCACTCCTAATAAAGAAGAAAAGTACAGATGCTCCGATGCTCAAAAAATCAAATCAAATATAGCCAGAAAAACGATCGGCACTTAGAGGCTTGAATTAATGCAAAACGTGTATTTGAGGCAACGTTTCGGGGTATAAACACCTTTATCAAGCCAGTTCTGGAAGCTTTAAAAGGATGGTGGAGCTTGAAATCATTGTTCTTCCTCTGTTAACCATGGTTACCTGCATGGAAACACGTGCAGTCATCATTGCTTTGCACAAAAAGGGCTTCACAGGCAAGGATATTGCTGCAAAGAAGATTGCACTGTCGAAGTCAAATAATTGGTTATGATCGTTTGTAATTATTATCTGACGATCTAGTCGTCTGTGGGCTGATAAAGAGTAGATCGGACGCTACTCTGCATTGGCGAAATCCGATTCGCACAAATGTGTATATGTATATTTATATCTATGCAAGGTTTAGTCTGTGATGAGAAACAGGTTCTGTATACATGTCTGTGACTAGTAATTAAAATACACAAAGATACTGTGAAGTGTTTAGGAATATTTTAAATTGCAAAGTTAGAAACAATTGTCAGAAGTTTGACTATTGTTAGCAATTGTATGCCTTGTGTTCAATGCTAATGTGGTTAAGAAGAACTGAAAATTATATTCTACATAAGCATAGGGAAGCCTTTGTTGAGTTATCAGACTTCTTGACTCCTGCAAAAGCTTGCTATGTCACTTGTGAGCAGAACAACTTCATTGTATATGACTCATTGGAATTAGATTCAGACAAATATAATATCCAAAATGCCAGTTAATGGATAAAGCTATATATATATATATATATATATATATATATATATATATATATATATATTTTAATACATGACACATTTGCACACACATATATACATGCATACACATGGATGTTTACATGCACACTCACATACATATACATAGTTGCTATTTCAATATACAGACACTCAATGCATACTGATGAATTCCTGTAAATATCTCACATTCACTTATGCAAGCACATATATAAAAGGTTCCCTAGCATTGAGCGTAATATTAGAGGTTTTGTTAGCTAATCATTATGGTGTAAAATTGTGGCAGCACGAGGGGAACACGTGGTTGAGCGGCGTGCTCGCAGCACTAAGTAATGTCGTGAGCACTACGCAAAAGAGCAAAACAGAATTACGCAGGCACCACCAGGGAACATACCCACAATGCCAGTTAGCATCGGGTGCGCACCTCAAGGGAGCGTGTACGCACCGCGAGGTAGATTTGCCCAAGGTATAGCTATTAGCGCATGCTCACCTCCGCCGCCCTATGCGGCTGGAGATGATGGTACAGCCAATGCCAAAAATGATAAAACTCGTAATAAGTAACTATAAAGAAAAATGTAACTGAAAAAAAAAAAGTGTTTTATATCACCTCTAGGAATTTTAAGTGTGCACAAGCCTTAGTCATTGCACCTCTTGGAAAAGATCAGGTGTCTTTGTTTACAGTAAATATTGAGATTGAGAACTGAGGCTAAAATAACTACTATATGTGTTCATTTTTCCTTGATCTCCTTGAAAGTCTAGGCAATCTGCAGTGAAACTTATGCATTCATAATTAATCACATCAAACCCAAATTTGAAGGTTCTCTATGTATAAGTTTGTACATGCTGCATATGAGAATTTTCTGTCTGGAGTTTTGTATGTGCGCATGTGTATGTACTTCTGTAAAATATCCTTGCAATACAGCAGTTAAGGAATTCACTTCTTAGTAAGGTAACATGTGGTGTGTTATACTGTATTATCTGTGTATTAGATTGCATGTAAACCACATATAATATTGCAGTTTATGATTTGAGGGTTTGCTGAATATGTGTTGTACTCTAATTTGTTTATGTCATGTTTGAATGATGCTAAACTATTGTTGCTTCATCTCTCACAAACAGGACACAAAGTTGCAAAGGACAAATTACAGCTATGTCAGACTAAGGTTAAATACTTGGGACACTGTCTATAACCCAGCAGCTATGACACTTGACCACTGACAGAATACAGGCCATACAGACCATGACACTGGTGCAAAACCAGCAGCAAATCTGTACCTTCTTGGGCATGTGTGGATATGGCAGATCATGGATCCCAGGTTTTTCTATTTTGGCATTACCAGTGCAGGAATTGGTGTCATCCTCAAAACCCGACCGTGTCACACATACTGAGGAAACAGAGCAGGCTTTCCTTAACCTTAAGGATAGTCTGACAAGAGCACCTTCCCTAGGAATACCTGATTATGAAAAACCTTTTGAGTTATATTGTACGGAAGCTGATGGCTGCGCAGCCGGTGTCCTCACACAAAAACATGGTGATGCATACTACAGTGCCCAATTGGACACTGTGGCAAGATCACTCCCAACGTGTTTAAGAAGTGTAGCAGCAACTGCTCTTCTGGTCGATAAGAGTGAGGATGTAATATTAGGTCATGATTTGATTGTTTATACACCGCATGCTGTGTCTGCACTGCTGAATTCTGCCCAAACTTGACATGTTTCCATAGCTAGATTCACAAAATGGGAACTAGCTCAAATGGCACCTGCAAATATTACCATTAAACAGTGTAATATGTTAAATCCAGCAACATACTTGCCATATGTGCCTAGAGATGCACAAAGGGTGGAGAGAGGTGAGTTGCTGATTGAAGGTGAGTTTTGCAGGTATACTGACACACATGATTGTATGGAGTATTTAAATCAGACCTTTACTGCTAGACCAGATATTACGTAATACACCACTAGAAAATGCAGATTTGACGTTTTACATGGAAGGGAGTTGTCATAGACAAACTGACACAGGAGAATTATGCACAGGTTATGCTGTTGTAGATGATGATGATGATGTTGTAGAAGCCGAACCACTTGGTCCACCTCACTCAGCACTAGTGGCTGAACTGGTGGCACTAAAGAGAGGGTGTGAACTGGCGGAAGGTAAGTCAGCTAATATCTACACTGACTCCAGGTACGCCTTCGGGGTAGTACATGATTTTGGGGCTCTATGGCATCTTAGAAATTTTATGACAGCAGCAGGTACACCAGTCGCACACTCACACCACATAAAAGGACCGTTGACAGCAATTCAGCTACCAATAGAAGTAGCCATCATCAAATGTAAAGCCCACACATGTGAAGAAGACCCCATGTCACTGGGCAATAGCAAGGCAGATGAAGCTGCCAACTTGGCAGCAGGGTTAAGAATTAACAAGCCAGTTAATCAAATGATGGTTTTTCAGGCAATTGATACACAGAAGTTGATTGAGATGCAAAATTTGTGTTCCATTCAGGAAAAGGCAGTCTGGAAATCAAAGGGATGTGGACAGGAGTCCTCTGAACTCTGGAGAGATGGACAAGGTAAGCCAGTGGCACCCAAGGCATACTACCCAAGCTTGGCTGAGGCTGAGCATGGTCTGACTCACCTGGGAAAGCAAGGTATATTCAAGTTGGTCAGAGCGTATTGGTGTGCACCGGGCTTCTCTTCCCAAGCTGAAAAGAGGGCAATGTCCTGCCTGACTTGCTTGAGGAAAAACGTTGGAAAAAAAATACCAACTGAGCCATCCCACATCCCTCCAACAGATGGACCTTTTCAGGTAACACAAATTGATTTCATTCAATTACCACCCTGCAGGAATCTCAAGTATGTATTAGTTTGTACATATGTGTTTTCTAACTGGATTGAGGCATATCCAGCTGCCACTAATACTTGTGTGTTTACTGCTAAAAAGATTGTTCAGGAGTTTGTATGCAGGTACGGTATCCCTAGAATCATAGAAAGTGATAGGAGTACTCATTTCACAGGCGATGTCTACCAGAACATGTGTAAGTTAATGGGTATAAATAGTAGACTTCACACCCCCTTTCGACCACAGGCCAGTGTGAAGGTGGAGAGCGCGAACGGTACTATTAAGAATAAACTGAGTAAGATCATGGAAGAAACTGGACTAGGATGGCCAGAAGCCTTACTGCTAGTCCTTCATAGCATCAGGACAACGCCTAGACCCCCTCTTAATCTGTCCCCCTTTGAGATACTGTTTGGGAGACAACCTCATCTGATTGTAAGTCCATAGGAAGATTTGAAGAGTAACAACGAGGTTACTGTGAAGTATCTTAAAGCAATGAGTAAAAAGTTGAAACAGCAGCAGCAGAAACTGAAATTGCTGTCATCTGACACGCCAGAAACAAACTGTCATGATGTTGAACCTGGAGAATTAGTTATGATCAAAAATTTCTTACATTCAGGTTGTCTGACAGATCGGTGGGAAAGTCCGTATCAAGTGTTGCTGACAAGTACGACATCCTTGAAAGTGGCAGAGATACCTGGGTCCATTCCACTCACTGCAGAAAGGTCAACCAACCGGTGAAGATACAAGGCGGAGTTGAGGTAGATTCAGTAGACCTGTCAATTGCGACTTTGTTCCGGGAGAGTTAAAGACTGCAGAGATACCTGAACTAGGGAAATTTGCAGTCCACTATTCCAGCAATGGACTGGCGGGCAGGGGTTGCATTTCTGTTTTCTTCCAGAGTTCTCATCATTCTTGTTTGTTTTGGGATGTCCTGTTTCTGTAACGGGGGACAGATGATGGAGGGAGAGGTTGACGGTGATATCGATGGAGTGGAGTCGGGAGATGGAGCAATTCATTCACCAGGGCGGTATCTGACCAAACTCAGTGCAGTAATTGCTAAGAGATCTGTTATCCTAGAAACTCAGAGACAGTGTGAGGGGTTATTGTCTGAGGAATACTGTATTTGTGAGTATTGTGGGTCCCTAATCGATGAGAGATGCCTCCAACGATGCCAGTATTGGGGTGGGCATCCTCTAGAGGATTATCATGCCATTGTGTGCGAAGTCTTAAATCAGACTGAATGTTGGGTGTGCTCTCACATGCCTCAGGGACAGCATAATGTAGGACTAGTGCCATTCCCATTAAATGTATCTGAGGTTCTTGGATTACATAAGGGGAAGACGCTGGACAGAAAATGTATTATGTCCAAGCCTCCAAATTTTAAGCTCCATCAGTACCAGGTGGATAGATTCCTGCTATGTTTAAACATCACCAATTCTAATAAACCAGGAAATTGGGAGGTGTCCGGGAATTAAACAATGACCTTTTCACACAGAGATGATAATGAACCAGTAGATGGTGTACTTATATGCAACAATACTCCAAGTGGGAGATACTTCAAATATAGATATACACTTAGGATCTCATACAGAGCCACTCGCAAAATGGGAGCGCTCGTTCTGAATGAGGGTGGCCGCTTCTCTGTAATGAGCTGGCCTCCTGGCCACAATAAGCTGTGGGTGACCACCCACGGCTTTAGCGAGCGGCCAGGTTGATGGTCGCGATAGTCAAGACTATTGGGGCTTGTGACAAGACCCTTGTGGTAGGGTCTCATCTGCTGCAAGCCCCAGTGAGCTTTTGGCTCTAATAGAGCCAGAAGCTCACCACTGACATCACGAGTGATGTAAGTGGGGCCACCCCCAAATGGCAGGTGTTCCTTCAGGAATGCCTCTGTTTCGCCAGCCACCCCCCACCCCGCCTACAAAATGGTGCGAGCTTTCGATCATCATCAACAGCCACCCCTTTTGTAGTGAGCCCCAGAGCGAGAGTATTTCTCTCTCACTCCGGGGCTTGCACACGCGCAGTGCGGCCACTGTGCATGCGCAGGGCCTCAACATCGACCCTCTTGCGAGTGCTCAGCACTTGCGAGCAGGTCTGAATGAGACCGTTAGTTCTACCAAGGTAATGGAGTACCAGAAGGGTACTGTGCAGTTATTGTACAACCTAAAACATGTATCAGTCAAATGGGAAAATCTGGGGTAGGATTCTTTGTCAGAGAATTGTGTCCGATGATAATGATGCATTCTATTCCTTATGTACTCAAAGATGATGTGTATTTTATATGTGGAAGGAAAGTGTATAAGTGGCTCTATCCAAGTTCTGAAGGTTTATTTTACCTGGGAAGGGTGCTCCCAGAGGTTATGACCCTTACACATGGTGAAATGCTTGGTATCCATAAAGACACACCATCCCCATATCTCCATACGCATTATGAACACCGTGACAAAAGAAACATGATACCTGGTGAAATACTTACAGCTACACAGTTGATTAGCAAAACAACTGGTTTCCAAATTTTGGTAGCACTAGATCCCACCAGGATCGCTTGGGGTACTTTAAATTTTAGATACATCCAAGATCTTGCTAAATTAATAGATAATATCACCGAGATGTATGATGACACGTTCAGGTATACAGGTAAGGAGTTACAGGCTTATAAGACAGAACTTGTGCAACATAGGCTAGTGTTAAATTATTTAACGGCTGTTACTGGAGGGTACTGTGTGACTTTAGCCACCCAATTTTGTATCAAGTGTTGCACGTACATCACCAATAACACTAGTGACACCAAGGATGTGATAGACGGGAAGATGGATGAAATTCTGCAGCTGAAATGGGAATTTCGAAAGAACCATAATGCTTCACTAGCTAAAGTAGAGGAAAAGGTAGAAGAGTGGTTCTCTTGGGTGAACCCTGTGAAATGGTTGTCCGGTCTAGGAGAGTGGGTCCAGGAACTGGTTGCTATTGTGGGTAAACTCCTGATCCTCATACTTATTGTCATCCTAGTAATTGGCTTATGTGTCAGGTGTGTTCCTAATGTCTTGAAGTGTGGAAAATGTACAAGGCCAAACAGAGAAACAGAGATTATGATGGTGGTAAGCAATGATAGTATGGATACCAAGGTCAAGGAAGAACTGCATTACAACCCTGAACTAGAGTGTACCATCAGATGATGTAATATGGAACTGTGTGGTCATGCATGGATGTATTGTTAAAGTTATTTTCAAACATCCTAGATAATGTAATCTCAAGTTCCCAACTTCCTTTATAGGGTCGATAAGATCCCACATCCCACCAATGATCCATATAGATCCGCAGATGGCGTATAAGAGTTGTTCTACCCTCTTGAAATGCATTATTAACGGTTCAGTGACCTACTTGTGTCGCACTGTTTATAACCTTGAATAATACATTATTATGCATGACTACAAAAGGTTAAGATCAGAGTGTGATAGCATATTGTTTGATATCAAAGGGTGGACTGTTGAAGTCAAATAATTGGTTATGATCGTTTTTAATTATTATCTGACGATCAAGTCGTCTGTGGGCTGATAAAGAGTAGATCGGACGCTACTCTGCATTGGCGAAATCCGATTCGCACAAATGTGTATATGTATATTTATATCTATGCAAGGTTTAGTCTGTGATGAGAAACAGGTTCTGTATACATGTCTGTGACTAGTAATTAAAATACACAAAGATGCTGTGAAGTGTTTAGGAATATTTTAAATTGCACAGTTAGAAACAATTGTCAGAAGTTTGACTATCGTTAGCAATTGTATGCCTTGTGTTCAATGCTAATGTGGTTAAGAAGAACTGAAAATTATATTCTACATAAGCATAGGGAAGCCTTTGTTGAGTTATCAGTCTTCTTGACTCCTGCAAAAGCTTGCTATGTCACCTGTGAGCAGAAAAACTTAATTGTATATGACTCCTTGGAATTAGATTCAGACAGACATAATATCAACAATGCCAGTTAATGGATAAAGCTATATATATATATATATATATATATATATATATATATATATATATTAATCCATGACACATAAAATGATGCACATTTGCACACAAATATATACATGCATACACATAGACGTTTACATGCATACTCATATACATAGTTGCTATTTCAATATACAGATGCTCAACGCATACTGATGAATTCCTGTAAATATCTCACATTCACTTATGCAAGCACATATATAAAAGGTTCCCTAGCATTGAGCGTAATATTAGAGGTTTTGTTAGCTAATTATTATGGTGTAAAATGTACATATATGATATTTAAGGTATAGAACTTAGTAGACATGTGGTGTTTGGTATCATACTGACACCCTGTTTAATTCCAGATATCCGAATCTATCGGCGAAGGAGTCGCATCTTGCGTTCAGTGGTTATGGATTATGGGGAATTATTGGTTAGAATGTGTACTCTGTATGTAGTGTCTTAACCAGTTTTAACTCGTTTGGAGGGATGTACCATAACCCTGTTGTCACCATATGAACTGTCCTATGACCTTCTTCGTACCAGAATGACAAGAATCAAGAACCAATGAAATCACATATGCTTGTCTCTATTGTTCGTGTAACACTCTGGAGGGTATATAGGCTTGTGCTTTTGGAGCTAGATCTCAGTCATACCCATTTGATGACCGCAGATGTCAGGATTGATGACTGGGACCTGGATCCGGGGCGCATGTGTATGTATTGGCTGTACCTTTTGCATTTAATTGTCTTTGCGCTAATTGTGATAGATCAAAGCATGTAACTTACTTTTTACTGCAATAAGAGCTTTTTGTGCTTTGGAACCACAATCAAAGCCTGGAAAGCAATTATTTCATGTTTAGTGATATTGGGGTATTCATAGCACCTAAATCAACCATTTATTGGATCATCAAGAACTTCAAGGAGAGAGGTTCAATAGTTGTGAAGAAGGCTTCAGGGTGCTCAAGAACATCCAGCAAGTGCCAGGATCGTCTCCTAAAGTTGATGTAGAGCTTGCTCAGGAATGGCAGCAGGCAGGTGTGAGTGCATCTTCATGCATAGTGAGGCGAAGACTTTTGGAGAATGGTCTGGTGTCAAGAAGGGCAGCAAAGAAGCCACTTCTCTCCAGGAAAAACATCAGGGACAGAATGATATTCTAAAATTGGACTGCTTAGGACTGGAGCTTAGTTATTTTCTCTGATGAATCCCCGTTCAGATTGTTTGGGGCATCTGGAAATACGCTTGTCCGGAGAAGGAAAGATGAGCGCTACCATCAGTCCTGTGTCATGCTAACAGTAAAGCAACCCATTCATGTGTGGGTTGCTTTTCAGCCAAGGGAGTGAGCTCACTCACAATTTTGCCTAAGGACACAGCCATGCATAAAGAATGGTACCAAAACATCCTCCAAGAGCAACTTCTCTCAAGCATCCAAGACCAGTTTCGTGATTAACAATGCCTTTTCCAGCATGATGGAGCACCTTGCCATAAGGCAAAAGTGATAACTAAGTGGCTCGGGGAAAAAAACATCAAAATTTTGGGTCCATGGCCAGGAGAAATCCCAGACCTTAATCCAATTGAGAACTTGAGGTTAATCCTCAAGAGGCGGGTGGACAAACAAAAACCCACAAATTTTGACAAATTCCAAGCATTGATTAGGCAAGAATGGACGGCCATCAGTCAGTATGTTTCCAAGAATTTTATTGACAGCATGCCGGGGCAAATTGCAGAGGTCTTGAAAAAGAAGGGTCAACACTGCAAATATTGACTCTTTGCACAAACGTAATGTAATTGTCAATAAAAACCTTTGACACTTATGAAATGCTTGTCATTTTACTTGAGTACACCATAGTAACATCTGACAAAAATCTAAAAACACTGAAGCAGCAAACTTTGTGACAATCAATACTTGTGTCATTCTCAAAACTTTTATCCATGGATATATATATATGTATAAGTGTGTGTATATATATATATATATATATATATATAGATAGATAGATAGATAGATAGCTATAGATAGATAGATATAAAAACAATGCTGAGAAGGCGCTCATATTATTTTAAAAAAGATATGACACACTGCTTTTAATGTTACAATCAATAACACCAATAAGTATGCTTATCTAAAGGATCACAAGTAGAATCCCCATACAAGGATGTCTCCAAAGGGCCGTTGTGGATGGATAACGTCTAAGCAATAAGGTACAGTAAGAAATCTTTAAAGGGAGATTGTAGAATCTTCTCCATTGAAAACTTCCTTCTTTATAGGAGTCTTCAAATAGGTTCTTGTAAACACATACTGTTCTGGAATTATACCCTCACACCAATAAAGCACCGAAGAAAATTTGTCCCCTGTTCAGTTACTATTAAAATATTTATTTGAATAAAATATAATTGACTTTTCAGTGCAGCGTGCTGTTTGTATTCCTCTCTGTCCGCTGAAAGACAAATCACTCTTAGAACCCTCCTTATACTGTATCCCTCACATGGTTTGACATCACTTCTCTTAATTAATTAGTGAACTAGGGTGAAATAACCTCTTATTAACCCATTACAGAGCTTTTTTACAGCTCCAGCTCAGGATGAAATAAAAGGTGGCCAAAACGGAATTATATGAGCGTGGTTAATGGTATTGCATGAATAAACACTTAATTTTGTCATGCCAGCACTTCCGGGTCTTGACGTCACTCCCAGAATGCTCTGCATCCCTATGGTGGCTACACAGGATTGTGGGACAGAAGGCTGGTGACATCTTTAAAAAATACACAGAAAAACTGGGCGCTGTGGTCTAAAGAAGATGAAGTCTATAAGCAGCTAACACCTAAGGGGTGGCTAGCCCCTAATAGAAAAGATGAATGGAGAAGAAGGGAGCGCTAATAGAAATCATATACATTTAATGTTAATAATACATCAGGGTAAGGTAGAAATCACATACACAAAAACATGTAAAATGCAAAAAACATTTGAATAGTAAGAGGGACATAAGTGTATCATCGAATATGACAAGAAATACACTGTAATTTATTACCCAATATAATTCAGCAGCAAGTAAAATTACAGAGATTATAAACAGAAACACACAGGTTTTACAACATGATAAATATTTAGCCCCATCCCTCCCCGAAAAAAGAAATGTTGTCTTTAGAAGAGCGATGACTCTTAAACAGAAATTAGCCCCAAGCTTTTTTTTCCAGCAAAAACACTGATACACCGATGTAGATTGGTTACCACCTAAACCCAAGGGATACTTTAAATGTGTACGGGATAGATGTATTACCTGTCAACACATAAATACAAATTGCACGACTTTTACTTCTTTTACAACAAAAGAAAGGTTTGATGTCAACAGTTTTTTTAATTGTAGGTCACAATTTGATATATACTAATACAATGTAACTGTGGCATCCAATATGTAGGCAGGACGATTCGGAGCTTACACATTAGGTTTTTGGAGCACAGAAGAAATGTTCTAAAGGGCTATAAATTACATAGCCTCTCACAACATATTAACAATTGTTCCCAGAATGACAAGAAAAGTATGACCATTATGGCCATAGAAATGATTAAATCTACACCAAGAGGGGGAAGATTTTATGCAGATGAGAAGCCTACTAGATTTTTAAGCTTAACACAATGACTCCACTAGGTCTTAACGATACGGTTGAGTTAAACAACATTTGAGATCCTCCGTTGTTTTTTCCCTGGTTTGCGACCACAGTTCCCTGTGGGCTCATTGGGGGTTTTGGCATGGGATGATCCCTTGTGTTTATCTACTCATATGTCCAGTGGACGGGGTGCACTGTCGGCATGTTCCCTCACTCTGAGTCTAAATATATCTCAGGGACGTGGGCGTGCCGGCGCTGCACCTTTTTCCACATCTATTTCAATCTGATCCGATACCAGCCTACTAGCCTCTTTTTGTAAATTATTCACATTTCATCTTCTAATTCATTTTACAATTTTCCCTTTCGATAGATGGCTCAGTTTTCATATTCATTTATATTTATATTTATTTTTATTTATTTATTTATTTTAATTCAATTCATTATACACTCAACTAATATTCTAGGTTTTATCTTGTGATTTCTTATGTACTATTTTATTTCGGGAATTCTCATGTTTTATTTCATTTTAATGAATTTTATTGAATTGTTATTATTCAATTTTCCCTTTTTGGACTATCATGTCCACACCCCTTGAATAGGGGCTCATTCTGATCAGTTCTAGATCTAATTGATTAAATCTATGTAAGATTTTTGTAACATTATAATATGAGAATTTAGTAGTTTATTATTTAACCATAGGGTATTTTTATTAACCTCATTTTTATTTCTACACACTATATATGTACAGATTTTCTATGTACCTATATCTAACATTATACTCATCACATTATAACAATCATATTATTAGATATTCTTATGTTTTATCATATATGTAAATTTTTGGTCCAGTACACATTTTCTTTCTGATCTAATGTTTAGATATATGTTAATTAAAATTGTCTAATCATATCTGTGGATATAATATATTATATAATATTCCAATCGTTTGTCTCTACTTTTGAACTATTCTTTAAGGGCACTGTTTTCTATTTTGTATTCTATTTATTTAGCAATGTTAGAACGAATCCAATTCTCATTATCCTATACGAGTAACAGCAGAGATCAAACCTGCTATCTAATTTTGTCTAATCAATATGGGTATAATTAAGCCTGTGTGAGAAGTAGGAAACAATACCTCTGAGGAAACTGCCAGACTATTACAGGCAGAGAAACGCGTTAGTATATCCTATTTTTTTCACCATATATGGTCCATTTATTCACAAGACTGCTCAGACCCCCACGAGCTGTCTCTACCCAGCCTGACCGGCTTTCCATTCAGCCGCTACTTCCCCTGGATTAAGGAACTGCTCAGACCTTCACGAGCTATCTCTGTTTAGCCCGACCGGCTTTTCCCCCAGCCGCGGCATCCCCTGAATCAAAGGTGAGCCACCCTTACATCGGCTCTATCCGTCTTGCTCGTGCTGTGACTAAGGAGAGCAAAGATTGTATTTCACATTCCGCTCTACACGGACCAGCTCAGACGGAGCATCACCTCTTCATCGCTGTCTTTCTTCCACAAGGCCACCTCAGAGCGGCATTCCGGACACTGCCTGCTATACACAAGAGGACGGGACCAGGAGGAATACTGACCGATTGTTACTGAGACTGGTCCGGTCATCATACATATCAGCTAAGTACTGGTTTTATCATCCATTTATACTATGTCAAAATATCTATCTGGGTTAACCCTTGATAACTACCTTATCCATCGGGATACCTTTTCTACCACAGTGTAAGGACACTAGTCAGGTTAGCACTGGTTTACGGAACTCCCACCAACCAAACAATTTTTTCTGGGAATTGAATCATCTTTTTTATACACGATTGGACAATTTATGATCTCATATAGGTCACTTGTCACGCTATTTATTACCTCTCAACAATGGACATTTATCACATGTCATTTTAATGCAGTTGTCCTCATTCACACAACGTATGAGGCTTAGTATAAATCTCTACTCTTGAGTATTATATTTGTATTTTACATGTTTTTGTGTATGTGATTTCTGCCTTACCCTGATGTATTATTAACATTAAATATATATGATTTCTATTAGCGCTCCCTTCTTCTCCATTCATGGTGACATCTTTCCCTTGGGTGGTCAAAATCAGCATTTTTTTGAAAGAGTGATATAAGCACATATCCAATTCATTGTGAATTACAGTATATTTTATTCAAATAAATATTTTAAGTACCGTAGTTCATAGTATGATCAAAACATTTAAGCTTGCAGCCTGCCATCAAGGGACCCCAATTTTCTACAAGTCCTACTCTATCACTCAGAATTATATACATGGTAAATGCTATCACATGAGAATTAAATGTTAAATATGCTTCCTGTTTTGAAGCTCACCTGCACCCATGCTTTTAAAGGTGAGACACAGCCACCAAGCATATCAGCCATTAAGCACTAGGAAAGCACCTGATACAAGTTGGTTTAAAAAATGAGCTAACACTTAAGCTGGCCACACACTAGACCAACTTACATCCAACCAGCCAACTTGTTGATTGGTTGGAATGAAAATCTGGTAACGTATGGGAGTAAATGATGATCAGCAATTTGCTCCTAAATGCCAGAAAAAAAGATGAAAATGGTTGTTCAGACAAGTTTGTTAAATGTTTGATCTAAACTGTTTGTTCAAACAACAGTTTTGGTCCATTTTCCAGCATTTGGGAGCAAGTTGCTGATTATATTCCTTACCAGATTTTCATTCCAACCAATCAACTAGTTGGCTGGTTGGACAGATAATCTTTAGATGTGTGGCCAGCTTTAGGTGCATGAGAAGATGTGATCACAAAAAGATTAAATAAAGAATTAATCAAATAAAAACACATTGTTTAAATAAAAATGACTATCTATCTATCTATCTATCTATCTATCTATCTATCTATCTATCTATCTATCTATCTATCTATCTATCTATCTATCCAGGGCCGGCTCCAGGGGTCTGAGCATCCTGTACCGGCCCAGTACGTAGCGCCCTGCAATCGCGTGCAAAATTGGGGGTGTGGCCTTATTACCATAGGCTACGCCCCCTAAGTGACGGGTTTTTTTTATGCGTGCCATGCAAATAACGTCAGGCTGGGGGTAAAGCCCAGCCCTCTGTCACTGGCTGGGCCTCCCCCAGCCCTCTCCTGTCAGTGAATGGCATGCGTGCAGCATCCATTCACACTTCGGGGGTCCGGCATCGCCGCACAGCTGAAATCGGGATGTTGGGGAGGGGTGCACCCTCTATGGGTGGCACCCCTGTGCGACCGCATTGGTCGAACACCCCTAGAGCCAGTCCTCTATCTATCTATCTATCTATCTATCTATCTATCTATCTATCTATCTATCTATCTATCTATCAATCTATCTATCTCAGAGCTGTAACTAGACTTTTTGGTGCCCTGGGCCAGAAAGAGCACTGGCGCCCCCCCCCCCCTCCCTATCCCCATTTTTCAAATAGAGACAATAGACGGGTGCACCTTCAAAAGGGGTAGGGGCCATGACAAATCTGATTTGTCCCATATAATATCCAGGTGTCACTCCCAACTACAGTGTGAATCCAATGGCTGCAGTGATGATACACAATAATTATGCATTATAACTCACCAGCTATAGATGTTGGTGAAGTTGCACCTCCAGCTACTTGTAGTGTATATGTAGCAAATATCAGTGGTGGGGAGATCTGTGTACAGTATGTACCCTGTGCTGGCAGTGGAATTCACCGGCAAGGGTACTCGAGGTGTGATGATAACACCTGGGTCGGGAATCAGTTATTATTCTAGCTGTGAGTGTTTAATAAAACAGGATGTGACCAGGGGCATCTTAACAGAGGAGGGGCCCTGTGAGCATTCCCCGTCAGGGGCTCCCTCCTCTCACCCTGGCGGGAGGCAACCGACTAATGTGGCTGGCCGGCCACCACATCATCAATAGGCTCTGGGCACTGAAGTGTGCCCAGAGTCTACTGCGCATGCACAGATCGCCAGGGAAATGGCACGGCCGCCTTTTTCCCGGCGATTTCCTCACAGCGCATGTGAAAAAAGCGGAAAAATGCTGGTGTTTTGAGCAGCGCTAAGAGACCCGACATGGGACCTCGGAGAGGTAAGTTTTAGATAATATGGGTGCAGGGTGTGCGCACACCCTGCACCCATTATAGATACGCCCCTGGATGTGACTAAAGGTGCTTGGGGAGGTGGCCAGATGGAGGGGTAGTCAGCCAGGGAGAAGATAGGGGCGGCGAGGAGGTGCTGGGGCTAAAAGGAAGCTACAAGTGAGAAGGATAATAAACATAAAACTGACAGGTCCGAACTGCGGTGCCCTGTGCCATGGCACATGTCCCACCACCCTAGTTACGGCCCTGATCTATCTATTTATCTCTCTGTCTATCTAATTATATATCTGAGACTATCGAATTTCATTATTAACAACAGTCAGGTCGGGCCCATGGAATCCAACCATTCTTTCACTAATAAAACACAACCCAGTCCAATCAGAGTGATGGAATGTCTTCTTTGCATAGTTATCCTAGCCAATCCAGCTGAAGGCATCGGGCAGCATGTTATCAATATAGGGTAAAATTATGGATTATTTCATTATGGTTAGACAACCATAGGATAGCATTTTACAGTGATGGTTTATACAATTTACTTTTACAGCATATGCACAAACTGAGGAGCTCATTCAGACCCGCTTGCACGATGCATATGCAAATTTGGGAAAGCAGGCGATCACACGCCAAGGCATAGCACGCCCCCATGTCTTGGCGTGAGATCGCTCTGTGTCTTAACATGCCCACTTGCGCATGTCATCTCCAGGAAGTGTATGCAACCATCGGTACCATCGAGTACTATCGGAAACGATCGCAGCGCTTGTGGCTGACCATACCCTGCCGCAAGCACTGCGAGTTATTCAGTGTAAATTTCAGCCAAGTGACGTGTACTATGACGCTGCCTCTTACTTATGCACACCTCTGAAACGGCGTTGAGATGCTCAGGCACGCCTGCGTTCGCATCTCCACTCCCACGTTTTTAATTGCCAGCCCCTGTCACCACCCACAAATGACTTCCCCTGTCACTCACTCTGCTGGGCTGTCTATGCGCAGTGAGCGAACGCTTCCCAATCTCACGCAGTGGTTCGCGCACGTGCACTGCGATGCGTACACTTGCACAGATTGCAAACATCGTCTGTCTGTGTGCGAATGCTTGCTAGCGAGCGGGTCTGAATCAGATCCTGAGATAGGTAAGTGCACAACTTTAAATATTTACATAATTAAAATAGGCATATAGCATAATTATGTAGAATGATCTGCTTACAAGACCTCATATTCTAGAGGGGATAAGAGTGAACACGAGGGAGAAGGGAGCAGAGGAGGGAGATTTTTTTACTGTAGGTCTACTACTGAACGTATTTGGTTATCTAGGTTTGCTGAACGCAATGTTAAAAAATATTCATTAATTTATTTAATTGCCTTCATAAGGTATTTGGTAAACAATGTTTTGTCTGTATACAGGAATAAAAAATATTTGCACACTCTTTAGCCGATGGCTAAATATCACAAATGACCTGGTCAGCTGCAGATGTGTAACTTTTTCTACGGATAGTTTAGTGTATAAATAGCACAAATAATAAATATAAATCAGTATATATATATATAAATATATATATATATTAGGGGTGAGCGGGTTCGGATTTCTGAAATCCGAACCCCCCCGAGCCCCCCCGATCCGAGTCCGATCCGAGTCAGGCTCGACTTTTCCCGCCTGACTCGGATTCTGAAATCGAGGCAAAACGTCATCTTCCCGCCTTCCGAGTCTCGCGGGTTTTGGATCCTATATAAGGTACCCACGTCGGCGCCATTTTCTCACTCGGCTGTGGACAGTGAAGAGGGAGGGTGGGAGTTAGGGCTGTGTAGTGTAGTGTAGTGTAGTGCTGCTGTTGTCCACTACTTCAAAGTCCATAGGGGCTGGCTGTGTTGTGCTGTGCTGCTGTTGTTAATAGGGGCTGTGTCCACTACTTCAAAGTCCATAGGGGCTGGCTGGACTGTGTTGTGCAGTCAGTTCTCCATAGGGGCTGTGTCCACTCCAAAGTCCTGTGCAGTGTCCCAGTCCTAAAGAGGTGCTGTAGTGTTGTCCAGGGGGTGCTCTGTCCATCAGGGGTGCTCCCCCCAAGTGCTAAAAAAATAATATATTTTCTGTGTTTGTGAATTGTGTGTGCAGTAGCCGCACGTGCATCAACAAAGTAGTGCCAAGCGTGCGCCTGTGTCATAAGTAAAGGGCCGGCTGGCTTGACCGTTAAAGGGTGCTGTAACCCCCGAAAGTACACTCCAGTCCAAACCAAAAAAAAATTATTTTCTGTGTTTGTGAATTGTGTGCGCAGTAGCCGCACGTGCATCAACAAAGTAGTGCCAAGCGTGCGCCTGTGTCATAAGTAAAGGGCCGGCTGGCTTGACCGTTAAGGGTGCTGTAACCCCCGAAAGTACACTCCAGTCCAAACCAAAAAAAAAATTATTTTCTGTGTTTGTGAATTGTGTGCGCAGTAGCCGCACGTGCATCAACAAAGTAGTGCCAAGCGTGCGCCTGTGTCATAAGTAAAGGGCCGGCTGGCTTGACCGTTAAGGGTGCTGTAACCCCCGAAAGTACACTCCAGTCCAAACCAAAAAAAAAATTTATTTTCTGTGTTTGTGAATTGTGTGCGCAGTAGCCGCACGTGCATCAACAAAGTAGTGCCAAGCGTGCGCCTGTGTCATAAGTAAAGGGCCGGCTGGCTTGACCGTTAAAGGGTGCTGTAACCCCCAAAGTACACTCCAGTCCAAACCAAAAAAAAATTTATTTTCTGTGTTTGTGAATTGTGTGCGCAGTAGCCGCACGTGCATCAACAAAGTAGTGCCAAGCGTGCGCCTGTGTCATAAGTAAAGGGCCAGCTGGCTTGACCGTTAAAGGGTGCTGTAACCCCCAAAGTACACTCCAGTCCAAACCAAAAAAAAATTTATTTTCTGTGTTTGTGAATTGTGTGCGCAGTAGCCGCACGTGCATCAACAAAGTAGTGCCAAGCGTGCGCCTGTGTCATAAGTAAAGGGCCGGCTGGCTTGACCGTTAAAGGGTGCTGTAACCCCCGAAAGTACACTCCAGTCCAAACCAAAAAAAAAATTATTTTCTGTGTTTGTGAATTGTGTGCGCAGTAGCCGCACGTGCATCAACAAAGTAGTGCCAAGCGTGCGCCTGTGTCATAAGTAAAGGGCCAGCTGGCTTGACTGTTAAAGGGTGCTGTAACCCCCAAAGTACACTCCAGTCCAAACCAAAAAAAAATTTATTTTCTGTGTTTGTGAATTGTGTGCGCAGTAGCCGCACGTGCATCAACAAAGTAGTGCCAAGCGTGCGCCTGTGTCATAAGTAAAGGGCCGGCTGGCTTGACCGTTAAAGGGTGCTGTAACCCCCAAAGTACACTCCAGTCCAAACCAAAAAAAATTTTATTTTCTGTGTTTGTGAATTGTGTGCGCAGTAGCCGCACGTGCATCAACAAAGTAGTGCCAAGCGTGCGCCTGTGTCATAAGTAAAGGGCCAGCTGGCTTGACCGTTAAAGGGTTCTGTAACCCCCAAAGTACACTCCAAACCAAAAAAATATATATTTTCTGTGTTTGTGACTTGTGTGCACTGTGGCTGCACGTGCATCAACAAAGGAGCAGCGCCAAGCGTGCGCCTGTGTCCCATAAGTAAAGAGCCGGCTGGCTCATTTCTTAAAGGGTGGTGTAACCCACAAAGTGCACTACTCTCCAGCAAAAATAAAAAAATATTTTCTGTGTTTGTGTGCGCTTTAGCCGCACGTATATATATCAATATAACATAAATGGAGGACCAAACTTTCTCTGATAAAAATAAAATAGGGAAAGATCAAGAACCACTTCCTACTAGTGCTGTTGCTGCTGCTGGGAGTTGTTCATCATCCCAGAGAGGAAGTAGGAACATCACTACTTTTACTAAACAATTGACCCTCCAACAGTCCCTAGCGATGAGGATGAAGTACGACAGCAGTCATCCTGAAGCAAAACGTATAACTGAGGCCTTGACTGCTATGTTGGTGTTAGACGTGCGTCCGGTATCCGACATTAGTGCAGTGGGATTTAGACAATTGATGGAGGTAGTGTGTCCTCGGTTCCAAATCCCGTCTAGATTCCACCTGCATCCTCAAAGCAGCAGCGACAAGCATGCGTCTGTCTGTTAAAGGGTGGTGACACCCTCAAAGTGTGCTACACAAACAATTAAAATATTGTTCTTTTTTTTTCTGTCTTTGTGAAATGTGTGGGCTGTAGCCGCACCTGCATCCTTAAAGCAGCAGCGACAAGCGTGCGTCTGTCTGTTAAAGGGTGGTGACACCCTCAAAGTGTGCTACACAAACAATTAAAATATTGTTCTTTTTTTTTCTGTCTTTGTGAATTGTGTGGGCTGTAGCCGCACTTGCATCCTCAAAGCAGCAGCGACAAGCGTGCGTCTGTCTGTTAAAGGGTGTTGTAACTCTCAAAGTGCTCCAAAAAATCAAAAATTTTTTTTTAATGTGTTTGTGACTTGTGTGCGATGTAGCCACACTTGCATCCTCAAAGCAGCAGCGACAAGCGTGCGTCTGTCTGTTAAAGGGTGGTGACACCCTCAAAGTGTGCTACACAAACAATAAAAATATTCTTCTTCTTTTTTCTGTCTTTGTGAATTGTGTGGGCTGTAGCCGCACCTGCATCCTTAAAGCAGCAGCGACAAGCGTGCGTCTGTCTGTTAAAGGGTGGTGACACCCTCAAAGTGTGCTACACAAACAATTAAAATATTGTTCTTTTTTTTTCTGTCTTTGTGAATTGTGTGGGCTGTAGCCGCACTTGCATCCTCAAAGCAGCAGCGACAAGCGTGCGTCTGTCTGTTAAAGGGTGTTGTAACTCTCAAAGTGCTCCAAAAAAATCAAAAAATTTTTTTTAATGTGTTTGTGACTTGTGTGCGATGTAGCCACACTTGCATCCTCAAAGCAGCAGCGACAAGCGTGCGTCTGTCTGTTAAAGGGTGGTGACACCCTCAAAGTGTGCTACACAAACAATAAAAATATTCTTCTTCTTTTTTCTGTCTTTGTGAATTGTGTGGGCTGTAGCCGCACCTGCATCCTTAAATCAGCAGCGACAAGCGTGCGTCTGTCTGTTAAAGGGTGGTGTAACTCACGAAGTGCTCCAAAAAATAAAAAACTATTTTTTTTATGTGTTTGTGACTTGTGTGCGATGTAGCCGCACTTGCATCCTCAAAGCAGCAGCGACAAGCGTGCGTCTGTCTGTTAAAGGGTGGTGACACCCTCAAAGTGTGCTACACAAACAATAAAAATATTCTTCTTTTTTCTGTCTTTGTGAATTGTGTGGGCTGTAGCCGCACCTGCATCCTTAAAGCAGCAGCGACAAGCGTGCGTCTGTCTGTTAAAGGGTGGTGACACCCTCAAAGTGTGCTACACAAACAATTAAAATATTGTTCTTTTTTTTTCGGTCTTTGTGAAATGTGTGGGCTGTAGCCGCACCTGCATCCTTAAAGCAGCAGCGACAAGCGTGCGTCTGTCTGTTAAAGGGTGGTGACACCCTCAAAGTGTGCTACACAAAGAATAAAAATATTCTTCTTCTTTTTTCTGTCTTTGTGAATTGTGTGGGCTGTAGCCGCACTTGCATCCTCAAAGCAGCAGCGACAAGCGTGCGTCTGTCTGTTAGAGGGTGGTGTAACCCTCAAAGTGTGCTCCACAAACAATAAAAATATTCTTTTTTTTTTTCTGTCTTTGTGAATTGTGTGGGCTGTAGCCGCACTTGAATCCTCAAAGCAGCAGCGACAAGCATGCGTCTGTCTGTTAAAGGATTACATCGGTGACAGCATCCAAGTAGGCATGTCAGACAGTCCGTACCTGTACTGGCAGGAAAAAGAAGCAATTTGGAGGTCCCTGTACAAACTGGCTCTATTTTACCTGAGTTGCCCCCCCTCCAGTGTGTACTCCGAAAGAGTGTTTAGTGCAGCCGGGAACCTTGTTAGCGAAAGGCGTAGGAGGTTGCTTCCACAAAATGTGGAGAAGATGATGTTCATAAAATGAATGATCAACTCTTCCAGGGAGACCAGCCTCCAGAACGTACAGAGGGACCTGTGGTTCCAGCAGGGACGAATTAATACTCTGTGAGGATGAGGATGTACATAAAACTGAAGAGGGTGAGGAATCTGTGGATGAGGAGGATGAGGACGACTTCTTGCCTCCGTAGAGCCAGTTTGTGCAGGGACAGATTAATTGCCAGCTTGTTTTGTGGGGGCCCAAACGAAGCAATCATTTCAGCCACAGTTGTGTGGCAGACCCTGGCGCTGAAATGATTGGTTTGTTAAAGTGTGCATGTCCTGTTTATACAACATAAGGGTGGGTGGGAGGGCCCAAGGACAATTCCATCTTGCACCTCTTTTTTTTCTTTGCATTATGTACAGTTTGGGGCCTAGTTTTTCAATGCCATCCTGTCTGCCACTGCAGTTTCACGCCTAGATGGGTCACGTGTTTGTGCCGCCCACTCGTGTCGCTTAGCATAGTCATCCAGCTACCTCGGTGCAACCTTTTGGACATAAAAACACTATTGTGAGGTGTGAGGTATTCAGAATAGACTGGAAATGAGTGGAAATTAAGGTTATTGAGGTTAATAATAGCATAGGAGCAGAAAAACCTACAAATTCTGTGATTTTAGCTGTTTTTATGCTTTTTTTCAAAAAAATACAGATCCAAAACACAAAACCCAGAACCCAAAACACGGAAGGGTGGTTTTGGCAAAACCAATCCAGATCCAAAACACGAAGAAAGATCCAGATCCAAAACCAAAACACAAAACACGAAAAGTGGCCGGTGCACACCCCTAATATATATATATATATATATATATATATATATATATTTATCATAATTCAGATAGACAGACAGACAGACAGACAGACAGACAGACAGATAGATAGATAGATAGATAGATAGATAGATAGATAGATAGTCTTCAATCTGTTTTTCCTGTGACATCTCCATATTTGGCTAATGGATACTTCCGTTGATTTTGACACCCAATATGTCCACATTGCATGCGCTGTGTAAGTGAGACAAAGACACACAGCATGTACAATGAGGGCAATGTGGTGTCATTTTTTGCATCCGCCTTGAAAATTAAGATTATTTATTTTTCTATCATCTGATTTCTATACAATTACATTTATGGAACCAAATATACAAATACGTTAGGTCGCTGCTAATGGCAGATCATATTACAACTGACTCACAGTACAAAAAAAATTTGCCAACCTACCAACAGAGAACAATATCATTAGACAAATGTTGCAATCCGGCACTTGCCTAAGGGAGAATCAAACACGCCATTGCATTGCATTTGCCCTGATCCTTTTGCAGAGTAATTACAGATGTGGCAACCTGATCACAGCAACTAGGGCTCTAAGGGGTCTATTTACTAAGCTTTGTTAGGAGATAAAGTGAACGGTGATAAGGTACCAGCCAATCAGCTCCTAACTGCCATATCTCAGGCTGTGTTTGAAAAATGGCAGTTAGGAGCTGATTGGCTGGTACCTTAACACCGTTCACTTTATCTCCTAACAAAGCTTAGTAAATAGACCCCTAACTCTCTATTCCTCTGATCATGCTCCATCTGTAGGTAGGGCAAAAATGTCTAGAAACCATTTAGTTTGAATCTTTAATTAGTTAGGTGTAAATTCCACTCAGGCTCAGCAGTCTGAATTTGTCATGTTTCATATGACATACATATTTCAGAATGCACTGGTCATACAATCCAGCCTCTGCATCCCACAGCTCTGTCCCATCTCTCTCATTAGAATGTAAGCTCTTGTGCCCAGGGACCATGCCCTTTTATTCTCTCTAAATCCCCTATTTACTACAATCCGCATTTTAAATGTGATTGTAGTGTGATATTTGTTACTAAATTCGCATTGCGAATTTAGGAAATATTACTTGTATGTACTAACATCCGCATGCAGTGACAAAGCTTGCGATAAAGATCTGTCCCTTCAAATCTTCTCAATGTATTTTTTGGAATACCTTCCCTTCCTTCAGCTTACACCTACCTGGCTAGTGATCGGTGCTTAGTTGAGGTCCTCTGGGGCTCCGGTCAGCTGGTCTCTGGGCTCCTGCAATGTGACCCTGGTCAGCTGTTCTATGCTCCAAACTGAGATGTCAGCATAGAGCAGCTGACCAGGGTCACAGTGCAGTAGCTCGAACACCAGCTGACCGGAGCCCCAGAGGCCCTCACCAGAGCACCAATCTCCAGTCCCTGGATGCAGGTAAGTGTTTTTTTTTCTTTTAACTATTTTTTTACAGTGATTAGCTTGTGGTCTATTAGACGACAAAGCTGATCACTTAGGCCGGCTCCCATCTCTGCTATGGCTGTCAGAGCAGAGCAGGAGTCGGGGAACCGGGGGAAAGCCCTAATAACGCTGTCTGAAGGTGGCGTTATTATCACAGGGCTTCCCCCAGTATTTTTTACATTTTTAGTAAATCAAAGCAGTTTACATTTCCCAAGTGTGATCTGCTTATTAAAAATAAGTGAATTGATGGGATTGGAGTCGTTTTTCACGAAAACTACTCCAATTGCCATTTAATAAATGTATGTGATACTAATGTGAGAAAGGGTGTGAAAACCCCCTTTTTCAAATTTTTGTTTTGTAAAAATAAAATTGATAAATAGGCCCGTAAGTGAGTTGTGTAGATGACAGACTAATTATGTAATTATATAGACATGTAAAATTGTGAACTTGTCTGTAATAGTTTGCACATTGCAATTGTTGTGTATCCTTACCTTTATGTATAACAGATGTGTCTAATTATACAAACGTTTGATTGGAACACAATCGATAATCTAATTATTTGCAATTAAGATAATTATTTTACTAATTAACAGACGTCTCTACTGTTGTCAGAATGGGAGATTTTAAGAATCTGTTAATTGGATATAAAACTGTGGGCCTGATTCAGACCCGCTCGCGAGCGCTGAGCGATCGCAAGCGGGTCGATGTTGCCCAAGTGCGCATGCGCATGACGGAGGCGGCTCCGTCGTGCACATGCGCGAGACCCGAATAACGACGGCCAAGCTATCGTTATGGGTCTCGCACCAAAGGGGGCTTGCTGTCGATGGTGATTGACAGCACGCCCCCTTTGTTGGGCGTGCCGGGTGCGTGGGAACGCGTGGGAACGCCTACCGTCTGGGGCCGGCCCCACTGACATCACTAGTGATGTCAGTGGGAGTGCTTTTGGCTCTGATCGAGCCAAAAGCACTCCAGGGCTTGCGGCAGCGAGACACTACCACAAGGGTCTCGTCGCAAGCCCGATGGTCGCGATGGTCTTGACCATCGCGACCATCACTTTGGCCGCTCGCTATAGCTGTGGGTGGTCACCCACAGCCATGCGAGCGGCCAGGAGGCCGCTCCAAAAAGGAGGAGGGATGGCCCTGATTCAGAGCGAGCGCTCTGTCAGAGCATCCGGCTCTGAATCAGGGCCAGTTTTTCTAAAATATGGTAACTAGCAAAAAATACAACAAATACAACAGATTGCACCAATCAGCATTTATGAATAAAGCGAGATTTTGGATGGTGATCTGCAACACGAAGACATTACAGTTGCATTTGTAAACCTTTTATCCATCACACAAAGCAATCATCTTATCTTATTGAAATGTCCTCCTTATATCACATTTTTCCGGTTCCCTCCAGTCTTTGATTTGCTGCTATCTCCTGCTCACCTTATTACTTATTGCTAACACAGAGTGGAATGGCCAATACTAGATTTATGCAGTGACATGAGGAATAGAGTACACTATACAATCTGAATATAGGAGTATGCTTATTATCTGGCTTCTGTTACGTAAATTGTAATCATAGGATATTTTAAACCAGAATAACAGAGCATACTTACATCACAATGATTACCAAACCTAGTATTGTAACAATGTTCTGTTAAAACACTTAAAAAAAACTACATGCACTTTTAAGAATGTTGATATTTTGCGTTTCCCAGGGTTTTATAAATGAGGATATCTGATAGCTCCTGTATATGTCCTTTAAAGTTAAAGGTTCCTATAATTATCAGTTTGATCTTCCAGATTACGGCTGTCTGTAATTGGCAGTTAGCCTGTTCTGTATGAGAAGAACACAACATACTGAGCAACACCATTCCCCAAATATCCTTTTCTGCTGACATCATTCATCTCAATGTGTCAGCTGAAAAGCAATATTTTAGTGGGGACTTTTTCTGTATTGCAGCGAGGACTTCACTTGTATTAAATAAAGGCAAATGACAGGAATTGCAGGCAGCTGGTGATCTACAGGTTTCTAGGTGTCTAGGTATATATATTTCACATCTTGGAATCTATAAACCATCTGCCATTGTGGCACAGCTGATAGCATTTCCATGACTCACTATTGAAGTATTACCAGTATATAGATATAATAGGACTGACGCTAATTGAATGTCTGGCTATTTGCATGTTTTCCGCTCTGTGCATGTTTCAGGACTGAGGGCAGTATAGGTGATGCAGTTGTATGTCTATTGATTACATTTACACTTATGGCCAATGAGGTGGCTGGCAATGAGGCGTTCTCACATAGGGAAAATTCAATTAGGGCGAATTCACACAATTACGGGCTATGCAGAGTTGTGATCAGGGGTGCATCTATAATGGGTGCAGGGTCTGCGGTGCACACGGGCCCCTGTGTCCAGGGGGGCCCACACCGCACACCCTGCACCCATATATATACTTACCTTTCTGCTGCCCCCAGAGAGCTGCTCTGCAGTGCCGGCTGGAGCAGCAAAAATCACAGGGAAACGGGCCCATTTTCCCGGTGACTTGCACAAGCACATAAATGTTGTCCCCAGAAATAACGCGCAGGCTCCATCTTCTCAGAGACCCGCGTATGGGAGGTGCCCAAAGGCTGCACATAAGGCCCCTCCTCTCTTAAACTGCCCCTGCTTTACATAATTACATCTGTTTGTAGGTAAATATTTAGCACCTAGTAGGGGGTAGGTACAATTGCGCACTAATGGTAGCAAACCCGACATTCACTTAGGAGTGGTCACATTGCATGATGTGTACAAGTCCACATACAGGTGAATAACATACCCCCAATTGACTTCCAAATCTGCATCAGGCCCAAGGGGTGGGGAGTTAGAGGCTTTATGGAATGGCCTCCAGTGTGTACATTTTGAATTAAGCTGTTATATTTATTATATCTACAGTACAAACATTATGCATTACTGTATTCCTACCTTACCATCATCTATTTCAATACTTCCAGCTGATATTGTGTAATACTTTATGAATAATATCTAAGACTGGTTTCCAACAGTTTCATTGATTTTATCCACTGATCTCCCTAATAGCTTGATATAATTAAATTGCTGCAAAGCCGCTTGCCATGATATTTCTAAATGACATTGATATCAATTTTTTTTATGCGAAACATTCTGCTTAGTTGAAGAAAAATATATGCAAGTTTTAAAAGTGTTTGAATTATGGTAAAACATTTTCACCTTAACAAATATGTTTTTTAAAAGATCAATCAAGCAAGAGAATTATTAAATTTTTTGTTGTTGTTATTTAAGAATTTAAGGGACGCAATGATCACGCAATTGCGAAAGTTAAAATATGGAACATTTGAAAATATTGCTTATATATGCTTTAAAGAAGGCATGAGAAACACAAATGTCCCTTTTACCCGGCTTATGGAACTCATTTTGTAGAAGCCAGATCGTTATCTCCAGAATTGTCATTTGTAGATCATCAGATTCTAGAATGCCAATTTTAGAATTAATATAGAATATCTGCTTCCAAAGTCTAGGATGTTTTACTGTGACTCCTGTTTCTGCTAATAATATTAATGCATTATAACTAACCACTACACCAAAAAAGAATATATATATTATTATTGTAGTAATAATAATAATAATAATAATAATAATAATAATAATAATAATAGTATGTAATTGCAGTTAAATCATCATTAATGGAGAACTCCAGCCAAAAATGTTTTTTTTCTATAAGCCTGGTGATAAGTATATTAACTTAGACCCTATCTCTTGTTCCTGGCTGAGTAGAAAAGAGTGCATTGCCTTTACTACAGTAGCCAATCAGACTATCGGTCATTATTCTAGCACAGAATAGGATAGGGAATTAATCTGCTAGGCAGCTATGGGCAGAACATTTAGAACACAGTTTTGTGTATAATGCTTGAATGACTAACACAACCCCAGCTGCTGCTTCCACCTCCCTACACTAGGCCTCTGTGCACAGGGGAAGTAGTTGAAATTCTAGTAGTCGGCATTCCGCCACTTAGAATGTCGGCACTGGAATCCCAACACCAGTCAGAATCCTGGCGCCGGCATCCAGACCGTATGCAGTGGTGTTAGGAGGAGGGTTATGGTTAGGCTCCAGCAGGAGGGTTAGGCACTGGGGGGGAAGGTTAGGTTTAGAGTGCGGAGAGGGAGGGTTAGGGGTAGGTTTAGGATACTTACCAACTGGTGCCGGTATCCTAACCTTGCCGGGATGTCGGCATTGGGATTCTGACCGCGGGGATCCCAAACCCAACCTGTGCACAGTACATGAGCAATTTAGCACTACAGACAATTCAGAGTTAGGTAATCAGTGATCCTTTAGCAACTTGGAGGAAAAATGTTTAGCTTATCACAAAGGTTTCCTATAGTGGCTGTAGTTGCTGGCAGCTCCAGAATCCTGTTATTCATCCTTATACTAATGCGAGAATCCATTTAACTAAAGTGGGGGGGTCGTGATTTTATGCCAGCTGCCGCAATCATCATCATTAGTTGGGGCTGCAATTGCAATTGCACCAGCCCCATGCTAAGTGCAAGAGGTATGTCAGAAACAGGCTTCCCTTCCCTGTATGCATGAATCGCATAGAGCTTTTGATACACACTGATGACATTCTCATTAAACTGCCATGATACTTCCACAAGTCAGGGTGATTATGTGCGATTACAATGTCCTGCTTCGAAACGCCCTATTTCACAGAAAGACAGATCTACAGTAGCTAAGTTTCAGCGCTGCATATACAACCTCGGTCCCAGTCAGCATTGGATGGACATACACAACCTCCGTCCCAGTCAGCATAGGATGGACATACACAACCTCCGTCCCAGTCAGCATAGGATGGACATACACAACCTCCGTCCCAGTCAGCATAGGATGGACATACACAACCTCCATCCCAGTCAGCGTAGGATGGACATACACAACCTCCGTCCCAGTCAGCATAGGATGGACATGCACAACCTCCGTCCCAGTCAGCATAGGATGGACATACACAACCTCCATCCCAGTCAGCGTAGGATGGACATACACAACCTCCGTCCCAGTCAGCATAGGATGGACATACACAACCTCCATCCCAGTCAGCGTAGGATGGACATACACAACCTCCGTCCCAGTCAGCATAGGATGGACATACACAACCTCCGTCCCAGTCAGCATAGGATGGACATACACAACCTCCGTCCCAGTCAGCATAGGATGGACATACACAACCTCCGTCCCAGTCAGCATAGGATGGACATACACAACCTCCGTCCCAGTCAGCAAAGGATGGACATACACAACCTCCGTCCCAGTCAGCATAGGATGGACATACACAATCTCCGTCCCAGTCAGCATAGGATGGACATACACAACCTCCATCCCAGTCAGCATAGGATGGACATACACAAAAATATGTAAATTCACTCCTGCAATGCGCTGCATGCAAAAACTCCATCCGACTCCGGCTCTGTGCTTTTAGTAAAGGCTAAAAGGATAATACACCAGAGTGAGTATTATTATTATTATTATTATTATTATTATTACAGACTATTGTCATACAGTGGTGATATAGACCCATTTTAATATTTTATAAAGAATGCGTAATTTGGACGTTTTGTGCTTGCTTAACATTGGGTATAATGCACTATGTGTGCTCCTTTTCTTCATTGTTTCACTTTAATATTTACGAATTTGAAGGATTTCTTCTGCTTACTGTCTTCTTGGTTTCTTGACCTTTAAATAACAAAGAAGCAACTTTCCTCAAAAACATACTGATATTCCATGTGACAATGACTGGTATTGGTCAACATAGTCTGCATATAATGACTGCATCCCACATCACAGTAGAAGCGATTTGAGCAGGTGTGTGTTCTGGTGAGAGAAGGGAGGGCTGTGACAGCAGGGGTGACCTTTTCACTGCAAAACGTTGGCCAGAAATTTTAGTGCAGTATACATAGTTGTGTGCACATTCAAAACATGATTTTCCAGTAAAATAAGGTTTTAGATATTTGGCGTAAATAGTACATAGCTCTACTAAACATCACTTACTGATGACTTAAAAAGTGTCACTAAAGCCTAAATACAAGTTGCCTTATATAACAGAAGTACCAAAAATGTTTATAAATATGTACAGTATGCATACCTTTCGAGACTCAAGCAGGGAAAATTAGGACCATATACGCTGCTCCTCAGCATGGACATATGTTTAATGGGTGCAAGGTGGGTGGGGTGCACAGGCCCATGGATCCAGGACAGGTCACACCACACACCCTGTACCCTTTCACAATAATTAGAGCAGAAATCAGTGGAAAATGATGTATAGTATGTGTTATTTTCCCAAAGGTCTGCGCATGTGGCAAACTGAAATCGCAAGGGAAATGGCGCTGTGTGTTAAAGTTCTTATACAGTACATTGGTATAAGTTGAGGTATTTACATTTTGTATTGCTTTTGGTTATCAGCCATTTACTGCAAAATATGTCTTGTGGTGTACTTTAAAAAAATTATAGACAGGAACTGTTCTGTGTGTACAAATTCCCTCTCCCCACAACCATACCATTATCAATAATATTTTCAGCTACAGAAATGTTTGTGTTATTAATTGTCATCTCTTGCTCATCCATGTGCAATCTTTTTTATTAGTCATCCGATCACTAAGATGTTCATAGCAGCTGGAGATGAGTGCTTTAGAGCAGAGGACAATGTATTAATGTGAGGAGGACAAAGGATGCAATAAGGAAGCAACAGACTAAGAGTTGGATAATGGATGGAGCAGGGTCCCCCAACATCACAAAATAGTCATATGAGGCTCATGTCCACTGATGCAGGAAGATAGTTTGTGTGTGAAATGTGAATCTATCGGAAACACATACAACAAACCTAAAGTCTTTGCTTGGCACTTCATTATTTTAACGATCTGGATTCTTTCTGTCAAAGACATAACATTCCTTACAACCATAGCTTTAAAAAGAAAAAATGTAATGTACAGCAAGTATATAAACAAACTTTTGTTTTGCATAGTATTGATCTCTTCTAAAACAGTTTCCAAGGTTTTTGTTTTGTTCCTGTGCTTTCATCTTTTTTTCTTTTGATTTTGAATCCTTACTGTCCAACTTAGAAACGGTTTAAGCATGTCACTGCTAAAACTATCTTATCCCAAGAAGAATATCCACTATAATCTCAATGCATATTACCCCCTGACCACCCATCTATCAACAAACACTTGTCCATCAATAAACTAACAACTTACCCATCATACAACAACTTACCCATCATACAACTTACCCATCATACAACAACTTACCCATCATACAACTTTAAAAAAGTTGATAAATTAAGAGTGCAAGAAGCAGGCAAAATTAAATACAGAGATTCTGGCTTGAAATCATCCCAAACTCCAAACTGTGTATAACAAGTAAATCAGAAGAGGTCAGACATAAGTAATTAGTGATTTGCCCTTTCTGTGTGCAGGGGGCATAAGGAACAAAAAATATAAATAAAGGCAAGAGGTGTCACTGGGTTAGAAAAAAAGTGAGCAATTAGATGACACCCATTGTATTTAATAATGTGTTAATTTTAATTTAAATGTGCTACTATCATAGACTGTATACACTGGACTTATGGTACTGTAGTTAGCACCAGCAATTGGAAGGAAGCATTGATTAGAGGGGTCCTAATCGCTACAGGGCTCCAGGAAAAAGCTGGGGGGGGGGGGGCATGTCTATCTTACTCTGTGCAACAGCTGTCATTTCTACAGCTACAATTTCAGTGGAAGTGCAGTGAAATTGAAACATGGTGCTGTGGTCACTTTGTGATGCTTTATAAATAAAATATATTATTATTAATAATAATTATTATTATTTTTATTATTGTTATTTTTAATGATAACAAATACACAAACACAAGCAAGACTCACGCTTAAAAGAGCAGAGTGGGGTTGTCAAGATCAGCCGGTCCCCAAAAAACCTCAATCTGATGCTGTTGTCAGTGATTATGAATACATCACCACTCAGGGTACATAACATGATTTAGCTGCCACCATTAAGGGTTAAATGGAGATAGCCCTTAGACTCTACCTTCACACAATTAATTTTCAAACAATATTGTCACATATATGTATGTAGTACATATATATCTTAGCAATTCTACAGGCGTACAGATGCCTGGAAAGAACGTCAAAAGGCATGCTAAGATTAAGGGTTTTAATATGAGTATAAAATTACTCCAATGTGTCAAATACAAAGATGATTAAAAAAGGACACACAGATTACTGTGCAGAATAATTTTAAGAAATGAAAAGGAATAAAAACAGAACAACTCACTTATAAGAAATATGAAAAGTACTGCCGAGAGGAGGCCACTGAGGAGGAATGGACCAGTCCATTGTGCACAGACTTCTCCAGAAGATTGAACAACAAATGCTTGCAGAGATTCCTCTTTATATTATGGAGAGGGTCTCATAGACCCCACCTTCTGGTTAACTCTGTCAGTGCTAAATTTTAATGAATTCAGAGACTCACACCCCTTATTCTGTCAGAATTGCACATGACAGTTTTTCACTTACTGTATTTGCAGAGGGTCTATTTGAAGTGTCCTATGGCTGATACCCAGGAGATGGGCTGCAGGTTTATCACAAATCTTTGTGAATATATTATGTAATGCCCTGATTTACACACACTTAGACATACTCTTATCAAAAATGTTACCTCTCTCCTGATCTCATGCACAACAGCCAACATTTTGGGAGAGCTTCAAGCAGGACACAACCACTGTCAATATGGACATAGATGGTTATCTGCCCCTTTCCTGTGTCTGGGTTGGCTTCAAAGGGCTCAGTGGTTGTAAACCTCATTCTACCCATCAGCCCCTCTGCAGCACAGACCTAGGTCATCTATAGGGCATAGCACCTGTCATCCATTTTGATACATTTCACAGGACCCACTGAACATACAAAGGTCAAAAGAATACAGTTACTTTACATATACAAAATTCAGGAAATATAATTTCTGGTGATTACTTCTGGGCCTAATCACCATAGGGGTCCTACTTCCAAATATGCTATGGGTCCCTGTGATGTAGTGTTCTACACATGAAAAAGAATATGGGATTAGAGATGATATAAAGTAGTTGTAGTACTCAATGGGAGAAGATTAGACTGGGGCTTAAAAACTGAAGAGGAATTGCATACCACAAATACCATAAGTAGACGGATTAAAATAAGCATTAATTGTGGTACCCGTAAAGATTCCTCCATCAGTTGGCTCTTTGCATTTTGAAACTTCTTTCCTGACAATAACTTGTGTCACACCTATAGTATTTTACACAGATATTCACATGCAGATCACTTTATAGTACAGTATGTCTTTGCTGAAGGACTCTCTCTGGTAAACCATATCTCTAATTTGCTTATGTATTGAGGTGATCCTGCAAGAGTTGTTAACAAATTAACCAGGGATAGAACATTGATCAGATCCACCTCCTAATACTGTAGATTAATGGGTAGAACTTCTGCCTCCGCTATGGCTCTTACAGCTACACTAGGTTCTGGAAGTCTGGGGAATTGGGGATTGCATTCCCCCACCTCAATATCAGATCTGCCAACAAGGTTTGAAAGACTCATTTGATCATGTGTGTAACATAACTTTAAAAAAAAAAAATCAATTCAATTTATCCTGCTGTACCTTAAACTTGCTTCCTGAGACCCACTGCATCATTGCAAACTCCTGTCTGTATTGCTAAAGGGTTCTCCCAGATGAATAAGGTTGACAAGAGAATTTAGGAAGGTGATGAAGGAATTAGAGAAGAGACAATAGCTGCCATACTTTAGATAAAATAACCTGTTCAAATATACATAGCAACTATTTTATGGAAGATACTGTATGTACATTAGACAAACACAAATAGAAAATATAATATACTGTATAGGGCCCCTTTCAGTCCTAAATACATACTGAAAAACTTTACAAAGTGAATGGCTGCTGTTTTGCCTTTATATAGCTAAATAATTGAGTGATTTATGTGAAATATATATTTATATAGAACTCTTTGAGCATTTACCCAGCCTCAGTGTTCAATGTTCTCGGAATATGATTAATAGCTGAGTCATTTGTTTGAGAACTTTGTCATTAATTGCATCTTTATTTATAACACTTTTACTAAGTATAAGGAACAACACGGTAATATTTCTGTTAATATTCAGTCGGAATCCTAAAGCAGGACTGTGAAGAGGCGATTTATGGAAGTACAATACATTTGTATTTAAAATGCTGGGTTTTAAGCTGCTGAGAATGTGATAAATTAAATCTCCCGTTGTTTTGAAAATTACTTTTAAACCTTCTGTTAAAAATGGAACTTCATATTTTCTCATCACCATATTTCCATATATAAAAAAAACTAAAGCCCAGCATATCTACAGTTGAGTGGGAAGAAAAATTGCTAGCAATTGTTTGTTTTTTAGTAAGACAAATGACCTCTGTCACTCTGTTCTGTATGATAAAGAAAATTAGAACTCTGGGAGGGATTTCTCAAAGCTTGGAGAGAGATAAAGTACCAACCAATCAGCTTCTGTCATTTTTCAAACACAATGACAATTAGAAGCTGATTGGTTGGTACGTTATCTCCAGGCTCGGACTGGGGTGCCAGGGATTAGGGTAATTCCCGGTGGGCCCCAGTACATTGTGGCCATGCCCCTTTCAATTAGGGGGTGGGGCTTAGCGGGCCGCGAACGGGGGGATACACTGCAATGAGGGCCTAACAATGGACAAGTGAAACTTCAGACCCATACCCATGCAGCCCCCGGCCGTCTGAAGCTCCGCCCATGACCAATAAAGCCCCGCCCACCCACAGGTGACCAAAGCTCCACCCACTTCCCGGGTAAACTAGGTTCCGACCATTTAGCCCTATGATGTCACGCACAGCCAGTGGGGGGAGGACCCGAGGCTGCTGAAGGTGCTCACCAGTCACTGCACACAAAAAGTAGAGGAGCCAGGTCCATCCAGTACTGAGAGACATATCTTCCCTCTGGGCAGGTAAGTGTGACTGGTGGTGTGAAAAATGTTTTAGTGTTATCTAAGCTGGTTGGTATATGTTGGGGGAGTGGGGGGTGGATTTGTTTTTTTCTGGGGAATGCTGTATTTTAATATTGTTTATGGTGGTGTATTAATGTTGTATGTGTGTGTATCGGTGGGGTGTATTAATAGTGTGTGTGTGTGTAGCACTCTGCATTATATGTTGGGCACTGCAACACTCTGCATTATATGGAGGGCACTGCGACACTGCATTAAATGGTGGGCACTGTGAGGCACTGTGACACTCTGTATTACATATATGTTGGGCACTGCGACACTCTGTATTACATATATGGTGGGCACTGCAACACTGTATTACATATATGGTGGGCACTGCAACAGTCTGTATTACATATATGGTGGGCACTGCAACACTCTATTACATATATGGTGGGCACTGCAACATTCTGTATTACATATATGGTGAGCACTGTGGGATCTGTATTACATATATGGCGGGCACTGTGACACTTTATATTACGTATATGGCAGGAACTGCGACACTCTGCATTATATGTTGGGCACTGCAGCACTCTCTGCATTATATAGTGAGCAATGTGACAACTCTCTGCACTATATGGTGAGCACTGCGGCACTCTCTGTATTATATGGCGGTCAGTGCGACTCTCTGTATTATATGGTGAGCATTGTGACACTCTGCATTACGTATATGATGGGCACTGTGACACTCTGCATTATATGCTGGGCACTACAGCACTCTCTGCAATATATAGTGAGCAATGTGACAACTCTGCACTATATGGTGAGCACTGCGCACTCTCTGTATTATATGGCGGTCAGTGCGACACTCTGTATTATATGGTGAGCATTGTGACACTCTGTATTACGTATATGATGGGCACTGCGACACTCTGCATTATATGCTGGGCACTACAGCACTCTCTGCAATATATAGTGAGCAATGTGACAACTCTGCACTATATGGTGAGCACTGCGGTACTCTCTGAATTATATGGCGTTCAGTGCTCCTCTGCTAGCTGGCCACACCGCTTTAGCTTTGCACTGCCTCCCTTCAGTGGGCCCCTACCATTGCATTCCCTCTGTGGGCCCTTCGCCATGTCCCAGTCCGACACTGGTTATCTCTCCCAACTTTATCTCCTTCAAAGTTTTGTTAAATCTCTCCCTGTCACATATAGGTTGTGCAAGTTCCTCATCCTTCAAATCATCTGTATCTTATTTTGTCATGAGAAAAAGGACGCAGATGCTCAGTCTAACCTCTAAAAGATAAAGTCTTCTTAACACTAAGAAGTTATGAACTAAGGGCTTGATTCAGAGATGTACGTTAAACTGATGATTAACGTACATCTACGATGTTGAGGGGTGTGCACCAGTGCAGAACTCATTCTGCACATGTGCAGAACAGGTCCTGCGATCTCACTCGCAGACCACCCTAAGCTGCAGCATGATTGACATGATGCAGCATTTGGGGGTTGGAGAGGGAGCGTGCCTGGTCACTGTTCCCGGGTGCGTGTGACCCAGTTTTCCAGGAAGGACGAGGCCAGTGCCTGCATCAGTGAAAGCAGATTCCTGGCCTCTTAAGTGACCAGCACCTGGTCAGGCTGCGAGAAGCTTCAGTTCCCGCAATCTGACCAAAGGACCAACCACCACGACCATCGGTCGCGATGGTTACGATGGCAATCCCAGCCTGCAACGTCGGTCACAGTGCTGGGATCGCAAATGCAGCAAGAAGGTGTCTGACACCTGCATTTGCATCTGAGATGGACAGAATGGCACAGCCGCTTGTGTGCATCAGGCCCTAAGATCAGTAAGGTTTCCTAGATAGTTCTTAGTTGTTAAAATACAGTAAAATTAAATATAAGAGCATGAAAATGATATGTAAATATAAACGTAAACAAATTAGTACTGTAGTCATTCTCTGAATTGATTTATAGGCATAGCACAAGCCCATAACAGGCGATTATAACCCATCAAGTCAAAAAAGGTCACAGTATTGCATGCATAGGTGTAAAAGTATGAGTGCATAAACTTGCACAAACACAGAATATATATATTATAGTTCACAAGAAGAAAATGTCACTCCAAGATTAGATTCCAAACACCAAAAGTGTTTTTTAGTCCTAGAGCAATGTTTTGGGCAGCTATGTGCCCTTTATCAAGCTAGCAAAGGGCAAATGCCCAAAACGTTGCTGCATTAAATATGCTGCATGCTTAAATAAACAATGGGTCATTTCCATACACCCATGAAAAAGAGTTTAAACAGTCCCGACATGCCTGTGTTTCCCTAGCCATCCACTGTTACCTCCTCAAAACGCTACCTGTCATTCACTTTGCGAGTGAATCGTCTGTGCGAGCATAATCACAAATAAATTGCAGCCCAGGGGGAGTGGCTTGCGCAATGGCTAACAATTGCCGAATCTGTGTAAACATCGGCATTTGCGTGCGGATCTGAATCAGGCCATGTATGCTCTAGCCATGGAGTTGCAACTATCCAACTTGAAAGTGAACACTTGCTGCCTCTTCTAGTAGCATGCTTCTTTGTATTCCCCATATTTATCTACACACCATATATACAGGAACAGCTTTTCTTGTTTTACTGTATTACACTTTGCTTTAAAAGTATTCTTAACACAGCAAACCCCTTTATTGACACTGCACGTGTGGCACTACAACTACCAGCATGTATCAAAGTAACTGTCCTTTTAATTGTCTTTGCAAAAAGTATCTTGCTCTACACCACACCCAACTTTGATGAGGTAGATTAAAACACTTGTATTCTTCATCAGAAATACATTTGTGTTTTCCTCTATTAACCCTTTTTTTGACTCCACCAGTGGTGCAAGGGATCTCTCCAACAATCCCTGCTTTGTACTTCTGAGCATGTGTTGGTTTGATGCTTCCGCAGAAGAGTACCATGTGCTGAAGAAGCACCCACTATGCTCTTCCAAGCATACAGTAGTACAACCACCGGTATTTGTACAACATATCGAAGTATGTGCATCAGTGAAATAAACTGTGTCCCTCTATGAGTACTTACAGCGCAAAACATTTTATAAGGGATCAGTTGCAGTTGGTGCCATTTGGTAATTATGCTCAGATATGTTTTCTAAACTGTTGCTTTCAAACATATATTCATTTTTGATAACCGTTTATATTCAGTTAAGTAATTTCACAATAAAATCCTAATAAGTTATTTAAAATTTTTAGGCAGAAATATTGAGTGGTGCGTTTAACTAATGTGACAAACACAAATCAATGTTATGTGTGCCAGTATGCTTATTTCACATTGTAGAAGAAGTCAGACAACATTATGGATGGTAGGCAAAGATAGATCTGTGTATACTTAATGTATGTTCTAAAAACATCAAAGAAATTGCTTTCTTCTCTACAGCTGCTAAATGAAGGCAATATTTACAGCAGTAATGGGAACAATGTGGATAATTACTATGACATTATAGACATTATGACATTACTATGACATAATAGAGGAAGCCGACAGTTAGAAATATTAGTAGCGGGCTTTATGATCCTTGTGTTATGACCTAAATATATTGGCAAAGGTAGAATATATATAAAAATGATGTAGTTATTTATCTTGTGTACTGGTAAACAGAGCTTATACCTGTGAATGACACTGTTTAGGCAGCTTTTATTGTTATGATCATTTTTATATCCCCATATAATGTGCAAAGATGATTGGGTGTTATACTGAGTACTTTATACCATTGTCTTCCTTGTCCTCATGATGTGCGGATTCTCAGTCCATAAACATTTATTAAATTGTCTAGTCCTCATATCGGACTGTTTGACACCAGTCAATATATCTGCACTTTATATATGACTTTCAAATGAGATTATAAAAACATTGAAGGAGTACCTAAGTAATAACAGCTATTGACTGGTGGACTAATATATCCCACGTTAACATGGGAGATAACTCTCCACCCCTTTTTATCTGAATTTGATTTGTTTTATGAATTCACCATATATATGTATTTTTTTATGTACTGATATGTCCATGCTTATGAATCATCATTATAAGATATTAACTATTACATTGTCATTATTAGTATTCACACTGATCTTTATTTAGTGTATATATATATATATATATAGCCGCACTCCAAGCTTTAATTGTAAAATTATATCATGGTGGTATAGAAAAAAGGGGACTCACCAGGTAGTTGTAAAGATAAAATCACATCATTATTAGAAACTCATTAAAATATCACCATATTGATAGCCGATCATTATGGTGATATTTTAATGAATTTCTAATTATATATATATATATATATATATATATATATATATATAGTATATATTCGCATGTGAGAACAGCGGCACTCGCAGGATTTCTAATTGAAAGAATAACTCCACAACAGGGATGTTCAGTTCAATGTTTCAGTTCAACGACTGAAACGTTGAACTGAACAACCCTGTTGTGGAGTTATTCTTTCAATTAGAAGTCCTGCGAGTGCAGCTGTTCCCTCATGTGGATGTCTTTAGTATTCCTACTACTACAGAGGGCACCTGCACGAGTATCAGTATTTATATGCGGAGTGCTGGCTCTTCTTTGTTTTATATATACTGTATATATATATATATATATTAATGTATTCATTCAACAATAGTAAAACTACAACGCCAAATTAGTCTATCAATATCATAGACTGTGTAGGTGCTTCGGAGTATAAGTTCTTCGTTCCAACTCCGGAAAAAATGGATATAGTGAAAAAAATTTAATAATTGCATTAATAATGTGTCAATTGATATGAAATATATTTTGTGCAACTGTACACCACCTTTCCAGGCGCAAAAAAAGTGCAAATCACTCAAAAAGTGGACTAATGCTTATTCACAGCAAAACATAAAAGTGCACCGTGCTTGTGCAAATTCTCCAATATATGTACCTTTAGAACAATAAATACCCCTTACCATAAAAGGTAATAAAGTACATGTGCGCGTACCAATGGACTCTTGGCTTTGTCCAGATGTCCACACTGTAACTCATATAGATTTATGGTATAAACAAGGGAACATAGGTACCAATGAGAAGTATATATATATATATATATATATATATATATAAAAAATCACATTTAATAAAAAGAATATCTATAATGTACATCTAAGAACAGAACATAGAGCTTAGCTGGTTCAGGTCACCAATCACAGGATATGGCTCACTCACAGCAAGATCTCTTCAACACGTTTCGTCAACTTGCCTTGTGGCTGGACTTCTTCAGGAGAAGAGTTCTTCTAGGACTCTTTAAGCAACGGTCTTTTATTGGAAACTTTGAAAGCTGCCACTCGACTCAAACGAGGAGTGTACACCCATCTATTTTCTGAGTGTGACATTATTGACTTTGGAGCTCTACCATTTTTGTAGCACAGTTTACCATTTGTTTTGTGTGTGTGTGTATATATATATATATACAGTCAGGTCCATAAATATTGGGACATTGACAGAATTTTCAGATTTTGGCCTCTATTCACCACCACAATGGCTTTGAAATGAAACAAAGAAGATGTGCTTTAACTGCAGACTTTCAGATTTAATTTGAGGGTAATTACATCCAAATCAGGAGAACGGTGTAGGAATTACAACGGTTTCTATATGTGCCTCCCACTTTTTAAGGGGCCAAAAGTAATGGGACGAGCAACTCAAAAGCTATTTTATGGACAGGTGTGGGCTATTCCCTCGTTATTTCATTATCAATTAAGCAGGTAAAAGGTCTGGAGTTGATTCTAGGTGTGACATTTGCATTTGAAATCAGTTGCTGTCGACTCTCAATCTGAGATTCAAAGAGCTGTCACTATCAGTGAAGCAAGCCATCATTAGGCTGAAAAATCAAAACAAACCCATCAGAGAGATAGCAAAAACATTAGGTGTGGCCAAATCAACTGTTTGGAACATTCTTAAAAAGAAAGAACGCATCGGAGAGCTCAGCAACACCAAAAGACCCGGAAGACCACGGAAAACAACTGTGGTGGATGACAGAAGAATTATTTCCCTGGTGAAGAAAAACCCCTTCACAACAGTTGGCTAAATCAAGAACACTCTCCAGGAGGTAGGTGTATATGTGTCAAAGTCAACAATCAAAAGAAGTCTTCACAAGAGTGAATATAGAGGGCTCACCACAAGATGTAAACCATTGGTGAGCCACAAAAACAGGAAGACCAGATTACAGTTTGCCAAACAACATCTAAAAAAGCCATTACAGTTCTGGAACAACATCCTATGGACAGATGAGACAAAGATCAACTTGTACCAGAGTGATGGGAAGAGAAGAGTATGGAGAAGGAAAGGAACTGCTCATGATCCAAAACATACCACCTCATCAGTGAAGCATGGTGGTGGTAGTGTCATGGTGTGGGCATGTATGGCTGCCAATGGAACTGGTTCCCTTGTATTTATTGATGATGTGACTGCTGACAAAAGCAGCAGAATGAATTCTGAAGTGTTTCGGGCAATATTATATGCTCATATTCAGTCAAATGCTTCAGAACTCATTTGAAGGTGCTTCACAGTGCAGATGGACAATGACCCGAAGCATACTGCAAAAGCAACCAAAGAATTTTTTAAGGCTAAAAAGTGGAATGTTATGCAATGGCCAAGTCAATCCCCTGACCTGAATCCGATTGAGCATGCATTTCACTTGATGAAGACAAAACTGAAGGGAAAATGCCCCAAGAACAAGCAGGAACTGAAGACATTTGCAGTAGAGGCCTGGCAGAGCATCACCAGGGATGAAACCCAGCGTCTGGTGATGTCTATGCGTTGCAGACTTCAGGCTGTGATTGCCTGCAAAGGTTTTGCAACAAAGTATTAAAAAGTGAAAGTTAGATTTAGGATTGTTTAGTTTGTCCCATTACTTTTGGCCCCTTAAAAAGTGGGAGGCACATATAGAAACCGTTGTAATTCCTACACCGTTCACCTGATTTGGATGTAATTACCCTCAAATTAAATCTGGAAGTCTGCAGTTAAAGCACATCTTGTTTGTTTCATTTCAAAGCCATTGTGGTGGTGAATAGAGGCCAAAATCTGAAAATTCTGTCAATGTCCCAATATTTATGGACCTGACTGTATATATATATATATATATGTAGAAGAAAAAAATTGAGCCAGCACATCCATTTAAATGCAAAAAACTATATTATCCAGTGATAAGGAGTAAAACATCCATAAAGTGCATAATGAACATCAGGGTATGTGGAGACTTCATGACAGCAATAATTGCATAATGTAAAGCCTAGTCAGATACTTATCGATGGAGAAGCAAAAAAGCATGAAAGTCCCCATCAGGTATAAGATGCTCGACAGCAGCCATTTCGGTGTCAGCCATACACCTTCATCATGAGCCTATATATATATGTATATATATATATATATATATATATATATATACACAGTAGTGGCCAAAATTGTGGAAACCTTTTGGAAAATGTGCATTTTTTAAGTTTAACAGCTTATAGTACTAATATATTTTAGTATTATACCAAAAAGCATTCATTATTACAGTGGCAATTACATTTAGAACATAATACAACATAATACAATGAACATTATAACAAAATTTGACATTTTGAAAACAGTTATTCGTACTAAACTATAGGAAAGTAAATTTCTTAGTTTTGCACAATATCCATTAGTACTTAGTTTGGAAGCCTTTTGCTGCAATTACATACCTCCTAACATTGGTGCCCAGTGGGTCAGGACTCTTGGCGTGCCTAAGGCGCACTTACATTAGGAAAAGGGGTGGTGCCTAGGGAAAAGGGGTTGAACCTTGCAGCACCCCCATTTCAGTCACTGTGGGGGTGGGTCCAGTACTCTCCAAGATGCTGCGCTGCCCCCAGGCGATCTCTGCACTGTGAATAGATGCTGTGCGCATGTGCAGTGGTTCACTGCATGTCCTGAGGAAAAAGCCGTGTGTGGCTTTGAAACATCGAGCAGGTGATATGTAATCTTAAATACACTTTTTTCATGGTTTAAACACGGAGTGCCGCCCTATTCTTTCCTGATGATATGCCTAATCATCAGCACGAAGGAAGCATCACTATATATATATATAAATTTCGCAACAGCATATTCTGAGAGGTAATTATTTTGATGATTTATTTACTGTTTTTTTTTTTAATTGAGGCTTTTTCATATTAATTCATGTTACAGTGTGCACTGTATATTGCCAGCCATGTTTGGATTAATGAGCAAGACCCTGACTCAGGGTTTCTTATTCTTGATAGGCTCCAATCACGTGAAAACATTACGCAGCTAGTTGGAGGGAACTCCTTCTGCTAATGGAGGTTATGGATGCTATGTCGGGTATGGCAGTTACATTGCTAACCAACACATTGAGGGCTGCAGCCTACAGGTCTGCAAAATGCTGCATATACCGGGAACTGAGTACCTGCCACACTGTGGTACAGTTGGAGTTTAAAGAAAATGACTTGTATTGGCGGCAACCGCGGAAAGATTGCACACCGTAAATATGCTAGTAAAAAGTGAATAAGTATGCTTGTAAAAAGGGGATAAATATGCTAGTAAAATTAGTGTTTCTTAAATGATGATTACGTTTTTAAATTTACTGTTGAGTGTCATGGCAGTGTCATAGGTAGCAGAAGCCATAGCCCTGGCAGTGTCATAGGTAGCAGAAGCCATAGCCCTGGCAGTGTCATAGGTAGCAGAAGCCATAGCCCAAACTGGGACAACTTAGATCAACATGGTCTTCTGCTTATAAGTGTGTAAACACATTCTGTGTACATATAGGACACCCATGTGTGAGATAAGTTATGTATGCAGTGACCCCATTTTTATAGAAAAAAACCCTGTATTTTAGCACATCTATTTAACTTGCAACTTTATTATAACAGGCTCTCTTTTTAACACATGTCTAACAGACTTGTCCTGGAGGAGGAGGAGGAGGAAGAAGAGGTTCCTGAAGATGCAGAATAACCAACCCCCTCCCCAGTCACCTGGTCACCACAATCAGCCCCCCAATTTCCACCCCAGTCACCCTCACAGTCAGCCCCCAGTCACCATCCCAGTCACCCTCACAGTCCGCCCCCAGTCACCATCCCATTTACCCTCACAGTCAACCCCCAGTCACCATCCCAGTCACTCTCATTGTCAGCCCCCCAGTCACCATCCCATTTACCCTCACAGTCAGCCCCCCGTCACCATTCCAGTCACTCTCATTGTCAGCCCCCAGTCACCATCCCATTTACCCTCACAGTCAGCCCCCCTTCAAAAACCCAGTCACTCTCATTGTCAGCCCCCCAGTAACCATCATAATTACCATCACAGTCAGCCCCCCAGTCACCATCCCAGTCACTCTCATTGTCAGCCCCCCAGTCACCATCCCATTTACCCTCACAGTCAGCCCCCCGTCACCATCCCAGTCACTCTCATTGTCAGCCCCCCAGTCACCATCCCATTTACCCTCACAGTCAGCCCCCCCTTCACCATCCCAGTCACTCTCATTGTCAGCCCCCCAGTAACCATCATAATTACCATCACAGTCAGTCCCCCAGTCACCATCCCAGTCAATCTAACAGTCACCCCCCCAATTACCATCCCAGTCATCTTCACATTCAGCCTCCCACTCATCATCCCAGTCATCTTCACAGTCAGCCCCCAGTCACTATCCCAGTCATCCTCAGTCAACTCCCAGTCACCATCCCAATTACTCACAGTCAGACCCCCAGTCACCATTACAGACTCAAGCCCTGTCCCTCCTCCAATTTTAAGTCTTTTTCACCCTCCACTCAGAAACCCCACTTCAGGTCTTGTCCCCAACCAAAGTTCCAGCACCACCTCCAGTCATCTCCCACCTGACTAGCAATGATTATGGAGTTTCTATTGATGGTGCATCAGGTAAATAAATGTGTGTACTCTATTTGACTTCTACTATATTATATATGTTATTATATCAGGATGGAATGTATTTATTATTAGGTGTCAAAACTGATATTGCTTATCCAATAATTTAGCAAGTTGAATCAGTAAATCCACAACTCTGCAATGGATATTTTTAAAAATGTTGATGCTGCCTTAATATTTATTTTTGAATTTTTGTTTATCCAAACTCAGCTATAAAGGATCCACGACTATCTGAGGCAGCTTTGAGGGAGAGGCAGAGAGGATTTTTGAGGGTACAGGTGAAAGAGACCTGCACCCTCCAATCCACCATTGTAAATCTCCTCCAACATTTGGAACTTTTTGAATTTTTTTTTAAATACTTTGTGAACCGTTTTGATTGTTTGAGTTATAAGTCACAAGTTATTTAAATAAACTGTCATTGTTTGGTTAACACTGTTTGCACTACATTTTGAAAATCATATATGAAACATGTACAAAGACTTAGGGCCTGATTCAGACCCGGTCGCAAGCGCTGAGAGCTCGCAACCGGATCGATGGTGGCCCAGAGCGCATGCGCACGACGGAGCCGACTCCGTCGTGCGCATGCGCGAGACCCGGATAGCGACGGGCAATCCGTCGCTCTGTGTCTCGTACCAAAGGGGGCGTGCTGTCGATGTTGAGTGACTGCACGCCCCCTTTGGTGGGCGCGCCGGGGGAGTGGCTGCCCAAATGGAGGCGTTCCCATGTGAACGCCTCCGTTTGGGGGCAGCCCCACTGACATCACGAGTGATGTCAGTGGGAGAGATTTCGGATCTGTTAGAGCCGAAATCCCTCTGGGGCTTGCGGCAACGAGACCCTACCACAAGGGTCTTGTCGCAAGCCCGATGGTCGCGATGGTCTTGACCATCGCGACCATCTTCCTGGCCGCTCGCTATAGCTGTGGATGGCCACCCACAGCTATGCGAGCGGCCAAGAGGCCGTTCTAAAAAAAAAAAAGACCGGCCCTGATTCAGAGCGAGCGCTCTGTCAGAGCGTCCGGCTCTGAATCAGGGCCTTAGTTTCATATGTATAAATAAGGCTGGAGGTGGCTTGTGTGTAGCTGTCCATGGGCCCCCTCCACCATGAAAAAAAATTGGGGGCATGTGTGGATGATCAAAAAGACTGTGGCATTAGAATATTTCCAGCATTATCTTCAGTAATATAGCGTCGGTTCCATATTTTTTGTGATTTACTACAGAAAAATGGCGTTGGTGCCATATTCCCTAAGAAACTGCTAAGAGATAAGATGCGGCCAGCTAGCAAGAAGGGAAGAAGGTAGGTAAAGCGTTGGGTGCAGTGTGGTCCAGGGGGCCATGTGCACTGCACACCCCTCAATATTGATGTGCCATTGAGATACATATTTTTGGGACAACACTTATTGTTCAAGTGTCTCCTTACTCCTGGAGCAGTGGACCAGAGGAAGGAAATGAAGAGTAAGCATAGGCAGATGTGTTTCAAGCAATTAGTACCTGCTCCCCACCCCTCTCGGAACCCCTGCTTTTTATTGACTAATTACATATTGTAACACCAGCTTTTAGAATTGTACGTCATTCATCAGCATTGCGGCTATATTATATGAAGATGCCGCAATCTATACGCACTACTTATATAAAACTTCTATTTTGTCTACTGCAAAAAAGAAGATTGCAATTTGAATTTTAAAAAGTGAAACCAGAGGTGTTTGTATTTAGGGACTGATTCAGACGTGGATGCTATGCTGCGCTTGCTCGCATTGAGCGATTTTTCGCAATCTGCACATGCGTATGAGTCGTAATACATATGCGCGAACCAGTCATTGCAATGGGAAAGTGCTCGTCCGTAGCCCGCAGTCAGGCCGCTATTTTGAGTGACAGATAGTGCCGTTTGTGGGTGGTAACAGGGGAAGGTGCTTGAAAACAAGGGTGTGGTTGTGCAAACGCAGGCGTGCTCGACCGTCAGAACGCCGTTTAATGAGTGTGCATAATTAGCAAAGTAGCGTCATTACACACATGACTGGGTTGTATTTTAGCCAGAACTGCTCGCAATGTTGTGGTAGGAAAAGGCTACCACAAGCACTGCGAGCAGCTCCGATGGCTCTCGATGCTCCCGATTAATCCTACAACTGCCGGAGATGACATGTGTTGCGAGTGGCAAAGGGGCGTCTTTATACAGGTGCGAGCGCATAGTGCGGCCGCTCGCTATTACTTAGTGGGCTGCTTTACGCGACGCAGTGCGAGCACATTATTTAAATAGCCGGCCCCTTTTAGCCAGCGAGCGGACGCAAATAGCGTCCGAGTCTGAATCAGGCCCTTAGTTAGATTACATGGAGATTTTATTAGTGACTGCCAGGACACTCCTTTCTTGTGTGTATGAGATTTGTTTACAGAAAGGATAATACATTGTTTGCATTTATTTATTTATTTATTTATTTATTTATTACCAGTTATTTATATAGCGCACATATATTCCGCAACGCTTTACAGAGAATATTTTGCCATTCACATCAGTCCCTGCCCCAGTGGAGATTACAATCTATATTCCCTAACACACGCTCACACACACTAGGGTTAATTTTTTTGCTGGGAGCCAATTAACCTACCAGTATATTTTTGGAGTGTGGGAGGACACCGGAGTACCCGGAGGAAACCCACGCAAGCACAGGGAGAATATACAAACTCTGCACAGTTAGGGTGCCCACACATATAGCGACATTTTACACGATCTGGCCGATTCCGACACATTGGAATGACAGATCGTGTAAAATATGGCCAAATCGTGAGGAAATCGTCCCCACTCACCATCACGATGCGATGCGCGTCCCCGCTGGTCGCACATCACATCTTCAGATCTGCCGTGCAGTAGGGCAGATCGGACAATCTAGGACACAATGCACTGTAAAAAGTCTGACTGCAGGAGAGATCGTTTGAAGATTGGACACCAAATCGTGTGCATATCGTGTGGAGATCGTGTGCAGAGCTGCCGGGGAGAGTTTCAAGGGAAATCGTACACAAATCGTACACATCGGCTGATCGTGAGCACATCGGTATATGTGTGAGGCTGGATTGCTTTGAGATATTACTGGGCCCTAAAACCCTGGGTTGAATGTGAGAGTTAGGTGGCATTGTCCAATATGGACAAACTCTTTAAAACATAACACTACACAACTAGAGATGTGCACGGAATCTCGTGTTTTGATTTTGGCAACACCACCCTCAAAGGTTTTGGTCTTGGCAAAACAACCCAGTGTTTTGGTTCAGTTTTTGTTTTGGATTTCTTAAAAAAAAAAAAAAGATAAAAACAGCTAAAATCATGTAACTTAGACATCAATAACAATAACATTAATTTCTAGTAATTTCCAATCACTTTTGACCAAATTTGGCACCTGAAATCACAAGGGAGGGACTTGCATGCATTAAAAAAAAATGCCATATCCGGTTTTTATATCCAAGATCCGACTTCCGGAAAGACACGAGCCAGGACTCGGTTTTAATTGGATTTTCTAACACAAGAACCAGTGCAGTTCCTTTATTAGATAAGTAATTTGGTTCTACTTGGAACCCCAAAAGTGATCCGAGTTGGCCCCACCCACTCCCCACCCCAAACGGCTGCAAGAGACCTCACAATAGAATAACAGCGAATGCGCAGTACGGATCCTGTGCATGTGTTGATCTTCTAATATTGGAATAGTATGCAAACCCCTACTCTGAAGCATGCCCCTTGTTCTTAAAGCTTCACAATGGAAAAAAGCTATTCTGCAACCGATTTATACCATCACGCAGTCAACTTCTCTTATTAATTACTGCTATAACTGTATTTGTTATATTTCAGGATCACATGAAAGTTCTACTTTGAATCAAATGAAAACCAATGGTCAGAACTTGTCTTGAAATCAGCACAGCAGCTACTGCATGAAAACAATTTCTACAAACATGTATTTTGGATTTACAGAACAGTACTGGTTTACAGTCAACCTGCTCGTGCATCACACAGTATACCTTTATGTACAATCGAAATATTACTTCTTCCATTTGAGTTTGTAATATCAATCTGTATATACTACAACTGATGTTATCTCTGAAAATAAGGCAAAATGCGTTTATCAAAAATTGCATGATGTTTGAGGATGTGCATAACTATTATTACTTGACACATCCTTTGTCTCCTTTCAAAATAGAATGTGTTCTGCGGGAAATCGCTCACAACAAATAAAAAGCAATATACAGTACAGCTATAATTTACATGTAATATATATATATTTTGTTTTTATCATGCCACAACATAACCTATATACTAGCTGGAGCATGCAAATTCAAAACTAGTTATTATATTAATTAAATAATCCATAATGCTCATTAGTGATCATTTATTGTTAGGCTCAATGGATTAATTGATTCATCAAAAAGTCATGATAAGAAAACATTTATTAAAGTGTGATAATGGATATTATTTTAGTGCCATACATCTAGCCAAGCATTAAGCAATGGATCACGGAGGGAGCAGGGGAACAGTGGCAGGTGGGGAGGATTACTGGGGCGATATACCGGTCAAACTAAGCCGTGGGATTCCTAAGCAAAGTTCAGGGAGGACAGAAATCTCCCATAGAGAAGAGAGGCAAAGAAGAGTGATGCAAAGTTCCTGTCAAGTTAATGTGTGTATATTATGCTGTTAAATAAATATATATGTAATATGGTTCATACATACAACACTTTTTTGGTATATACAGTATTAGTGTCGGACTGGGGCATAAAGGGCCCACCAGGGGTATGCAGTGCTAGGGGCCCATGCTTAAGGGGTGTGGCCAGCCACCAGAGGGGGTGTGGTCAGCCACTAAGCTGCTTCGCTAACCATTAGGCAAATCTTGGTGTAGTTTCTTTAGAAGTGCATCAAGCACCCATGTTTATCCATGGTCCTGCTCCACCAGGTAACTGACCCTCTAATAGAGTAACAATGTATAATTTGAGTGCACAGTCTTGAACCTGATACCCCTGTGGGCCAGTCCAACCCTCTACAGTACGTTCTTCTGGTTGGTCTTAACCACTTAACTGGCTAATATTTTTCCCAAAACAACTCAGAAATTGTTGTCTTATTAAATGATTAAATTAGGTCAAGAACATCGATTTAAAACTTATCCAACACGATATTATAAAAAAAACATCTTTTGAAACACATAACATTAATATAGATTTTGTTTACCTGTTGGCTAGCGATATATCAGATTATCGATCATCGCTACTTTAAGTTTCCCTGGCGGCTGCTCCTCTATGCAGCCCTCGGGTATACACGGGGGGCCGAAGGCAGGTTCATTTAGTTTCCACGGAGGCTGCTCCACTCTGCAGCCACTGAGTGGGGGGTACTGCCGGGCTGCCCGATAAGCAGTGATCGGCAGCAATGCTGTCACTGGGGAGTGTGCAGGGATGCCGAGAGGCTGGGAGATTCCTCTGCTATTGGCAGTTGCTGGAAGATTATGTTCCGCCAGTAAAACCAGTGGGCGATCCTGACTGGTTGCATTATTTTCAGCCATGTCAGGCAATGCACAGCCTGGCGCAGTTGCAAACTATACGACCACACCAGGCAAGTGGTTAAGATGACAACATTTTTAGTCAAACAATCAGGATATTCTTGACTCTTGACCCACTTCTTCAACCGCTGTATAGTTTATATATGATGGAAACTTCAATGATTACAATGCATTCTGATTGATTGGTATGATCAGCTTTAACCTTGAAGAATAGAAGACATTAGAGTGTGAGGTTATTGGAAGTTAATGGACACTTTCAACCAAACAGTTTTTTTCCCGATCTAATGAAATAGGTTTGGGGCCAGAACTATTGAGTCTTTGCAATTTGATTCTGCATTTTTGGTCAATCTACACAGGTTTGACAAATTCAGCTGACTGGACTGAAACATTTTGACTAGCACTGCAACTATGGGAGACAGCAAGATGGTACATATCACTGTAGTTGAGTCTATCCATTATGGGGCTCATTTAAAGAGTCTCATTTCCACTTGAGAGGCAGGACGAGGTGGGTACACGCTAGCCAGTATAGGCTGATTAGGGTAGGAGCGTGTTAACATAATTGCAACACAATTAGCTAAGGACGCATTCATTGGTAAGGCTTTATTGGAGGTATACCTATTGTGGATGCTGGAGGGATAATTAAAGAAATTGCAATGATAATGATGACTATTAACAGGATTATCCACCTCTGATTGGCCGATGGCTATTGATCTCTCCAGCTGTTAGTAAGTAAATCACTAGTGTTATACGTTATGATATTGCGGCTGTCTATTCACATTACTTCTGATATTTCTATTGGAACTATATATGTGTCCTCATACATAATACGCCATTCAGACCAACTTTCCTGGCGAGAGTGAGCCGTCAGGTTCCGTGCCTCTCTGCTAGCATGGGGCATCCTTTTTTTTGCCAAAAATGTGTCTAAGTCACAGGTTCTCAAACTCGGCCCTCAGGACCCCAAACAGTGCATGTTTTCCAGGTCTCCTCACAGGATTACAAGTGAAATAATTAGCTCCACCTGTGGATCTTTTAAAATGTGTCAGTGAGTAATGAACACACCTGTGCATCTGTTGGGTGACCTGGAAAACATGAACTGTGTGGGGTCCTGAGGACCGAGTTTGTGAACCACTGGTCTAAGTTACAATGCGATGCAACTAGGATGCACTAGCAGACTGTGCTGATTAATTTGATATCTGTGTGCACCTGAGTCTGCATGAACCACAATGGTACTTGGAATGAAAAAAGCGGCGCCTATACATTGTAGCTCTTCATATACAGATTCAGAGACTCAGTCGTGTGACTTCTTATTGTAGAAATGGAGAAAAGCAGGGTAGAGGGGTTCTCTTCCTGCTTTTCTTTGCTGCAAACATTCAAATGCGAAAGATGTTTAGAATCTCCTTGCTGGGACAGACAGTTACCGTAAAGGCTATCCCGGCTGTCCCAGGAGTTAAAATATTATAAATAAATTGGCGAAAATTACAAATCGAAGATTTTTTTTGTGCCACTTTTCATTTTGGTCTTAACTAGACCCTTAAATGATCATCTGGAAGCTTATGCTATGTAAACAATAAACATATAAACAGCTAAGTACACCAACTAGAGGAAAAGTATATACAATAAATAAGAAAAGAAAGCAGGAAATAAAGAACAGCAGGAAAGACCTAAAATTTCAACATACACTTATTTTACAGGATTTCTGGCTATTACAGTGACAGACACATTCTACCTATTGTCACCAATACAAACATGAAGTCATTTGTCTCCCTCTACTTTCAGTCAGTAGAACCAGGTGGCAGATTAGGTGGCCATACAGTTCTCTGCCATGAGTGTCAATCTGCCATCTGCACGGAGTCATCATACCTCTATAGCAATGTATGGCTGTGATCTAGCCACGCAGTGCCAAACCATTCAGGTAACTACAGTACTAAGGGCCTGATTCATTACGTATTGCTATTGCGATCACAGCTCCATAATTACATGCAGGTCTGCTGCGAAAATATGCTAATAAATGCTATTGCAATGCCGTCACATTGCCAGCATAGAGACGCCCACTGCCTCCCACTACCGCTATCTTACATCCGTAATCCATTGCATCCTGCGTACACATTGCAAACATCGAGTAACATCGGCCCCTCACACAGAATTACAGCAGCGGTGACCTTACTTAGAAATTGCTAACCCCGCTGCACGCAGTAAGCACTCAAGCTGCGTATGCCGTCGCAATGGCTAATTTAGGTATGTCCATGTAACAGCGTTCAAATGGACAGGCACGTCTGTATTTCTCTGACCACCCCCCATCATCACCTCCAAACGTTGACTACCTGTCACTCACTCTGCATGATCGCAGTGTGATCGCAGTGTCGCTTTCGCACAATGCACTGCATATGCATGCTCAGTACACAACAATCATTATATGCTGTTGCAATCTATAATCAATCAGGCCGTAAAAGTCTCATTTGCATCCAGCTAACATTTCACCCACAGACATTTTTCTGCACCCAATCCCTACAATCATCCCTATTTTGTTCATCTGCATTACATGTTGAAAATCCAGGTTAAATCAACATTAAAAACAGATCATGTAATCACATTTTGGCACATTTGTTCTGAAATAATGTAAAAATCTTTATCCAAATAGCTGATACATACACGTCTTCACTTACTCTCATAATGCATGTAGGGTATATTCTTATTATCTTCTAGTTATACAGCAAAACTGTATTACTCAGCATTGTACATTGATGGGGTCATATAACATAAAATTAATATTGCTGGCTGATAATGAGGCATTCCAGCAGCTGACCTAAGTTGAAACAGCGGTAAAGGTGGCCTTGCCCAAATGAGCTTACGATCTAAGTGGTGTGTGGAACAACTGATACATAAAGTAGCGAATAAAAATTGTAGTTGGAGAAAGTGTGTGGGGATACTGTAAGGCAGAAGCACTAATAGCCACAAATACTAAAGCAGCAACTGACGACTGGCATATTTATTTGCATTTATCAGCAGGCTCGGTGACAGGGGGGTGGACAACCATACTGGGACCCGAGGTCCAGAGGGGCCCCGTGGTCCAGACAGGCACAAAATGGGACTGCGGCCGCCGGGATCCACAGCTGCCACCCAGCTTCAGCTCCCCTGTAGCCTGGCCCGGGCAGCACTGGGCTCTTCCAAGTGGCGCAGCTGCGGCCTGGGCCAGGCATGACCTTTAAGTCTGCAACGTGGCGGCATGACATCATAGGTCACATCGCTGCAAATCTTCCCTGCCCGTCAGGCAGGCTGCACCCGCTGGGATGGTGAGGGAGGAGTTGAAGCTGCTGTTAGGAGATAGAGGATAAGGAATAGGGGCTGGGGCAGAGGAAGGTAATGGAGTCTGGAAACGGAAGAAGGTGATAAATCTATCTTTATATATATATAGAGCTCTCTCTATATTTATAATTATAAATACACCTATAAATATATATATATATATATATTCTATATATGTATCTATCCATATACATATATGTATATATGTACAGTATATTCATATATAAATGTATATATCTCTATATATGTAGAAAGAGCCATGTTGCTGACAAAGCACGCTCCCACGCATCGTCAGTGGCATCCTCCGTTGGCCCTGCCTGCAAGGTCCAATGGGCAACATAGTTAGCGGGGTCCATGCTGCCGAATGCAGCATGGCCCTGGCTGTCACTACTGGAGTCGGGGTCGAGGGGGAGGCCTAGAGATTTCTGTATAACGAGCCCCCAGATTTCTGTTGCCAGCCCTGGCTCCATCCACCCCATTGTTAATCTGGTTCAGGCTGCTAATTACTACCCTCATTCAACACTCACATACAACCCCAAATGCCATATCCAGGTTAAACATGCCTCCCTTCTCCATACACATGACTACTCCATACTCTGAATCACATGGCTCTTTAGATGTATAGTATTCCCATGACATTCCCACAAGTCAGGGTGGTTCAGAGCATTGCCCACTCCCCATCTTGTTTGTAACCCAATAAATAAAAACTGAACTCCCCCTTTAATTTCAAGTCTGCAATTTAAGACTGCAGAACCTTTCTCTCATATTACTTACTAGTATGTGAGTGATCCAGAGACACATAATTGCTATAGCTACAGATGTCTGTCAGTATTCAGCGTTACTGAGGAGGGGGCATGTCCTAATTGCAGGAGTCATGACCACGCCCCCTTAAAAACAATAACAAACCCTATTTCCAGCACTGCAATGCAGTGCTGCGGGCTGGGGAGTGGGTGCTGAGAGTCCCTCAGCCCGGCGCAAATACAGCGGGGTGGGGGGGGGCACAATCAGTCCGCAGAGCAGAGGAGACTGCCAGCATGTGCTAGGCTGCTGAGAGGTAAGAGGGTGGGGGTCGGCGACAGACCCAGGTCCCTCCAACAATCCCGGGCACGTGAAATTAGTACCCGCTCCCCCCTCAGCGCCCCTGCTTGTGAGAGCTTCCATCATCGCTATCAGCACAGATTTGCACCAGTCTTTTCCTGGGACAAGAAATCTGTCTGAAATGGACAGATGTTTGCAAACGCTTAGGTGGTCTACATGCCCATGCCAGGCTGCTAAGTGCAGGAGCCCCATTGCTGCCCAGCTGTAACCATTTAGCTGCAAGAGGGGATCTGGCTGATTCCTGTGCTACAGAATAGCCCCGCAGATACTCAGATATGAGTAGGTATGCCTTATCCAGCAGTGCCATCTGCTCTTGGCTGATGATGGTGAATCTGCGCCTGCATAATCATCAGAGCAGAAGGGGTAAACTCAACATATAAGAATGGTTTATTTCCTCTTTAAACTATTGAGAGGATAACCTCTGGAATAAATGGACTGCAACATCCGATCCATCCCTGTAGTAAACAAGATTCATTACTGTCAGGTAACTGATGAATGGAGTGGGAAATAGAAGCCTGCATGTTACTGTACATCTTCATATTGATAGCTGCTAAACTGTCTGCACGTGTTATGTCCATCTGTTAAACTAGGGAAGTAGCCAGTGAGACTGATGTAGTGCCAGCTTGCCTGTGCCAACAAATGTCACTCAGAGTTTACCCATATTATGCAGCGGATAGAAAGCACTGCAGCTACTTCCTGGAATCCTATTTGTCCACATAGAGTTTTAGAATGTTTTATTACACAATAAAATGAAACGATGACCAAGTAAAAGATCTTTTGGGATATGAATCTGTAGTGAGCCAACAATTTACTGTAATGCTTCTGTCTACTGAGGCCCAGTGAATGTAAGAGCAGCCGTATAACCTATGTAAGGTTTGTAACCGAAAACTATTGTACAAGGTCAGTAATTGCCAATTGCACATCATTTGCTATTCTTACATGTTTTTACATGGAAGTGTTGCCCTGTGAAAATGTCCTCTTTTATTCTCCTTATGAAGGGGCGATGTGCGCCTTTCTAACTCTACCCCTAATATGAAAGTGAGTTGCACCAGGAATTACACTTTACGTTCAATCTATCAAGATTTACTTTCCCCATCACAATAAGATTAGGACTATCATTATAATAATAGTGTAGGGTCTGTCCCGACTCTAACATGAGCACACAGTAGGAACTGGGGGCGCGCCCCATGCGCTATCCCTGTGAGGGAGAAGGGACAGACCTAGCCCCACAGTGGAGGAGGACTTGGTAAGCCACCAGGGAGGGGTAAGTGGGAGCAGGACAGGATGGAGCAGAGGGGTAGTCGGGACAGAGCGGTGCGAGGGAATGAGCATCAGTCAGAGTGGTGGTTGCAGCGGCAAAAAGAGGGACGGGGGAAGATAGAGAGGGGCTGGGACGAAAAAAAAAAGGGGCGGGCGGATTGAGGCTCCCTGGTATATGGCAGGTGCCTTTACTAGTGATGAGATAATTATATTTTATTTCAGGAAAATTATATATGGAATACCAAAAACAGGAAATAAATGTTTTAATGTACTAAGTTACACACAGCACTGTAGAAAGCTATATTTTGATAGCAGAAAAGTACCCAAATATACATATAATGTGCCCCTTTCTTGTGTGTGTGTGGATTTGTGTTTTACTTATGTTTTTGTTTTATTTTATTTGTACACAGGAATGCGTATATTTGTTTTTCCTGTTTGCTTAATAGTTTCAACAATAGTGTTATATTTATCTAATGTGTTATTTTATTATTTTACTGCATCAATCCTAAGCACAACTGTGGGGAGCATATTACATGGATTTATTACTTTGTTCTTTAAAAAAATCTTTCCTTTGTTACCTTTCAGTCTACCTACAATTTCAAACTGCATCCCTTGCCCTAGAAATCTCTTTATATTTACAGTATACAATATGTTACCTTCCTGAACTCTATTAATGCATTTGTTATATCTGAATGTTTCAATCATATCACCTTTTCATTTCTCTCCTCTGAGTTGTGTATGTTCAACTCTTACTGATTGATCTTTCCTGATGAGTTTTGTTATGTGGTCTAAAACGTTGGATGTATAGGGAAACACATAGAAAAATACAGTGATAACTGCCACTGCAATACACAATACATCAGCAGGTCCAGAATTCAACATGCTACACACTACTTCACCACTGAGAATCAACAAGACAGGGGCAATTCTATTAGCAGTAACATCGCCAGTTTTTCTTTGCACCCCATAAAGGTGTGTAGGAATATTTGCAATGTTGAGCCTATCACATACTTGCCTTCTCTCCTGGAATGGCTGGGAGGCTCTCGGAAAATCGGGGGGTGCTCTCGGCCACCCAGAAAAGTGAGCAAGCCTCCAGCACCCCCCCCACCACTCGCTCAGACCCCCACCCCCGCGGCCACCCACTCACAGAGCACAAGTGGGCAGTCTGATGACACAATTCACACTGATTGCATCATCGTAGCCCCTCCCCCGGTCTACAATGCCTGTGTTCTCAGCACTGTATAGTGAGGGCGGGGCCACAGTGATGCAATCATGCTGCCACACAGCCTGCACAGCCCACTTTTCCAGCCACCACACCCCCTTTGTGCTGACCTTTTGCTCCCTTTAGGAAGGGGGCTGCAAAGTCGGCAAGTATGTCCTATCATAGGTAGATATGTGATTGCGATATTCAGCGGCATATAGTAACTAATTAAATGGTCCCCTATGGGGGAGCTATCTCATGAAGATAGGGTCCGATATGTCTGCCTAACCTTACAACATATATTTCTTTGTTAGAGATTCTTTATGTTGTTTTTTTCTTACCATTTGCTACCTAATTGCTTCATTACGGGTGTCCGTGATCAGGAAATGCAAGCAGGATGGAATGTTTGGGAACCTACACAGGTACAGGGCATCCCTTGAAGTACCTTTGTGCATACTCTGTTTTATGCTTTTCATTCTTTGGCCAAACAGATGAGACTTTAGCATGATTTCAAATAGATGAAGCTGGCCCTGATTCCCAGCCATGCAGAATGTTGCAGAGCTGCAGATTGTACAGAACAAGATTACCAATTTTGGAGCTATAACAGAGCGCTTCAGCTGAACAGACCATCTGCAGATCTCATTCTTTTAATACAATATTTTAAACCATCTGTGTTGATCCCCAGCATTCCACAGCAAGATAAAATAATCTTGTTTGATTTTTTTAAGTGTATTTCTTTTAAGCTTTCCGCCTTCCAATAGAGGTTTTATCTCTGTGTGACTATTTATAACAGAATCATTTAATTAAACGTAGCCCATATCTTATTAGATGATGCACCTGGCAGTGTGGCAGGTCCCATTCAGTTTTATACAGTGCTAGTACAAATGTTTTGAACATTGTAAAGTACTATCTGAACCAAGCATCTAAATGCTCGCAGCACACAGTGACAGATTTGGGAAGATTATTATGTCAAACACATTTCTATGTGAACTAATGCCCTCATTCAGAGCCGACGCTCTGAATGAGGGCCGCCCTCCATAATTATTGAGCGTCCTCCTGTACGCTCGTATAGCTGTGGGTCACCACCCACAGCCTATACGAGCGTGCAGTTTGATGGCCGCGATGGTCGTGACCATCGCGACCATCGCCACTGCGAGCCGGAGCCTGCGGTTGAGGTTTTCAACCGCAAGGACCGGAGTGATTTTGGCTCTATCAGAGCCAAAATCACTCCCACTGACATCACTAGTGATGTCAGTGGGCCGGCTTCTGACGGTAGGCGTTCCCTTGGGAACGCCCCAGTCAGGGAGGCACGCCCCCGGCACGCCCACCAAAGGGGGCGTGCTGTCAATCAACATCGACAGCACGCCCCCTTTGATCAGACACAACGAGCGAAGGAATGTCCTTCGCTCGTCGCGTCTGGCGCATGCGCACGACGGAGCTCCCTCCGTCGTGCGCATGCTCAGTGCAGACCATCGACCCACTTGCGAGCGGACAGCCGCTCGCGAGTGGGTCTGAATCAGGCCTAAATGTCTTATATCCAACTTGATCGTCATGAATTGGAATCTATTGGATAAACAGTAAGATATAGAGACAATGTAAAAGTACACAGTGCATAATACTATCAAACTAAGGGGCCTATTTATCAAACGATAATGGCCCGGTAAAAATGCGGAAATGCTAGTATCCACATATTTAACTTACCGGGCCATTCATCATCAGGGGTCTGATAGGACCCCCTTGGTATTCAACAAACTCTGAAAACTTAAATTTTTTGGAGTTTGCTGCCGAGAACAAGCTCCATATTCAGACGGCACTTGCTCTCATAGCCCCGCTCCTTCCTATATGAAGGAGTACCAGGGATGCAAAGAGGGATCCGAGCGGATCCCTCCACCTCCTCCTCACTAGCTCCCCGGCAGCTGTGTGCATGCGTAACCTCGGGTCAACATGCATAGCCGTGCCATCGGAGAGGAGGTATGTGACGCAGCTACAAGAGGACAGCTGCTTTTCAGAGCAGTTGTCCCCTCACCGGAGCAATGATGAATTGCTTCTGTGTCAAATTTCCCCTGCTGCAAGTTGGATACTTAAGTATCCCTCGCAGTGAGTTCAATACTTCTTCATCAGGGCCGGCTCTAGGGGTGTTCGACCATTGCGGTCGCACAGGAGCGCCACCCATAGAGGACGCACCCCTCCCCAACATCCCGATTTCTGTGGGACAGCACTGTCCCACTGTTCCACCCATGGGCCGGAGTGGCCCGCGGGTGGTCAAATCGGGAGGTTGGGGACCCCCACCATCAAAGCTGTGCAGCGGTGCCGGACCCCGGAATCTGAATGGATGCTGCACGCATGCGCATGGCATCCATTCAGTGATGGGAGAGGGCTGGGGGAAGCCCAACTAGTGAGGCTCCCCTCAGCCTGATGTTATTTGGAGGCATGCCATGTGGGCACACCTCCAAATAACGTCACATAGGGGGTGTGGCCTATGGTGATTAGGCCACGCCCCATCCCACGCGCGATGTAAGGACGCCCTCTTAAGAGCCGGCACAGGGTGCTCTAACCCCTGGAGCCGGCACTGCATATGATCTTCGATGATGAATATGCCTCTAATGTGAGCGGTCCCAAACTTCAAACACAGAAAAATTAGGAGAAAAGAACAAATGTAGTTGTTAGCATAAATATGAGATGCTTTCAGTTTTATAAATACTGTTCCCTCTCAGCTGAGTGATCTGGAAATAAGTGTGTTAAATTTATGGCCCATCAGGGTGGAATCCTCATTAGACTAACCCTTTAACCCTTGCATTTCCAGAATGCTCATCTTTGTGGGGAACACTGCTTGGCTTGGGATACCAGATGTGCTTTATCTGTCATGTCTTTTACTGTGCATCCTGTACAAAATGCATGAAATCTTGCTTAAAACCTGAGATAACTATACATATAGTCCTGTCTCCAACCAACATGCCTGTAAATGTCTCCCATAGGAAGATGGGACAGACCTAGCACCACAGAAGAGGTGGACCCCCAGGAACGGAATACGTATGGGGACGGTACAGAGCAGGGAGATGTGGGATGGGGCGAGCAGCAGACTGAGCGTGGACGGTGCATAGAAAATGGGTGTCGGGCTGGAAAGAGAGAGGGGGGGAGCACTTGGGGCAGACAGAGGTGGCCTGGGTCCATTTACTAGTACATTTATATGTTTGCGTGTATGCATACATGCGTGTATGTTCTGTAAGTCCTTGGAAGAAGACCAAAATATCGGACTGTATAGACCTTGTTTCAAATGTAAAATGGAGGCTGTCATACATCAAATTTCTTATATTTATAGTGTTTATACTCTATATACTGTATATAAAGTTGGATTACACATATGAAAAATTTATTAAACAGGAAAAAATAGACACATTTCAAAACCTAGATAACAATAAATGAACCTGCGCTTAACTCCTAATTGGTATGGTTAGCTGCGGACACAAGGAGAGATTCCCACTCTCCTAATTCTGATCTGAATAAATACAATAGAGTCTGCGCTCAACCAGTAGGTGTTGGATGATAATGCTATAATGACAAAATAGTAAGCTAATGAGAATGAAATAATGCTCGTGGGCAGGAGTGATGTGTAAAGGGTTTATTGTGCCCTAAAAATGCGGGGCAGAGGGATGATTGATAAGGAAGACCCAATTCTTCCTGGTGATGTGGGAAGGGAATAAGGATATGATGGGGCTGAAGCTGACTTACTATTTTTTCATTATAGCATTATCATCCAACACCTATTGGATGAGCGCAGACTCTATTGTATTTATACATTTCAAAACCTGTGATTGACAGTTTGACTGTTTCTAAGGGATTAAAAAGTAATTTGCATCTTGCTTCTGACATCTGTTCTTGTATACCCCAAATATGCCTCCTTCCCCTTATTTACCCACTTCCAGAACTCATTGCTAAAAAGTGCAGCAAGCTCATATCTGATTCAGGGCCTGATTCAGACCCACTCGCGAGCGGCTGTCCGCTCGCAAGTGGGTCGATGGTGTGCACTGCGCATGCGCACGACGGAGGGAGCTCCGTCGTGCGCATGCGTGAGACGCGACGAGCGAAGGACTTTCCTTCGCTCGTTGTGTCTGATCAAAGGGGGCGTGCTGTCGATGTTGATTGACAGCACGCCCCCTTTGGTGGGCGTGCCGGGGGCGTGCCTCCCAGACGGGGGCGTTCCCAAGGGAACGCCTACCGTCAGAAGCCGGCCCCACTGACATCACTAGTGATGTCAGTGGGAGTGATTTTGGCTCTGATAGAGCCAAAATCCTCCGGGCCTTGCGGTTGAGAAACTCTACCACAGGCTTCAGCTCGCAGTGGCGATGGTCGCGATGGTCAAGACCATCGCGACCATCATCCTGCACGCTCGTATATGCTGTGGGTGGTGACCCACAGCTATACGAGCGTCCAGGAGGACGCTCCATAATTATGGAGGTGGGCCCTGATTCAGAGCGAGCGCTCTGGTCAGAGCGTCCGGCTCTGAATCAGGCCCTCTGTCTCTTTGCTTAGAGGTTACATTTTACATCTCATTGTTAGCTGCTATCCAGCTGGTTTTATTTCTTATCTTGCAACCAACTATTGACACTTTCTGTGCACCATTAAACATAAACTTTTTATTTTGTTTGTTAAGATTTTTGGAAAGTTACTGTCATTAGTTACATTGATTTTTTTTTATATTTCATTGTTTGTTAATCAAAAAACATTCTAAAAGTCATCAAAGAAAATACTGCTTGAAGAATTTTTATAGCTGATATTATTACATTTGAGGAGACTAAAAGTATTTTGTTTATTTCTATTTGTCAGGAGACTGCATCTGATAACAGGGTGAAGTATATTATGTCGACATTCACAATGTTGACATTCAGTAGGTGGACAAGACAATGTAGACACGGAAAATGTTGACATGTTCATTACGTCAGCATTAACCACGTTGGCTTTCACCGTAACCCTAACGCTTATTTCTAATTATTACAATGTCGACATTTCCGCTGTCAATATTCGGGCAATGTCGACATTCTGCAAGTGTCAACAGAAATTATGTCGGCATTTTAACCATGACAACATCAAAAACGTTGATCATCTGGTGTAGAAATTCCGAATATCAACATTATGACTCATGACATGCTGAGTGCATACCTACCTGCGATCAGGAGGTATAATGGTGGCAGATGACTTGTTAGTAAGAATGGCACAAACTGGTGGCAATTACACAGTACGCTACATACTATGTGTTTATATCTTTATGTTTTCACTTTTTAGTATGTGAGTTGGCGAAGGAAGACCGACACAGCCTGTCAGTTACCATAGCCCAGATCGTGCTGACATAATAAATGAACCATGCATAAAATACTTAGGGTAAAATTTACTAAGCGGCAGGTTGTAAACCCCGGTGGTTTGGTGGCGGTTTTGCTATGCGCAGATTTACTAAGGCCAAAACTGCTGCAAAACCACCGTCAAAATAAATTTTAGCATAGAATAGAACATGGCTGTCATTTAGAAACTGCCGCCAAAACGCCGCCAAACCCTCGGGTTTTAGAACCCGCCATCAAACCGCCACCAATCCATCGCCGCTTAGTAAATTTGAATCTGCGGATAGCAAAACCGCCTTCAAACCGCCACCAAACTGCCGGACTTTATAACTCTATTATCATTTTTTTTAGGAAAAGTTTAAAGATGACAATTTTCGCTATTGTACTAAATACTGAATCTTTGTTACATACAGTAATCTATTGATGTAGAAATGTCACAAGTATTAAACCAAGTCAAACAGTACCAGGTGGGATAATAATCTATAATGAGGCACTCAATCTATTAATTACCATCATTAGTAGCATTTCACTGCAACATTAACTGACGGTTAATTATTTTCTGCTTTGTGATGGAACTTAGATGGGTCAGAGCAACACAGTGAATGACATGATGTGAAACATACTGCAAAGGTCAATGTATTACAGAGCAGACAGAAGCCAGAATACAACATTTGGGTAGTGCATTGCGGTGTACTAAACATTGAACTCGCAACAGAAGGTCAGAGCACTGAAGTGAAGTCACATCACATAAGCTTTACATCTTGGTAGGCAATGACAGCTACATAAAATAAAAAATGAATGTATCTTGCATTATTAATTAAGATAACGAGATTTATTTTCCAAAAAAAGATTTGCCTACGTAGTTAACTATTGTTTAAAAAAATTAATAGCAAAACACCTGCCAATTCTCTGATATTTCATAAACTGTAAGTTTCAATGGAGACAAACAGACAAAATTGATAAATAAGTATTTGCAGATCTAAAGCTATTCTGATTATTTTATTTCTTTAATTGTATATCCATATGTTCCAGCATCCTTAACTTAAATAATGAATCATGACCAGAGGCCAAAAATTTAATTTTTACCACCCAAAGACACTGACCCATATTAAGTTTATGAGACACCCTGTCATGGTGAAACTGTATGCACATCCTGGATTATGTATTATTAAATAGAAAAAATGGACTTCATAACAATATGTTGCTAAAGTTGATATTGTTATCTAACTGAGTATTATAGTACAGCAGTTTTTTTCTGTATTTCATTTAATTACTGTTGTGAAACAAAAGTTCTTTGATCTATCCTTTCCAGACCTTATATTGCAACGATACACCATAGATGCAATGCCACATATACCTTTCCATATCACAGATTATGTGATTTCACCTTTTCCAAATGTTCAAGGTCAAACTGTTCAGTTATAAGACAAGTTGCCAGTTTCATTTAAACAATGTATTTCAAGAAGTCAAAGGAGCATGGAAAGAACAAGACAACTGCTACCAGGATACAGTGGCTGATTTTAGTGCACGTCATAAGTTCAGCCTTAATTACAGTACATTGAACACTTGTATTTTTTAAATCAAGTAAAAGTGCTAGACACGCTAGGCAACAATGCTTGGAAAAAATAATAAAAACTGGTCTCTGACTATTTTATAATGTACAGTATATTTTCCTAATAAAAAATGATCATGAATGTGTGCTAATAAAATCTGATATACTTTAAGAAGTGCAGATCAACATTTTAAGATCTGTTCCATGTAATATTCCTATACGAAACAAAAAGCAATGTTCTATGCATACTGTATTAATCTTATTCCAGCTATCAGCACAGACTTGTTTTTTCTTGAAACAAACCTTCTGTGCAAGCCCCATACAGGTGGCGAAATGTGTTTGAGACTACTCCTGCTCTATGAACAGTTTGAATATTTTTTCCTAACATTATTTTAATTTGTGCTTTAATTGTATTATTTTATATTTTACTTTTTTAAAACACAAATGTATTTATTTCTAATATTAATATAATTCGAAAACTAAAAAACGAAAGTACTATCACAAAAATTTGACCATAACTATTTAGAAACTATCTTTTTTAATCTGTTCAAGGTTTATTTTCTATTTATACTACTGAATTTTTCAATTTTATCATATCTGCTTAGTACTTATTAATGTAGTTTTTACGCTTTTATAGTTTTCATTTCTGGTATAATTGAAATTTCTATCTTCAAATTGATACAATTTGTAAATTTTTTTTCTTATTTTACTATAATTTAGAACACTCTATTTTGTCACACTATTTCCACAGCTCTGACAAAATATTATCTAAATACTACTACACATCTTCTATCTAATACCTCTCTTATATTAATGCTTCACACATCCTGTTTTCCTGTATAATTATTGAAATATAATACAAATATAGGTTGAGTCTCCCATATCCAAATATTCCAAAATACAGAATATTCTGAAATACAGATTTTTTTAGCATGACTGAGATAGTGAAACTTTTGCTTTTTGATAGTTCAATGTACACAAACTTTGTTTAAGGCATAAATTAAAATTAAAGTATAAAATTACCTTTAGTGTTTGTGTAGAAGGTGTATATGAAACATAAATGAATTTCATGAACAGTATGTACACAAACTTTGTTTGAGCCACAAAATTATTGAAAATATTGTATAAAATTATTTGCAGGCTGTGTGTATAAGGTGTATATAAAACATAAATGCATTCTGTGTTTAGATTTGGGTCCCATTGCCAAGATATTTCATTATGGTATGCAAATATTCCAAAATACGGAGAATCCCGATATCCAAAATACCCCTGGTCCTAAGCATTTTGGATATGGGAGACTCAACCTGTACTCTTTATAGCCTGTCTTACTTAGATCTCTTTCTTATTATTTTGTGTGATTTTTATGTTTTCAGATTAAACTCAGTCACTGTTGCTAGCAACAGACATCACTTATTTCTTCCTCATCTATCCACCATCAATAATTTACAGCATCTTACTACCATCATATACTTCCATCATCCCTATTATATAGAACAGGGTTAAAATATGTGAAATTGTCTTCCAATTTGTGAGTTGGCCATTTCAGCCACACCTATTGTGATAGGTGCATTAACAAAGCATGTAGTCATGCAATATCCATAGTCACACGTTAGCAGTGTATTGGGCCATACTGATGAACTCAGTGACTTTCATAGGATACCACCTCTCTAACAGGTCAGTTCATCAAATATCTGCCTTGCTAGAGCTGCTCCAGTCAACTGTAAGTGCTGTTATTGTGACGTGGAAACAATTAGGAGCAATAACAGCTTAGTGGTGAAGTGCCAGGCCATACAAGCACACAGAGTAGGATCGTTGGGTGCTGATTTACAGTACATATTGCATAAAAATGATTTGTCCTTGGTTGTGACACTGGGTTCAGGGTAGGTGGGCCTGCGCACTGAGTAAGATGATCACTTTGTGTTAATGGCAAGCTGAAAGCAAGCAAAATGCAAAAAGGTATATTACTGGAAAAAGTATAGGATAATAATATTCATAAAAAAATATATATATTTTTTCTTTACCTATATTTTTTTACCAATATTATTATCCTATACTTTTTCCAATAATATATCTTTTTGCATTTTTTGATATGTAATCTCTTGGAATCATCTACTGAATATTTATTTGTACCCTAACCGGCACATTTTTACATGCTAATTTATACAGGCCATTTACGGAATTTATCGTTCTGTTTCCTGATATTGAATTGTTTGTGTTTGTTTACATGATTAAGACAAGTAAAGAACATTGATGATATTTGATTGTTGTGGTTTTGGTAATTGGTATATGATTAAGACAATGAAAGAACATATATAAGCATCACTCAATTGCTTCTACATACCAATCAGGTTGAGCGCAGCACTACAGTCTTCCTTTTGTTGGTTGTAACACTATCTATCTGATCTGAACTGGCTCTGGATCCAACATGAATGGAGTTCCATGGTAGAGCAGCCACACACAAGCCCAAAATACCAAACACTGACTACAGTGGTGTAAAACAAAATGCCACTGGACTATGGGTAGTGAAAACAAATTTAATGAAATGTCCAGTCACAATTTACCATCTAGCAGTCTGACAAATGAATCTAGATTTGGTAAGTGCCAGGATAATGTTTCCTGTCTGAATACATGCAGGAAAAAGTAATGTTTGGTGGAGCATAATGCTAATGAATAATGCTGTTTTTCATGGCTTGGTATCAGAGAAAGCCAATATTAATGCTATAGCATACAATGGCATTCTAGATAATTGTATGCTTCCAACTTTGTGGAAATAATGTCCAATTTGAGGAAGACTGTTTTCTGTTTAAAAATGCCTCTGTGCATAATGTGAAGACCATTATAAAAATGATTTGCCAAGGTTGATGTCAAGGAACTTGACTGCCCTGCAGAGAACCCTGACTTTAAACACATCAGTCACCTTTGGGATGAACTAGAAAACCAACTGCATGTCAGGTCTTATTGCGCAAGATCAGCACCAAACCTGAATAATGCCCTCAAACAGATTAGATGCAATTTCTGAATCCATGGTCATAAATGAAGCTAAAATCCTTCTTAGAAGAGTGGAGACCGCCATAGCAGCAAAGAGCAAAGGGACATCAACGCCATACTAATTCCCATTGATTTGGATTGAGATGATCACCAAGCATACAGTATATGGGTTTGGTATTCTGGTGTCCACATACTTTTGACCAGGTAGTATATGTACTATTGTCCAATATCACTAATATCACATTTAGCTAAGAATTGCTACATATAATCTATAATTGTGCTATACTGTAGTCGTAGATTGATTTCTAACATGCGTTCACCCCAAAAAAACTCTGTCCCTTGTCCCTATCTATGTCTTTCATGACCACCAAACACACATTTTTATCCACATCCTATCCATAATCCACCAAACACTATATAGCTTTTCTTGCTTCCCTGCCCACACTCTCAATGTTAATGAGAACCTTGAACTAGAGCATTTTCCTAACTCATATTATAACTATCTACTGTATACCCACTAGCACTTCTCTCCTGGTACCACATACTACAATGTTTCCTTTTCCTTCATGTATGGACAACAGCTGTATCCAAATCTACAGACCCCAGCTCTTGAAAACCCTAACCAAATAACTACTAATAAGCAGCACTCCAAGGGCACATATAGACAAGTATTGCTAATATTATATCTGTAGTTATGAGACCAGCGGCCGCGATGCCGCCCGTCTAAATCCCAACAGGGGAAGTCCGACAAGGGACTTAAGATAGGTGTCGTTTACTGATGCCTATCCAGAAGGATGGCTGCCTGGACAAGGTAAGTCTGGTAGACCCTTAGTGTTAGCTGTGAGGGTTAGGTTTAGGTAGCATAGCAGGGTTAGCATTAGGTTTTGGTGGGATTATTAGGGTTAGGCACCCCTAGGGGGGAGGGTTAGGGTTAGGCAGCACTGGGGGGTGTTAGGGTTAGGCACTAAGGGGGCGGATTAGATTTAGGCATGAAGGGGGGAGACTTTGTTTTAGGCACTAATGGGGAAGGTTAGGGTGCGGAGTGGGGAGGGTTAGGGCTAGCTACAAGAAGGGAAGGTAAGAGGGAAATGGGGGAGGGTAAGTATGCGTACCCGACCACTGTCGGGATACCAACCCTCGGGATGCCGCTGTCGGTATTTTGACAGTAGGCATCCCGACAGCTGGCATTACATACCGATTCCCTTTACTAGGTGGGGCAGCCTGTGTTAACAGAGCATGCATGTGCACACGAACACACACATTTTTCTCAATAGCTAATGACAATAGTGTATCTACAACTCAGGCTTCCCTACCCTCCCAATTTGGCTGGGAGCCTCCCCATTTCCGGGTGCTGCTCCCGGGCCCCCGGAAAGACAGGCAAGCCTCCCGGCAGCCAGCTACCCTCCCGACCTCCCCCCAGAATAAACTAAAAAGCCCCGCAGGGGGGGGTTGGTGATGCAATTTGCGCTGATTCGCATCATCGTGGCCCCGCCCCCTGCTTCACCCTGCCGAAAATAACGGCATTGTGAAGAGGGGGCGGGGCCATGATGACACGATCGTGTGGCCCTGCCCGGCTCCGCCCCCAAATGTGACATCATGGCCGGGCATGCCCCCGCTGTTAGCCGACAATCAGCTCCATCCCGGAAGGAGGGAACTGATTGTTGGCAAGTATGCTACAACTCTGTTAAAGAGTATAACCATTACATGGAAGTAATCATTACCTAGATAAATGTAGAAGCACTATTAGTATTCACCATATATTGTACACAAAACAAACTTTTTTCATAATTCATCAGAACAGTTTCAGAGAAAGTTATAGTTATGACAAGCCTTGTGAGCATAAGTGATGTGTGGTTGTGAAAGGTCTAATCAAAACAAAACCACTGGTCTGTCTAAAAATAACACTCAAAAATGACTTCACAAAATCACTATTAACCAACCATTTCTGCCACCTCAAAGACTTAGGCCCTCATTCAGAGGTGGCCGCAAGAAGCTACCGCTCACTCTGAATGAGGGCGGCCGCTTGCTTTTTCTAGTGCGGCCTCCTGGTCGCTAGCTAAGCTGTGGGTTACCACCCACAGCTTAGCGACCGACCAGGTTGATGGTCGCGATGGTCAAGACCATTGTGACCATCGGGCTTGCGACGAGACCCTAAGGTTGGGGCTCGGCAACCGCAAGCCCCAGGGAGCTTCATGCTCTGATCGAGCAGGAAACTGCCCACTAACATCACTGCTGATGTCAGTGCGCCGCCCACAAAACGGTAGGCGTTCCTTAAGGAATTCCTCCATTTGTGAAACCACCTCCCCGCCCCGCCTACAAAACGGGCCGAGCTGTTGATCAACAACGACAGCCGGCCCTTTTGTAGTGAGCTCCGGAGCGAGAGAGTTTCTCTCTAGCTGGGACATGCGCACGCGCAGTGCGTCAGCTGTGCGTGCGCAGGACCAAAACATCGACCCAGTTGCGAGCCCACAGCGCTCGTGACCGGGATTGAATGAGGTCCATAGTTCAAGAGCTAACATCCTTAGAAAGTTATTGTAAGCCAAACAATTATCTAGATAAAAGATTTTTAGAAAAAAAAAGCAAGCCTACTTTGCATTGTGAATTTGTTAGGAAGACAAATACCGAACATTATTGAATGGAATACATTTTGAAACGGTCATAATGCTAACTGTATGAAAAGATTAAAAATTGACATACAGAAAAACAAGTGCAAAACAGTTTTTTTTTTCAAAAATGAAACAGGAACAAAAATGGAAATGATCTTATAGAACTTACATAGTGCATTTCTGAGAAAGGTAAGATGGTCTGGACAATACACTGCTTTTAAACAGTCTCTTCTTTGTCCAAACCTTCCTTGACTTGTAACTTCACTGCAGGATTGTGTGGTTATATTAATCTTTTTATGAACATTTTTCTGAACTTCTGTTACAAAACTTCTAGTCATGGATTTTATAAATAGCATATTTCTCTTTTGGAGCATGAGAAAAATAAAATATTATGTCCATCAAGAATATAATTTTCAGACATATGCATAGAAGTCATGCACATATTATGTCATTTCCTTTGGAAATATGACTTCTCTCTATAAATGACACATTTCATGTGGCTAGTTTCACACTGTTTACAAATATATACAGAAGTCTTCTCAAATATGGATTATAAAAAATAATGTTTTGATGTGTTTCCCTGCAGAGAACATATAATTCACTGGGAGGGACCACATATATTGTAATTTGTAGCATCTCGGAGCTTTGCAACAATCTCTATCTGACTGGTTGTCTTTGACACTCCAGTTTATCTTTATAAACCTTCCAGCTAAGTGACACACAGCAGATCTCTAAAATAGATATGCGCTGTGATTCACAAGTTAAAATCAAATAATTTATTTGGGAGGTATCAGAAATGCATTAATAAATCAAAATCATGACTGTGATTCATTGAGTCAGAAACAACTGATAACAGAAGAATTGCTTGCATTGGATTGCATAGTAAGGGCTCGATCCAATTAGGTGCAAATTAATCACAACACGAGTAAGTGCTGCTGTATGCCGCACTTTTGGCACCGCCAGGCTCACAGATTTTTTGTTTGCAGTCCCATAGGGCTGCGAGCAAAATTGGGCAAGTCCTTTGAGTGTTTCTATGCCATTGCAATGGCAACTCACCTCCTTTGCACCTAAGCCCTATGTATAAATACGATACCAGGCATCTCACACCTACTGTATGCGCTGTTAATGCATGACAACTACAGTAATTCCTAAAAATTTTATTAAATATGGGATAACAATTTTCTTATGGGCTTCCATTGTATGGTCATCTGTTAATTTTATCAATACAACATGCCCTATGTTTCATGTATTAGCACATTCTTCCAGCATAATACATTGTATTAGTAAATGCACAAAGCATGAAAAGCAGGTAGAAAATATGTTAAAATTCATCATTACTCGCTGTCTAGTTTTCATTTCCTTGTATTTCTTTTCCCAGCGCATATACAGGAAGAAGACCACAAAGTATGAAGACCTTTAAATATGTATTTGTAAAATGATAGCTGTAAAAAATGTTTTGCCTGTTTCATAAATCAATATATTACTGTATGACTCACAATTCAGTATATGGTACTATGGAACAGAATATAGTTATACTGAATAACAGGGAGCAATAATGTAGTCTGCTTCTTCTTACAGTCCTAAAATACAATGTAAAATAGATGTAAAATAAACTACAAAAGAAAATCTAATCCTGATGTCGAGCTGTCAGCAGTGGTGCATATTGTCTGGCCCACAGTTCATCATTTTTCAGACATAATTATATCTCAACATCCCAGTATGGTAGTAGATATGGGACTTCCAAATGTAATTACATCTGTAAAGTAATGCAGCAGAATGATGTGGAGGGAGTATGCCTGCCAGTAAGTGCCCAGTTCAGCACATCTGGTCATACTAGGTAGATTCAATTGAGTGTCCCAGAAGCCAGGAAGGGGAGTGTCTCTGTGCTGCAGGGTTTATTAGTGTGAGGAACATGGAGTTTGTCAGCTGCACCTCCGATTGGGAATTTAAACCTTAATTGTGCTATCATAACATGCACAAAAGTCAGTGAATGTATAAGGCAGATGAGAGCACTGAAAATGAAATGAAAGTGCTTAAGAGATTAAGTGTGTGTTTAACACCTTAAATTCATTTTACTTATAACAGTTGAATATAAAAAGGCATTTAAAAGAATCAATTAGTCATTCTGGTAAGAATATTCTGTCTTCCTCTGTTACTGTATGCAATTCAGATAGATCCTTCTGAATGCTTTCATCTATTAGTAATTCTATAGGTCTTTTCTTATTCAAATGGTGCATGATTTACTATTTAAATAAATATTAAAAATAAACTTGATCTATCAAGTGCTTTCCTTGTTTCAATGCTCTCTATTACCTTACCAATTTCTTCTAAAGGTCCTGCATAACTTAAAGCAGAAAAAAGTAGTAACATAGGGAAGACTCTCACTGTACCGGGGCAGACATGTAGGGATGGTGGTTTGAAAAGCACCAATGTGACCCATTAACCATATTTGCTATTACAGTAATCTGATACTGATAATTACCTCCATGAAACTTAAGCTTCGGCTTTTGGGGAGTGAGGGTCAGCTATCTCGGAAACTAATATTGGAAAAAAGTTGGTGAATTTTTACATTTATTTTAATGTAATTAAAATAGTAAAAAATATTTATAATTTTACCATTGGATTATAACAAAGCTAAAAGTTATAAATTATTATTATTATTATTATTATTATTATTATTATTATTATTATTGTAGTTGTAGTAGAAGTATCTATTAAATATGTCAGAAATAATTATTTCACTGTTAAATGATGTCGAAGAGTTTGCTTTTGAACATTGTGCTTTACAAAGTTTTGCTTCAGAAGGACAATATTTCCTTTGTCTGAGAAAACTGTCTTTGTTGTTGTTAATTGAATATATAAATTAAATACCTCAATAATAATTATGTCTCTAGACAGCTTTGTTTTTGCCAGAATAGTACAGTAATGTTTCTGGTTGTTTTTCCCTTTAATGAATTTCTTTGGTACATCTGTTATCATTTGGAAACTATAATGCGTTTATTTATGATTAATATTGTCTGTGATACTGTCCTCATTGCTGCAAAACAAAGACGCTTGTTTACAAGAGGAACAGCAAATAAGTTATTTGTGTGATGAAATCATACAGCTCATTAAAGTATTTTGTTAGTGAAGAAGAATCTGATTGTTAATTCATCCATGCAGTATATGTTTCATTCTGCCCGTGTGGTATTCAGTGTGTGTGTCACATGTAAAGAAATTAGATGAAAATCTGTGATACGAGGTGTATTTACACTTTCACCAATAACACAATAGCAATGGAACTTTGGGCCTGATTCAGAGCCGCTCGTAAGCGGCCGCTCGTTCGTTCTGAGCGATGTTTGCACAACTGCGCATGCGTAGGGATCGTAATACGCATGCGCGAACCAGTCAGTGCGGCCGAAAATCGTTTGTTCGCCAAACAGCGAATGCCTGCTATTTTGAGTGACAGGAGGAGGCGTATGTGGGTGGTAACAGGGGAAGGTGCTTGAAAACGGGGATTGGAGATCCGAACGCAGGCGTGCTTAAAGGTCAAAACGGGCGTTTTATGGGTGTGCATAATTAATACAGCAGCGTCATTGACCATGTCACTGGGTTATTTTATAGTCAGAACTGCTCGCAAGATTGCGGTAGGAAAAACCAACCACAAGAATAGCGAGCAGTTCATATGCTGGTCGATGTACTTGATTAATCTAATAAATAGCAGACATGACATGGGATGCGAACGGCCAGGGGGCGTAGTTTTCCAAAAAATGACCGCATGTTTTGTTAGCTCGTTCAGACCTAGAGGCGTGAACAGACCGCAAAGAGCGAACGGTTCATTTGAATAGCCACCCCTTTTTTCTGAACGAGCGAGCACAAATAGCGTCCGGCTCTGAATGAGGTCCTTTGGTCAAAGTTGTAGGAATAAAAATAACCGAGCATGATCATAGATGTGGAAATGCTGTAAGGCGCCTAAGACATAATAGATTTAGGAACTAAAAACTCTGATTCCTGACAGTGCGAATGATTGTATTGACTTGAAAACATTCATAAAATAATTTGCCATGGATGATTGGTGAGGATTATTGCAATTAAGAATAATATTGAATAAATGCATAGCCAAAACTATGTGGATTCCCTTCTAATTAGTGTGTTTGCACATTGCAGCCACAACCATTTCTAGGTGCATTTAATCAGACAAATACTCCTACATATCATCTGTCCACTACCTCTCTTATATTAATACTACACACATCCTGTTTCGCTGTACAGTATATTACAATATAAAGCAATCACCCTTTATAGCATCCTGCACTTGAATCTCTAGGCCCGATTCAGACCCGCTCGCTAGATGCATTCGCACGCAGCCAAAGTATGCAAATCCCGCGATCGCACTGCAAGGCATTAGCACACCCACTATGTCTTGGCGTGCGATCGCGATGTGTATTTAGATGCCCACCAGCCTGTCTTAAGACGCCCTCTTTCCCTTAGCAATACACGTCACCTCCAGGAAGTGTATGCAACAATCGGTAACATCAAGTAACATCGGAACCATACGCAGCACTTGTACCCTACCGCAAGCTCTGCGAGTGCTTCAGTGTGTAATTCAGCTATGTGACGTGTATTATGATGCTGCATCTTAATTATGCATGCCTCTGAAATGGCGTTAAGATGCTCAAACATGCCTGCGTTCGCACAACCACTCCCCCCGTTTCCATTGACCAACCCCTGTCACCACCCACATTCTAGCGAGGAGTCTATGTGCAGGGTGCGAACGCTTCATGATTGGTTGGAGTAGATCGCGCATGCGCACTGCATCTTATACGCATGTACACATTGCAAACATCGGCAGGCTCCGTGCGAACGCAGCATAGCGAGCGGGTCTGAATCAGACCCTCTGTTTGGTATTACTTTGTATGATTTTTAAATTTTTAGATTTATGCTCAGTAAGTGTCACTGGTCAGTAAATATCACCACTTACTTCTCCCTCACCTAACCACCATTAATAATTTGCAGCATCTTTCTATCTATAACATTGTGTGCTTCCTCCATACCTATTATAACTACATGGCCAAAAGTATGTGGACACCTCTTCTAATCAGTTTGTTTGCCCATTTCAGGCACACAATAAAGCATACAGACATGCAATCTTCAATGTCAAATATTAGCAGTAGAATTGTGCGTACTGAAGAGCACAGTGACTTTTATCCCCGCTAGAGCTGCCCTGGGCAACTGTAAGTTATGTTATTGTAAATGTGGAAATTCCTAGACATGTCCAACACTAAAGCTTGCAGATGGGACTAGCGAGTGCTGCTGCGCATAGCATGTCTGTCCTTGGGTGCAACACTCACAACCAAGATCCAATCTGCCTCTGGATGCAATGTCTGCACAAGAACTGCTAGTCTACAACTTCATGGATTGGGTTTCCATGGCTGAGCAGCACACAAGCCTCATACTACCATCTGTCAAATGTCAGCTGGAGTGGATAAAGCACATGGATATTGGACTCTGCAGCAGTGGAAATGCTTTTGCTGCAGTGGAAAATCACGCTCAACCACCTGGTAGTTTAATACAGAAATCTGAGGTTGCCAGGGACAGGGTAACGCATCCTGTCTGATTATTGCTAGCTGTAACATTTGATGGAAGATGAATAATGGTTTTGTGCTGTTGTACATTATTTTGCCTGGACCCTTTCGTTCCAATGAACGGAAATCTTAAACTACAGCATACAATAACAGTCTAGAAAAAAAATGCTGCTCTTCCTGCTTCACCTCTTTACCAAGGTGTAGCAGAAAGCAGTAACGATGAGATGTTAGAACATCTAGTCTGCCGGAGTGGGGGACGCTCCCCCTTCTGGTGATCCCTGCTAGAGCCCGCAGTGCATCAGCCTTGTGCTTATGCACTGTGTCTCACCTCCTGGCCGGCTCCACTGAGCATGCACAAATCTCGCAAGCATCGCAGATCTCCCATGCAGCCCAGAGCTGTCCCTGCTCTGGTATTAGAGCAATGACAGCCGCAGCTGTGGGAGAAGCGGTATCAGTGCACAATAACCACTAAACCCCCATATTGCCGGTTCATACATCTCATCAGTGGTGGCTCCAGAGGTGGGGCTGCAGGGCAAGTTAGAAAACATGGGCCTCATTCAGTCAGAGGCAATGCCGATATTCCACACAAATGGTCAATGTGTTTCAACAGTGTAGCTAAAAGTCACACAGAGCATGCATCCTATGGTGTGTAGGCACAGAATTGCAGTACCGATTGTGACAAACACTCTCTGAAATGTATTAGGTGTTCCTGTGCAGTGACTAGCTGGCTATTCAGATGCACAGAGATGCAATATCTTATGGGCATGTTACGGGAGTGTCGCATAACTGGCTACATTGGAGGCCATATTCTGATGGAGATTCTCACCTAACAAGGGGCAGATGCAACTTTCCATGGTGCTTCCAATAGGAGGATTCCAAGTGGTGTTGTTGCATCTAAAGCTGCACAAAGTGGGCGTCCCAGTTCTCTCACATTCAGATGCACACGTGGACACCAGGGGAAGGGCTTTTACTAGCAATAGTATATGGCAAAAGATGCTAAAGTGGTCACAGCAGCATACGACTCAGAATCAGCCCAAACACGTCTAATTGGTTGCTATGGATTAGTTATCAGTAAATAGCCAGCATTCAGACCTTATGAAATGGGATCGATATATCGGCGGCAGCAGAAGCCCGAACTGAAGAAATGCAGACTGGAGCTGGTAAGTAGTTTAACCCTCTCCTCTCTCCCCTCCTAAACCTAACCCTCCCTTAGTGGTGCCGAACCCTAAAACTCCTTGGGTGGTGCCCAACTCTAAGTCCCCACGGGGGTGCCTAAACCTAACCCCCCCCTTCCAGCACCCTAAACCTAACCCTCCTGGGGGGTGCCTAATCCTAACCTCCCTCTTTCCCTAGCCTAATCCTAACCCTCCCCGGGGGATGCCTAACCCTAAAACCCCCCAGACTCCCCCCCACCGTGGCTAACAGCTAGACTGGCTGGACTTGCCTCGTTTGGGATTTCAGTTATCTGGATTCCGGTGTCGGGATTAAGATAGGCGTCAGTATTTCGATGCCTATCTTAAGACCCGTACCGGGCATTCACTTTCGGGATTTAGACCGGCGGCATTCAGTCCACCGGTCACCTAACTACATCCCGTTACAATAGAAGGACGATATCACTAGGACTCTGTTCCCTCACAGTCAGGCCATTCTATAATTTAGATTAGCAGGAGGTTCATCACTTTCCTAAAGCCGTGTACAGGTAACTATACTTATGATGGCAGGAGGCAATTGCTTACAATTTTACAATACGCATGCATATTGGGCCATGTAATTACCAACTACCTATTTACCAATCATATTTATATAGTATATGATATATATCATATATTGAGATTGTAAACTCTAGTCTAGTGAGTGCTTGTGTCACTCTTTATTAAGGTGTTACACAATGTTCACACTGTGTATCTGCACATATGACAATATTGTGTGTAAAAATATTGGGGGAGATGCAAATTTTGGAGAACGATCCAGTGGAGAGAGCTAAAGTACCAACCAATCAGCTTGTAGCTGTCATGTGCAAGAAAATAACAGAAGCTGGTTGGTTGCTATTAGCAACTTCTCCACTTTATCTCTCTCCAATATTTGATAATTCTGCCCCATACAGAAAAATTGCAACCATAAAACTTAAGTAAATCAAAACTTTTTCAAACTCATTCTTAATGAAGTTGTTATACATATGACAATAATATTCTACAATCAAAACCAAGATCTAAACCTACTACTCAGTCCAGTTCTATTGGCATGGAAATCCTTTTAAAAAGCTGCCATTTATATTGCAGACTGTATAAATCCATGTTAACAGCGCCAATTATTGTCATATCTGAATGTGCCTTAATAGCTGCAATGTTTGTAGCATAAAAAAACCCTCTTAGAATTTAGAAAATAATATTTTTTCAAGCTTTGTGCCAAAATAATGTTACAGTAATTCCAGGTATGATTTATTTTAAGACATTTTTTTTTTTACAATTTATAGCATTTTATAGTATTGTAGTCTAAGGATGATTTAACCCTAATATTTTATATCCGTCAGATTGTTCTTTTTATTAATTTAAATTTTTCTTGTATATTTAGCATTTTTACATTTTTATACAAAAGATGTTGTTCAGTTCAGCTTAGGACATTTATTAGCTATCTGCAACTCTGTTCCTTGGACACAAAGTCATATAGCTCCAGCCCATCTGTTCTCACAACGTAAAATATTAATGGTATAAAACTAATGTTGATTGCCAGGTTGTAGCAAAAAAATTCAAATAAAAATTTGAAATAACTGGTTTCTCATGCCAAACATTGAGACCACTTAAGGCTAGCCCAAGGCTGTGGTAAATACCTTTAAGGCTTTTATTCAGCTCACTGACGATAAAAAGGTAAATTATAATATTCAGCATTTAGAGAAAAATATACATCTTCTATTATAATGCAGAAAAAAATACAGTTTTGACACTTCAGTTCACATGAAAGGCTCCCTGGCCAATATAAATATTCAGTTTTCTAGGAAAGACAAAAACATTCCTCCTTTTGTTGGTTGAGTTGAATCCTGTTATTATTAATTTTTCTTCTCTCTTTTTTTGCAAGCGACAAAGTGATGATGTTTAAATAGCTGTAAATAGACACAGCTTTGTACCATTTACAGCTGTCAGGGAAAATATACAGTACATCCAAGCTGTTTACCATGCACAGAAATGTTATTTTAGCTGTAAGAAAAAGTGGCATTAAAACGGATGTAATAAAAAATTACTAAAAAAAAATGTTACGCAGCAGTAAATGGTACATATTACATTAAAGTTATTTCAACTTGATGCAATTATAAATTACGGATAGTGTAAAAACCCACATATTATACAGGGGCTATTGCAGAGTTCTACGCAAACCCAATGGTTTGCATACCACTCTAATGTTTGAAGATCTGCGCATGTGCAGATCTCCTTCTACAAGCTCGCGCACAGTGCCTGGACGGTGTAGTCTGATTGACAGACTGCGGCTGTTTGTTGCCCCCGTTTTTTAGGCGTGCTGAAGCCAGTTGCTGTGACCTTACATGCAGCTTCACTGGCGTCAGCTGAGGGTTACAGAGATGAGCGGGGGTCAAGCAGAGTTATTGGATGCTGCGTCCTCAGATGCACCAGCGGATCACAGAAGCTGACAAGAGGCGTCTATTTACACAAGTTGCTTCCTGCGTCATTAGTATATTTTAGCAAAGCAGCTGCATCCAAAGGTGGAGCCGGTAGGTAGTCCTTTGTGAATATATAAATATCCTTTTTAGACTTTCCAGTCAATCTTCACATTGTATGGCAGAATTCATAAAAAAAAAATGTATTTGGACAAAATGCAGCAGCAAGTTCAGTCTTTTACAGCATTACAATGAGGGTTTTTTATCATCTCCAACTGTCAGCCTAGAAAATATATCAGAGGCAGTGCTGGTGTGGGTAACAGTATACAGAACTGGGATGCAATCGGGAAGCCGGCTTCATATCCCGGCGAGGGTGAAATGACCGGCGTCTAGATGTAGACGCCGCTCATTTCACCAATGCCGGGAGACCGGCGCCCGGCCTCCCGATCGAAGGGATGCCGGGCACCGCGAGCGGACAGCCGCGGGGGGGGGAGGGTTAGCTTTAGAGCTCCCAGGGGGGACTTAGGGTTAAGCACACCCCCGGGAGGTTAGGGTCAGGCTAGGGGGAGGGAGGGAGGGTTAGGGTTTGGCACCCCTGGGGGGAGGTTAGGGTTAGGCACCCCCCCGGGGGACTTAGGTTTAGGCAGCGGGGAAGGGGGGGGTTAGGTTTTGGCACTTACAGGGGGAATTAGGGTTAGGCACTTGGGGGGAGGTTAGGGTTAGGCACCCCTAAGGGAGGGTTAGGTTTAGGGGGGTAGGGTAGGTTAGTTCATACTTACCTGGGGACGATCGGGATTTCCAGTGCTGTCGGGCTGCGGCTGCCGGGATCTGTTCCACTGTCGGGAATCGAGCTGCCAGCTATGCGGCTGGAGGTATTATATACTGATTCCACAGAACTGAGGAGTGGTTTGCAAAGAAGACTAATGATTCTACCTCTTGATATTTTGTGGTGCATGGGTATATTGTATTTGTCTCCTTTACATTTGTAAATGCCCAATAAGCATGCATTTTAATATTCTATGGTATATTTATCAATCATGATAAATATAGTTTAGTAAGCATTAAACAGGAGTATTTTTGGAAATCATATCATCATGAAAAATGAATCTCTGTAAGAATGATGCGTTGAAACTTCATTAGTTAAAGAAAAATTGACAATGAAGTTATTTTCTACATGGGAAAGTTACATAACTACTCTTGAACCTTATTTCCAAATACGAATCAGAGATTCCCTCAAACATACCTTTTCGTATGAGCAACGTATGCTGACTAATGATCCTCCCATATTACTAGCAGTGATGTGCGGTCAGCTGAGGCAGAGCGTTTCCTGTCTTACTTAGGTATTCTACAGAGTTTTGACTTTAAAAATGATAAGAAGAATTGAAAGAAAATATTATAAATATTCTCTTTGTATTATTCTAATAATTTTATAGTCAAAACTCTGGAGTAAAAAGTGTATGGCAGGTGAGGCACTGCCTCCCCTGTCTACCTTTTCCGCACATCCCTGATCAAATCTCACCAAATTTCTTGCACTATATGCTGCTGCACCTTTGTATAATGCCCACATAAACCCTCTAGTTCATATCTGTATCTTTAAATCTGGCTCTGATACTAACCAGTGCCTCCCCAGCCATTTACCTCACCGCACGTCACTGATTACTAGATGTTTAAATTATAATTTTCCTCATCCATGATAACTTATATTCAGGTTGTGGGTATCTCCGCTCCTCCTACCTTGTATTATTTTATCTAGTGTTCTTCTGCACGATTCAATGTGCAGTGATATTTTCACCATCAGAGGTTTTTTATTTCTGTTATTTCAGTTGTTTGATATCTCATTAAGCACCCTATGGGTATTATGTTATATGTGGATGGTCTCTCAATTATGTACTGCTGTAATGTCTAATGGTTCATTGCCTATATTATTCTGCCTTTCCTATGACACCTTCCCTGAATATGTACTATTTTGTCATCTGAATGTGATATATACTTACTGTTGATGTAATGTTGTGCTTTAAGAATAAAACATTAAAAAAAAGAATGATGGGTTACAATTAAAGTAACATTATAGCAATCCTTCAAAATTAGATTTTGGTTGTTGAAGTATTCTATGTGATATTACTGTATGTGGAGTAAATACCATTTGAGCCTATTTTTGATAATTATAGTAAGATCTGCAGCAGATATAGGAAAAGCGTCACTAACTATTTAAAAGTAAAGGTATTGTGGTATGACAAGTGTTACATCACATACAGGTGCCCAATGTACTGTATGTTACTTTATTGAAACACAATGTAATATTAAACTTTGAAAGACTAAACAGTAATAATAAAAAGTATCTCTATCAAAACAGCCAAAATGACAAAAACTTGTAGTCATAAAGGTGCTAATTTGGTACTTACATTAGCCTGTATTTTTATTTTAGCCTTATACTTATTTGGGGGTTTATTTTTCACTCCCTGCAGATATTCTATAAAATATTTGTGCATTTCTATGTTTGATCTAAATTGAAATTGCAGGGTGATCTTCTAAACATTAACAAATAAAGAGCATGGTAGAGAATAATGAATACATTTTCTAATATAAGAGAGGGCTCCTATTAGCAATGATAATTAATACAAGGATACGAGCTGAACTAAAATGCTAAAGACTGACTTTTCTGTTATAGTAGAGCAGATGGTAACCTTTAATAATTGATTACTGAAAAGACTGCCGGATGAAAATAATGCAGTAATAATGTAAAATTATCATTTTAATTTATGAGACAAATGAATTTCCTGTACAGACAAACAATTACAATTATACTAATTTGTTCAAGCGTTAAAATCATCAATATCAACTAAAAGTCCATTATGTAAAAAATGTTTTGCAAGATAGCGATACGATAAAGTGTATGTTTTTGACCAAGATAAAGGCTGTTTATTGATAGAGAAATGTGTTTACATATAGTATTAAAATAAATTATTTAATTGTTATCATAACTATATTGTAGCACTAAATTATGCCCAGACAAAAATATTTTGGAAAAATATAATAAATAAAAAAATTTCTACTGTATGTATTACATAAAAAAATAAATATGTCAGTACTACAGTATTTGGTTATAATGTAAAGCCATGGCCAAAAGTTTTGAGAATGACACAAGTATTGGTTTTCACAAAGTTTGCTGCTTCAGTGTTTTTAGACCTATTTGTCAGATGTTACTATGGTATACTGAGGTAAAATTATAAGCATCTAATAAATGTCAAAGGCTTTTATTGAAAATTACATTAAGTTTATGCAAAGAGTCAATATTTGCAGTGTTGACCCTTTTTTTTCAAGACCTCTGCATTTCGCCCCCTGGCATGCTGTCAATCAGCTTCTGGGCCACATACTGAGGCTGCCCATTCTTGCCTAATCAATGCTTGGAGGTTTCCAGAATTTGTAGTTTTTGTTTGTCCACCCGCATCTTGAGGATTGACCACAAGTTCCCAATGGGATTAAGGTCTGGGCAGTTTCCTGGCCATGGCCATGGACCCAAAATTTTGATGTTTTGTTCCCCAAGCCACTTAGTTATGGCAAGGTGCTCCATCATGCTGGAAAAGGCATTGTTTGTCACCAAACTGTTCTTGGATGGTTGGGAGAAGTTGCTCTTGGAGAATGTTTTGGTACCACTCTTTACTCATTGCTTTGTTCTTAGGCAAAATTGTGAGTGAGCCCACTCCCTTGGCTGAGAAGCAACACCACACATGAATGGTCTCAGGGTGCTTTACTGTTTGCATGACACAGAATTGATGGTAGCGCTCACCTTTCCTTCTCTGGACAAGCATTTTTCCAGGTGCCCCAAACAATCTGAAAGGGCATTCATCAATCACTCCCACTGACATCACTAGTGACCTGTGGGTCGCTAAACCTAACCCTTCCCCCCCACAGCCAGAAGCTAAGACACCCGGCTTGCCTTCATTCGGTATTCCGGGTGTTGGGATTTCGTAGTAGGGCTAATGATAGACATCAGGATTTCGATGCCTATCTTTAGTCCCATGTCGGGCTTGCAGTGTCGGGATATCCCGCCTGCCGGTATGAAGACTGCATTCCCATTGACTTGACTTTGTACGTTTGCATGAGTAAACAGAAGTTGGATCTGGATCTGGATCCCTCCGCCATTGCCCGGCTCCTTCCGCCAGACGCCGGGGCTTTGTGCACCTGCGTGAATCCTAGTTCGTGGAGGAGCACTAGCACTGCGAGTCAGACTTAGCAGTATTAATTTTCACTGCTACGGAAGTAGCAATGAAAGAATTTGTGGAGACTGCTGATTTTCGGATCAGCTGTCTCCACACAAGAGCAATGTTCCGGCGCTTATGGCGAATCTGAATGTTAATTATTGAGGCCGCCCGGCTCCTGATAATTAGCATAATAAATAGGCCCCTAAATGTGATAGACTGTTATTCTGATTTATGTAGATGTATAGATTACTGTAGTTTAGAAAATATATCTAGTTTGTAAGTAAGGATGAATTTTTATAAAGTCTTTTTTTACTTGTTTTATTTTTATTTCTTTTAAAAGTTTATTAGCTATCAGGGGGAGATTTACCAAACGTAGGAGATAAAGTGGAGACAGATTAATTACCAACCAATCAGCTCCTAGCTGTCATTTTTCAAACACAGACTATAAAATGACAGGAGCTGAATGGTTGGTACTTTATCTCTCTCCACTTTATCTCCAAACTTTGATACATCATCCCCCATTGAGAGCCACAAGACTACACTATGGCCCAAAGCACCAGTATTCTCAGGAAAGTCCATTTGAAGAGATAAAACCACAAACTATAAAATACAAAATACATAAAATAAAAAATGTACTATGTACAAAAAATGTACCATTCCAAATGCTGAAGTAAATGTATTGGGATTGTATGGGATACCTGATTTGCATGAATTATGAAGGAATTTGTTACCTGTTTTCTTGGCTTCAATATTAAGAGGAAAACTATAAGAACCACGTAAGACTCTCAATTCAAATAGCAAGATGTGAAAATCCTTAATTTTGATGCAGATCCCAGCCACTCATTGACAAGCACAAGCAGGATAGTAACTATTGTTACATTCCTGACCATGCAAGGCAGTACAATGACAGTCCTTCACTTTGGCTGGCTGCCCAGACTCTACCCCTTTCATTTAGATTGGCATCGCTGTCAATATTCTAGCACTCCCACCCAGTGTAAGAAACTGAATTTGGAAACGGAACTAGATGCAACAGCATTTAACTGGTGCTAACCAAGAACATATGGCAACTCGGCCAGCAGTAGGATATTCATGTAATGGAATGAACTAGTAGCATAATAACATCTTTTACATTACATTTATTCTGCCATCTGGGCTGAGAATTCATTAGGAGCAAGACGAAAAACATTTAAAATTGATCTAAGTTATCACCAACTGTAACACAAGTGTGCTAGATGTGTCTTGGCTGGCAGCTGATTCTAAAGGTGTGTACCCACCTTAAGTGAGTGAACGTAATCTAAATTTGCAGTCATCTGACTGGAGATCAGTGACTGACAATCTTGGGAAGGAAATTATCTGGGAGAGCCTTGATTTATTAATGAATCAATCAAAATTGCAATCCTTCCGGTCTGTGAATTTATCATAGACGGAAACCTAATTCTAAACACTTATACTGATTAATAATAATAATAATAATAATAATAATAATAATAATAATAATATATTCATCTCTACATCACACACTCCTGGTAAAGCAATATGGCCACTGACCAGAATACTAGTGGTAGATCTGTCAGTAAATACAGCCTTTTTCTCCAATAACCTCACACACATATCACCTTCACCGAGAGGGTTAGGTTAAGCCTTGCTCACCCTATAACAATGACTTCTGCTGCTTATAGAATATCTAATGATACTAGAAGAACTAGTAATGAGTCATTGATACATTGTGTACTGTACTTCTGATTTGGAGCTGTTACAGAGATTTCATTAGGTAACTAGAACAATCTATCATATTTAGGAAGACTGTGACAGTTCCAATACCACAGAGCAGTTAATAGTTTTAAGTAGTGCATTGGGTGATACAATGTCAGTTAATTAAATCACAAAGTATATGTCATCATAAAAGGCAGAATTCAAGGGCATTAGGATTAACGAGAAGTGAATGGGGCTTTCTCACCAGAAAAATAATGTGATGCTGCTTCACGTGTATACAATAATCTCATATGAAGTTATACATCACAGAGGTATTGTCATTTACAAAGGACACAGCAGGACAATATAAAGAAAAGTACTTAGAGAGTCAAGTGTGCCTTTATGTGCGACTGTACTATAGGATTACTCTGTTAAAGACAACAGTTGAATTTGGTACATTGTTAGTCTCAGTGTTTTCTGTTATGTCTAAATACTGTTTAATTTACAATGTGATAGATTTACAACGTGACGCATTGTTCTGCCCAGTTTGTTTCCAGATGAGCTAACCCAGGCAAAAATAAGTACTATTAACATCATATGCTTCAAAGGGTTGTACTGTATCACCCTGCTGGCCACATTTCTTAAATATATTGTTTACCAGTAATATCTTAGGAAATCAATTTTGCAGTTGGCTGCATGCAACTTTAATTTATATCCCAGCAATTGTTAATACCAATGTAAATAATCGGCTTATAAGATCACCTTGACTGCTGCTAATGTGATTATGCTGACTTGATAGATGTGAGCCATGTATGTTGTTATTAGATATATAATTCTTATACATGGCGGGACATATTTGGAGCTGGATGAATTTTTTAAGGGGCATAGGATAAAATTTACCTAAAAAAGCATATTTAAGTGTATATGCTCATTAAGGCACAACTCCAGAGCCAGCCGGCATAAATCCAGCAGCGATTGCACCAGGCATATGTCAGGCATAGCAAGCTTACTTACTCCCCACAATAGCATATAGAAAAGGCGTATAGATAGCATAGCAAATTAGCTTGACAGTGGCCCTGATTCAGCACAGCTGCTGTGTCTATATACTGTATGAATCAGCTGTGCCAAAATATGCAGAAGCCGCAGGAGGTAACTTAGGTAAAAATACGCACACTGCCGGCTTCTCTGATCCACTACTGCATCCCATGGACGCAGCATCAGATCAACTGTGTGAACTCAGGATGTTTGACAAAATCAGGCTGCCACGGCCAGTCAATCTGCCTCCAAAGATACAGCCACTGGCTTCGGCACACACGGAAAACAGGGCCGACACACCACATTTTCTGGAATGCTTCCTGTCACCACCCAGTCACTATCCCAAACGCCAGCCGCATGTCAAACAAAACAAATAGGTGCAAATAGATGTTTTTACGTAAAAACTATATATAAAGGTTTATTGCATTTATATTTAATTATCAACCTATAGCGGCAAATTAAAACCTACAACAGATGATCCATTTCTTTTAAATAGTTTCTCAATCTCTTACATCAACATTCCAGAGTGCTGTATACAGTATGACATGAGACAGGCAGTAGGAAATTTCAAAGTAAAAGTCATTCTTCAGGCAACATATGACTAGATAAAGATCTCGCTCAGCTAGACAGTCTTGTGCTGACAACCATTTGGTTATTCCTGCTGCTCAATCACTGTCAAATAAAGCAAGCAGACATTCCGCAAAGGAGGTTTTAGAAACCCTTTAAATCATCATAGATTAACAGAATTGGGAAGTAAGTGAAGAAAAAAACAGTTCAATTCATGCCTGTAAAGTCTATATAATAAAATCGACTGCTGATAAAAATGTCATCTTGTTGGCATGTAATGACAGTTGGTATAAAGTAAACCCTCCGACTAGTGTCAGTGATGTTACTTCCAGAGAGTTTTGGCATAACACATGTACAGACTCCAAATACTTCTGTTATTTCCCAACTGACAACATACAACATTATCCACAACCTAAAATGCATAACACTATAGAATAAAGGAAAACAGCACACAAGAATACACAGGAAAGCACTCTGTAGAGAATAAAAAGTGAGGTTTTCCCAGGACAATAGTAACAATGAAAATAAAAAAGATAATGATAAGGAAAATATATATAATAAAACCAAGTGCTGATAAAAATGCCTCCACTCCTCCCTTAATTCAAATAAAAAATAATTACAATCCAGACACGTGTGTATGCACGTTAGATCTGCATGTAGACGTGTGGGGGTTATGGCACAGTGCATGCCACACAGTGGCGTAACTAGGGTATTTGGAGCCCAGGGCAAATGTAAAAATGTAGCCCCCCTCCACCCTATGTGTCCCCAGTTGTGGTCCCTCTTATGCAGGCCCATAGTAGTGCCCCTTATACAGTACCCCCAGTAGTGGTCCCCTTATGCAGCCCCCAATTAGTTCCCCTTATACAGTACCCCCAGTATGCAATGCCCCCAGTAGTGGTCCCACTTATGCAGCCCCTCATTAGTTCCCCTTATTCAGTACCCCAGTAGTGGTCTCCCTTATGCAGTGCCCCCCCTATGAAGTGCCCCCTGTAGTGGTCCCCCTTATGCAGTGCTCCTTTATATAGTGCCCCCAGCAGTAGTCCCCCCCTTATGCAGTGCCCCCAGTAGTGCTCCCCCTTATACAGGCCCCCAGCAGTGATCCCCCCTATCCAATGCCCCTTATACAGTGCCCCTGTAGTTTTCCTCCCTATTTAGTGCCACCAGTAGTGGTCCCTGAGTAGTAAGCCCCTTATATAGTGCCCCCAGTAGCAGTCCCCCCCGTAGTCCGCCCCCCTCCCGATGCAGTGCCCCCATTAGTAGTCCCCCCCAGTTGTAGTCCCCAGTAGTGCCCCACCCCCAGTAGTGGTGCCCCCAGTAGTGGTCCCCCCAGTAATGGTGCCCCCAGTAATGTTACCCCCAGTAATAGTGCCCCCAGTAGTGCTCCCCCCCTGTAATGGTGCCCCCAGTAGTGGTCCCCCCTGTAATGGTGCCCCCAGTAGTGCCCCTCCTGTAATGGTGCCCGCAGTAGTGGTCCCCACCTGTAATGGTGCCCCCCGATGTGCAGACACACAACACAAGTAAAAAAAAAAATACACTTACCTGAATCCACTATCCAGCTCCAGCCACTGCTCCCGGCGCCGCACATCAGTCCTCCCGGGCTGGCACGCTCTGCATTATGGGAGAGACGTCATGATGTCTCTCCCATTACCCACTGCAGGAGCCGGAAGGGAGCTGGCTCTTGCAGTGGGAGCTCAGCAGTCTATGAGTGTCTGTGTGACTCTCCTTGGCTGCTGATTCACACACACATCGCTGCTGCTCGGCGGTGATGTGTTTGCAGCAGCAGCCAATGAGCGTCTGTCTGACTCTCATTGGCTGCTGGTTAACACACACATCGCTGCCGCACTGGCGGTGATGTGTGTGTTACTGCCAGGGCCGGATTAAGGTCTGTGGGGGCCCTGGGCAACAAACATGTGGGGACCCTATCGATAAGTTTTATATATATATATATATATATATATATAAAAAAAATATATATATATATATATACACACACACCAGTCTATCTGCCTGATGTTCCAATGCCCCCTGTAGTTGTGCCCCTTCTGGAATGCCCCCTGTAGCTGTGCCCCTTCTGGAATGCCCCCTGTAGTTGTGTCCCTTCTGCAAATGCCCCAGTGGTGTGCCCCTTCTGGAATGCCCCCAGTATTTGTGCCTTTCCTCCAATGCCCCCAGTATTTGTGCCCCTTCTTCAATGCCCCCAGTAGTTGTGCCCATTCTCCAGTGCCCCCACTATTTGTGCCTTTCCTCGAATGACCCCAGTATTTGTGCCCAATGCAATGCCCACAGTATTTGTGCTCCCTGCAATGCCCCCAGTATCTGTGCCCCCTGCAATGCCCCCAGTAGTTGTGCCCCTTCTCCAATGCCCCCAGTATTTGTGCCTATCCTCCAATCCCCCCAGTATTTGTGCCCCCTGCAATGCCCCCAGTATTTGTGACTCTTCTTAAATGCCCCCTGTAGATGTGCCCCGTAAAGTAGTGCCCCCAGTAGCTCTCCCTCCCTGCTCACACCCCTGTTAAAAAAACTTACCTGTCTTCACTCCACACCGTCACAGCTCCCGAGTCCCACCGTCACTGCTACTGCTGCTGCTGCTGTCTGCTGAATCTGGCATGCAGGCTCCTCTCCTCTGCAGTGCGCGGGTGACATCATGACATCACCCGCGCACTGTATCACTGGGAACGTTGGCCTCTGAAGTGATCAGTATTCAGAGGCCAACGTTCCTATTTACCGTAAGTTGATCGCGATCTACAGGCGGGAGCTCCGTGAGCTTCTAGTAGATCGTGATCAACCTTTTTGCTGGGCATGTGGCCAGGGGTCGGGGACAGTGTGTGGGGGCCCCCTATGTGTGGGGGCCCCAGGACGACCACCCCTGTCACCCTGTCTTTAATCCGGCCATGGTTACTGCACAGCCTGAGACCGCCCACCTCCCACCCTCCTCCTGGCGCTATTGGGTAAGCGCTCAGGGGGAGAGAAGGTCTCAGCTGTGCAGCAAAGGACCGGCGCTGGGTGCAGGGAAGCCTAGCGCCAGTCCTTTGTAAATGTGTAGCGATGACCGCACACACTGTGGTCGGCGCTACATTGCCTAACTAGGGCGGGTCGGTACCGTGGCCAGCAGTGCCCCCCCTCGTCACCGGACCTACGGTGCCCAGGGCACATGCCCTGCTCAACCCCCCTTAGTTATGCCACTAATGCCACAACAAGTGTCTAGATAGCATGACAACAATAAGGACAGAAGATGGTCTCACAGAGGAGGAGTTACTAAAGTCAAAAAAAGAGAGAGGTGAGAGATGAGTAAGAAAACAGAGGGGCATGAGAATAAGTACGAGATGGGGAAGATATAAAGTAAGAGGGGGACAGAGACAAGAGTTGGTGTGCGGGGGACAGAGACAAGAGGTGGTGGGGCACTGAAGCGAGACAGGAGGAAAGATAAAAAGAAAAAAAGCCAGCCCAGGCTGTGTTAGGAACAACAGCTAGTGTCATATATGCTTTGTAATATAGTAAAGTCCTGGATTTCTACTTCACAGAAAGTTTATTTTAGCAAAGATACATATAATTGTGCCAATGTGAGGCCAATTAAACAAACTGCACTGTCTAAGTCTCTGAGTCTAAAGCCATTGAATAGCTGGAAAATGGCTGGTAAGTGATTACATGCTGTTTTTCACCAAAGGCAAAGTTATACCTGTCTGCTCTAAAGAAAGAAAGTAGAAAGCTATATAAATAGGGTCACTGTGTTCATTTGTGTTTGTCCCTATTATTTATTTTATTTGCTATGTGCAAATCTGCATGCAATATACATTGTGACCTTATGGAGTGCAAGATCTACACAACAGGGACAAATAGCTTACAAACACATACACAACAGTAGGGAAAATTATCTTATTTGCAGTATATTCAAGCTCTATAACTGTACGTACCGCAATGGAAAATGTTAGGAAATCATTCCAGCTCATGGTTATGATGTTCCTGTTCTGCTAGGAAATCTCCATTAACTGTTTCAAAAATATGGAAAGAATTTTTAGATTATAGTGATCAAGGCACTAAGGAGCTCATTCAGAACCTCTTGCTAGGATGCGATCACTCATAGCTACCAATGGTTCGCATTGTGCGCGTGCGCAAACCACTGCGAAAGATCGGGAAGCGCTCGCTCGCCCGGCACAGACACCCCAGCAGAATGAGTGACAGGAGAGGCCGTTTGTGGGTGGTGACAGGGGCAGATTACTAGTAACGGGGTAGTGAAGGTACGAACGCAGGCATGCTTGAGTGTTGCAACGCCATTTCAGAGGCGTGCATTAAAAGGCCTCGTCATAGTACACGTCACTTGGTGGGATTACACGCTGATGTGATCGCAGTGCTTGCGGCTGGGTATAGTCAACCTCAAGCGCTGCGATCACATCCGATGGTGCTCGATGTACCAATGTTTCCATGCACCTCCAGGAGATGAAGTGCGGAAGTGGGCATCTTATGAATGGCTGGTGGGCATCTGCATAGTGCATACGCATAGTGATCACACGACCAAGACATAGTGGGCGTGCTAATGCCATGCCGTGCCATCTCCTCCCTTGCTGGGCATGCGCTGGATTTGCATACGCATCTAGCAAGAGGGTCTGAATGAGCTCCTAAGTGTGTAAATATATGGAATGCCAACAATGTTGTACTTTATGGTTATGGTAAATTTATTAATGACACATAAAGGTAAAGCAATATTCGTGTATAAACAAGTAGCTCCCTAAGGAGCAAAAATTGAATGTGATACAAAAGAAACACAAGATAATAAGCGCACTAGATGCAATAACTGTCATATGATTAAAAATAAATATGCATAATTAGCTTCAAACAGAGCAGAAAATAAATAGGTGTCTAATACCAGTGTGAAGTGGTGTCACCTTTGGCCTAATAGCAGGGAGTTTCCAGAATATACCCTGCTAGACACTCACAGGCATAGTTCACAATCCTGCTTAGTAGCTGCACACATATGTTCCAATGCGTTTCAAGCTTCTCAGAGCTCTTTCTCAAGGCTATGTAGTACAACATTGTTGGAATTCCATATATTTACACTCTTAATGCCTTGGTCACTACAATCTAAACATTGTCTCTACATTTATCTTATGGGTAAGGGATACCCAAAGCAGAGAACTCAGGGCTTGATTCAGCTTGAATCGCTATTCTGCTAATGCGCACGCAACACAGTTGATAATATCAGCAATGATATGTAAATCTTTGCATTCACATTGTGATCGCAGCCTAACATAAGGACGCCTCCTTCCCATACTCACATCCGTATACTTTAGCAAAATAGCAAAACCATCTGTACAATCGAGTAACATCGGACCCATATGCACACTTGCACAAGCCCTGACCTCACTCAGAAATTGCTAATAGCCCTCAGGCTGTAGCAGTGGATAATATATGCACGCCCCTGCAACGGCTTTGAAATGCACTGGCATGCATGCGTTCAGCCGACCACCCCCCCATCACCACCCACTAACAGCACTTCCTGTCAATCACTCTGCAGTCCCGATCGCAGTGGTTGGTTCACGCACGTGCACTGTAATGCATATGAATGCACAGAACACAACAATCGGCTGATTGCATGCGTATTAGCAACAGAGATCCTTGCTGAATCAGGCCCTCAGACAGCAGAGTTGTGAGGTGCGCCTAGGAGCCTACCTTACACCCTTGTTTTCTGTGTTTCAAAAATATATATTAAGTTACAAGTTGTGAGTGAAATGTTGACATTGCCTTTGTATTATTATTTTTTTTTTTGTGAAGTAGTGACATGAACCTTAGCACAAATGCCTATCTGCCTACATTACAGTGTCTTCTTATCTACAGTATTTCTTATACAGTATGTGACAAGAGAGACTTTAGATTCCCTAGCATGATAAACGGTCTCAATAGCATTGGATTCCATTCCTTTGCTAATTTTACTGCTATTTTTACTACCAATCATACATTTTTGTTGCAATTCCCTGACTACGCTACCATGTACACCGTTTCTATCTTCACTCTTCCCCCACTGCTTAGTTTAGTATAAGCTTTGATTTTAAAATACAAATAGTATCTAAACTAGTGGTTCCCAAACTGTGCACCGTGGCACCCTGGGGTACCTTGGGACACTTGCAGGGGTGCCTCAGTGGGATGCAATCGAGAAACCGACTGTCTTAATCCCGACAGCCGACTACCCGACTGCTTTATCCAGGCGAGGGTTAAATGCCTGTCATTTTCCCGAAGCCGGGAGACCGGCACCCGGCATCCTGATTAAAGGGATGCCAGGCGCCGCGAGCGGACAGCTGGCAGAGGGGAGGGTTAGGTTTAGGGCACCTGGGGGGGACTTAGGGTTAGGCACCCCCCCAGGAGGGTAAGGGTTAGGCTAGGGGGAGGGAGGGTTAGGGTTAGGCACCTTCCCGGGGGACTTAGGTTTAGGCAGCGGGGAAGGGGGGGGTTAGGGTTAGGCACTTAGAGGGGGGGATTAGGTTTAGGCACTTGGGGGGAAGGTTAGGGTTAGGCACCCCTAAGGATGGTTATGAGGTTAGGTTAGGTTAGTTTCTACTTACCTTTATGCCGATCGGGATTTCCAGCACTGTCGGGCTTCTGCTGCGGGGAACTCTGCTTCTGTCGGCCTGCCGCTCCCGGGACTCGAACTGCCGGCCAGAGGGCCGGTGATATTTCATACCGATCCTGCCTCAGTTTGGTGGTCCAGCACCAAATCAAATTATGATTTGTAATGTAATGTAAATATGTGGACAGACAGAACGCAAACCTGTCCCCATCACATAACTGACCCTAAGGATGACAGGTAAGCACAATTTACTTCACTTTACTACTTCACTGCATTTTTTTCTTAATTTCTCAATGACAAACTTTTGGCCCAGGGGTGCCGTGCAAATAATGCTGATGCACTAGGGCTCCTTGGTTCAAAAAAGTTTGGGAACCACTGATCTAAACTCTCATAAAAATACATGTATATCAGGGGCCACCCCTGATGTATATTGATTTGTAAATGCATACAGTACCTCCCAACATCGGAGGTGTCAATGATTGGAGAGGGGGCGTGGCTGAGTGAAAATGTGGGAGTGGCCATACCCATTTGTATGCCACATGTTGTGTGGACACCTGTCTCTGTAGCGTGTGGCACCTCAACACCTCCTTACTCCATCGCAAAAAGGGACCAAGGGACATCCGTCCAAAATCACACAAAAAGCTGGAGGGTTAGTAGAAATTTAACTGTATTTAATTTCTCGAGGTATTTAAGGAAATACAAGGCTTCATCAAGAATTCCTTGTATACTTGTTAATCCTTCTTTGTCACTATGAAGCCAAAGGGATATCCTCTCCTCTATTAGATGCATGATAGAGAAAATCTCACGAGAAGGATTCTCTTCTTTTTGCTAACATCATTGTGGACAAACCTATCATGGTCTGGCTCCTTCAATTCTTCAAATCTTCCTGATACTGTATGTACTGACTAATCTTTGCATAACAATGATGACAAAATATTACCTCTTACAGGCCTTATTCATCCTTCTTCTTTTATAACAGCAAAAAAGCAAATTAACCTGATATATATACTGAAATGTCCCTTATTCTTAGGTTTTTGTGTGCTTCTCTGTATGCAGTACTCGCCTGCATATATTTTAAAGCTATACTAAGCACACAGGGCACTGATTTCTTCCTCTAGACTGGTAAAATAGAAGTCTGCAATCTGTTCTAGTTTCTCAATGTGTTCTCCTAGTTCAGGAATATCTGCATTAAGGTCTGAAACTGCCTCAACCAATCCTGTATTAAATGAATAGCAATTTTATCATGTCATTTATCCAGCTGGGTGCTAGGGCCACCACAGTGACTGGCCTGGAGAATCACTGTGCACCTTAATTGGTTTTCTTGGTCCATGAATGTTGTGGTCTATTACAGTAAGGTGGTTTTTCAGCTTTTTGTTTCTCCATGCATTTATTGTAGCTATAGAATTTATCTATAAATGCTATCATCTGGAAGTGAGAAAGTATAAAGTCTTACTCATTGGGGACACCACCACAAACTGCTGAATCTCCTGTTTACTGCAACCCTACACAGTTAATTTCAGAGTATACATACTTTTATTTTTGCAGATGTATAACTTTGCATTAGGGAGGATAAGCACTGACAACAACTGTGTTTTTTGCTTGTGTACTGTAGGACATTAATAGTGCAGCTTGTAAACATTACGGGATATGTGTGGAGTTTGTTTGTTCCCCATTGTTTGTGTGGATTTCCTCCGGGTGCAGAGAGTTGTTTCCACACCCTAAAAGCATACTAGTAATCCTAGTATATATGTGTGGCTTTGTGATACTGGATATGGATTGTAAACTCCACTGTGGCAGGGACTGATGTGAATGACTGAAATATTCTCTGCAAAGTGCTGCACAATATGTGTACATTATATAAATAACTGTTAATAAATCATCTATTTTTTGATACTGCAGGGCATGTGTCTAGCTTCTGTGCATTACAGAGCTGCAGGGAGGCCCAGCCTCATATCTCCCCTCACAGCTCTCACTGGCTGCCGGCTAGACACAGCCATAGCCTCACTTTTTCCTCAGAAAGAGATGTCAGCACCTGGAGCTGATGCCCCACACTTTCTCCCCATCCTTGTGAGATTGCACTGCCCACTTACAACCCTTAACCTCACTCCAGGGGGACAGAGCTAGAAGAGAGAAGGGGCAGAGATGGAAGAGAAGGGCAGAAGGGGGACAGAGATAACAGAGAGAGAGAGGGAGGAGAGAAACATAGATAAAGGAGAGAGAGAGGGGAGGGAGAGAGAAAAGAGATAGGGAAGAAATTAAAGAGACACAAAGTTTGAGCAACTCAGGTGCCATGAACCTGTAGAGACACAGGGACATGAAGCTGGACAGACATGTAATAGCATGAGGTTGCAGAGACAAATGGGGCATGAGGTTGGATAGAGATAAGAGGGGCATGAGGCTGGAGAGAAAAAGTAGGGCATGAACATGGAGAGACACAGGGTGGCATTAGGTTGTAGAGACATGGTAGCATGAGGCTCTGGAGACAAATGCGGCATGAGGGTGGATAGACATGGGGGGCAGGAGGCTGGAGAGACATATGGGGGCATGAGGCTGGAGAGACATAGGGGGCATGAGACTAAAGAAACATTGAGGCATGGGGCTGAAGAGACACACAGGTGATGATGTTATAGTATATAGTGGCCACACTAGCTAGCAACCCAGCGAATGACAGATGGAAAATACTAGTAATAAATAAATATACAGAACACAGGTTTATTCCTTTTCAATTTTGTTTTCAAATATTGCCTAATGTTGTCCTAGCTGCTGTCCATGTAGCCTATTAAAAGTCAATTGGGCAGTGGTTTAAAAACCAGCTCTCTGTTACAGCTCACTCCCCTTACCTGTAAGGTGAGTGCATTTGATTTCAATGACTGAAGCAGAGATGCTAGTGTAGAAAATAATGAGGAACCATAACAAGGTTTGCAAGTGTAACTATCTGGTCAAAATATAAACTTATAATTCATACTTTCATTTTGCGAGATATATACAGATTTGCATTAGTGAGGATAAGCGTCGACAAAAACAGCATTTTTTGCTTGTTTTCATTCTTCAAACCTGGTTACATGCATACATGAAGGGGCAGTGCCAGGCCATTCTGCAGCCACTCAGAGCATAAAAATCACTTTTTAACACTATTACTATAATCTTCCAGATGACGAAGTATAATGGCAGCAATGGCAGAGTCAGTTCTACTAGATATTGTGAAGATATCTAAGCTGTCACTGTCTGACCTCATTCCTGCCTGCAGCTAATTATAACACCCACACCTGGTGTGAGATCTAAGGAATCACAGACAGCAGGAAAATTTTTACTTCTACTTTGGATCTACGTCAGCGGTGTCATAAAAAAGACAGATATGATTTCATCTGCGATGGAGTGGGAGGAATTGAATAATCCCTTTTTAGCAGATTCAATTTCAGGGTAGTACTGAACTCTGAATTGTATTTTCATACTAATTATAAAAACACTAACACTAGCATATGGTGCCACTATTATGACCAAATGGTTTAAATCCACGCACACCCAAAAATAGCAATTTTACAAGATCTAGCCAAGCCTCTTTAGACAAATACAGAGCTCCCACACACAGATTTATTTAATGTGCTTATTAGTAAACAATATCACATTTGGGACTGTTTGCTCATATGATTAATGAATAAACATACAGTGAGATAAATTTTATTGTGTGGTTGTGTTTATAAAAATAGATTTTTTAAATAAGTATGAACAACTTTGAAGCAAAGTACAGTATGTAATAAAATAAATGTTTTTATATTTGCTAATAATTTATATGTATTACTTTTATCTACATATTACATATATGGAAGTTTCAATTTTGAGGTTGTGTGCTTTAAATATTTTAGGACAAACACTGCAATACTCACAACTATACACACTGTACATGAAAAAACAACAACACAACTGAGATCTATATTATGCCTTGAAGCGCATGTAGCTAAACACACCATTGTCAGCACCGCTGTCCAGGGTGCTGATAGTGGGACATGCAGCCTGAACAATTCTTCATTCTTCATTAGAAGTACAGAAACACAAAGAGAAAAAAGTGTTGTCTGAAGTGCACTGCACTTAAGACAACACTTTTTTCTCTTTGTGTTTCTGAATTGGACTTTGTAGTCATCAGTTGCACCCTCATGGTGATTGAATAATGCAAGTTTTATTCAGATATATTTGAGGCATCAGATCAATAATATTTCTAGTCATTTAATCAGATACCTGTGCAGTTTATCCTCTTTGTGGTTCATTAGAAGTACAACAGATTAGCACAGAAAAGGTTACATTAACTCAGAGCCTGATTCAGAGCTGCTCGCTAGATGCGGTCGCTTGCATGATGTGTATGCAAATTGCGTAGGCAGTGCTACCGCAAAGCTTTACATTAGCCCAGTATTTCTCAGAGAGCAATCACATAGTGTATGCAGACACCCACCAGCCTGTTTTAAGACGCCCACATGTGCACGTCATGTCCAGGAAGTGTATGCAACCATCGGTACATCGGGTAACATCGGATGCTTTCGCAGCACTTGAGATTGACCATACCTTGCCGCAAGCATTGTGAGCACTTCAGTGTAAAAACAAGCCAGGTGACGTGTACTATGATGCTGTCTTATAATTATGCACACCTCTAATACGCCGTTGAGATGCTCAGGCACGCCTGCATTTACACATCCACTCCCCAGTTTTTATTGGCCAGCCCCTGTTACCACCTACAAATGGCTTCCCCTGTCACTCACTCTGCTGGGCTGTCTATGCGCAGCGAGCAAACACATTGTGAACTTTTGCTAAGGTATGCACACACACACTGCATACCATCGGGGTATTATGTCGAGTAGTGAAGGGGGAGAGAGGGGAAGACAATACACCGCACAGAGGAGTTCTAGGTACCTTTCAAGATCACACATAAATAAATGTTAATAGAAAGATAATAGATTCCTGATAAAAATATTGCTATTATGAGGGTGCTCCCAAGTAGCAATAAAGAGCTATACAAAAAAGGGGACAAAAGAACTCCTATGTATAGGGGTACACCTCAATAAAATATAACTTTTAATAGGAAAATAAATAAAATATAGGAATCACTTAATTAGTAAAAATAGAACACACATGAGATCAAATAGAAGATCTCAGAATTTCACATAGTAATCTATGCTCAGACAATACACAAGTACATACAGTAATGAAGTAACATTAATCAAAGAAAAGCAGGGCAAAATATTGGAGTATTAGTGCATAAAGTGTAAAGTGAATTGGTGTAGTAGGTCACCATTAGGTGACGGCGAAAATAAATCAAAATATATATAAATCACATGTATAAAACACATACGTATTAAAAAGCAACATGACCACTTGTATGCTCAAAATTATTAATTCATACACATATAATTAACTGAGGCGTCCCTCTAATAAATGGGAATGTGGAGTATGCTTAACACCAGATACAATGTACAATGATTCTAGTGTAGTAACTAATAAAAGAAAAAATAGACTGTGCATTTACATTCACTGGGATCTGCTTTTCCTAGTCCTGCCAAGCATCAGACTGGGAATGACAGTCCCGTGCAATCCTGCAATGCTTTGCAACAGGGGGCACTCATAGTCCAGTGCCGGCACCAGAAACGGGTCTATTGTTCTTTCACTATGCCATTGCATGGGACTTTCATCGCTTGTTAGATCAACTACAGCAACCCTGACATCCACCCACCATTTGCCACAGTCATATGTACTTCAGAAGGGACCCGGGAGAGAATAGTCGGTGAGGGGCAGGGCGGTCCCTGAATGCAGCAGTTTTTTATCCTCCTTTATTGATGCCTGATATCTGCATGGGTCTTCAGGATGCTAATCACTGGCATTCCAGGTGAGAGAGCCAATGTGCCCTAATATGAACTGTGCGCACTACATTGTGGCATAATGTGAACTGGGGGCACTAAAATCTGCCATAATATGAACTGGGGGCACGACAATGTGGCATAATGGGAAATTGGGAATTTCAGGGCATCACCTGAGTGGTAACAATGTGAGTGCAATGATCCACCCTGTCTTGTGGGAGTATCATGGAGGTGTCATGGGATTGTTGTGGATGTGTATCTATAGCTCCATGTGTATTGTATTGTATTGTATTTATTGTTGTCATCAGCAAAACAAGTTTGACAGACGAAATTACATTGCACTTTTTTAAAACAGTGAATAGCAATCCATGGTAAAGGTTATCACAAACAATTTCACAAAAATAATAAAATTAAAATTAACTAAAGAGATACAATCATAGCATTCAACATGCGCACAGCAGATGGAAGAAAACTAACCCTCAAGCGACTCGTACGTGCCCGAAGTACTCTAAACCGCTTTAAAGATGGGAGCTTATCAAAAAATTCATGAAATGGATGGCTTGGATCCGATATGATACCTTTGGTTCTCTTTAGAACCCTAAGCCCATAAACATCATGAATAGTTGGCAACTGCACGCCAATGATTTTGCTGGCGGTCCTAACAACCCGTTCCAGTGCACTTCTTTCACTCGCTGTGCAGTTGCCATACCAGATAATGATACCAAACGTCAGAATGCTCTCAATTGAGCATCTGTAAAAGTTTAGCATAGTTACTTTGCTAACTCCCGAGGCCCTCAAACGTCTTAGGAAAAACAAACGCTGTTGCGCCTTTTTAATTAGGGACAGTGTATTTAAAGACCATGTCAAATCTGCCGCAACCTGGATACCCAGAAATTTAAAAGACTCAACTATATCAACATCCTGGTTGTTAATAGACACTGGCAATTTCTGCTCTAAACATCTCCTACGAAAATCAATTACCAGTTCTTTTGTCTTGTCACCATTTAGGAGCAAGTGATTATCACCACTCCAAGAAACCAAATTTTTGATCTCTTTCCTATAATGGGACTCATCATTCCTGCTAATTAACCCAACGACTGCAATATCATCAGCAAATTTGATGATTTTCACAGAATCAGAAGTCGACACGCAGTCGTGGGTAAATAGCGAGTATAATAGGGGGCTGAGAACACAACCCTGGGGAACACCAGTCTTAATCAACACTTCCCCCGACACAGCACCTCCAATTCTAACTACTTGTGGTCTATCAGTTAAAAAGTTTAAAACCCAGTTACAAATAGACCCACTTAACCCCAAGTCAAACAACTTAGATGTTAGTGAGATGGGAATAACCGTAATTAAAAGCAGAACTAAAATCAACAAAGAGTATCCGAACATAAGAATCCCTCACTTCCAAATGAGCTAAAATAGAGTGAAGTGCTGTAAGTACCGCATCATCAGTGCAACGATTTTTCCTATATGCAAACTGAAAAGGATCAAAATCTACTGGGAAAAAAGATTGAATATGTCCTAATACCAGCCTTTCAAAGCATTTCATTATCAATGAAGTTAGTGCAATTGGGCGATAATCATTAAGGCATTTTACTACCCCCTTTTTTGGAACTGGAACAATATTTGCCTTCTTAAAACATCTCGGCACTACACAATTAAAAAGGGACAAATTAAATAAGACCGTTAATATCCAACTTAACTGGTCTGCACACCCCTTGAGGACTTTACCGCTAATCCCATCCGGGCCGGCTGATTTACACAAATCAACCCGACGTAGACATTTAATCACATCATACTCCTCCAACATAAGAGGAGACTCCCCCACCCGGGGAATTTGGGGCGTAACAGAAAAACTATTCTCTTGATCAAACCTAGAGTAGAACAGGTTCAAATCTTCAGCTAATAGATTATTGTCATTGCTAATCACCTCCTTTTTTATTTTACAACCAGTAATATCCTGGATCATCTGCCACAGGCTTCTCGGATTCCTGTTATCATGACTTCTAGCTTCAATCTTTGCGGAGTAACTAATTTTAGCCCTCCTAATACCTTTCTGCAATTCACACCTGGAAGATTTCAACATTTCTAAATCACCAGATTTAAACGCTCTATCACGAGCCTTGAGTAGAGATCGAACTTCCCCGTTCAACCAAGGCTTCACGTTGGGAAATATTTTAATACTCTTTGTTACTGTAACACTATCCGTACAGCAACCGATGTAACCTAATATCAATGATGCTAGAGAGTCAATATCTATATCGCCATTTACCCTACTCTCATCAATAAACAAATCCCAGTTTGTGAATTCCAACATATCCTGTAATCTAGTCAGTGCGTCAGTGTGATTCTGTGTTGTGCGTACAGGGACAAACTACTGTTGAGAGAAGTGTCTCTCTAGAAGCATTGAGGATGTGGCCCCTTCAAAATGTTGCTAAGGAGCCCAGAAAGTCCTAGACCTGCCCCTGCTTAGAAGAATCATGTTTGGAATTATAATTGTAAGGAAAAACCTACAGAGAAGATAGACTGGAATATAGGTATAAGACTTGTGTTGTTAATGCCTGGTCGAGAATAGGCCATCTCTACAGGACAGTACTAGGTTCTGTTTGGTTTGTTGTGATATACTATAGAAAAATGTAATGTAGCCAAGGTCTGCATTTTCTGCTATTGACATAAAAATGTGTAATAGGGTTACAATTCCAGGTACATTATACAATTTAGTTTTGCTTAAGGAATAGAGAATCTGATAGAAGCTGATATGTCATGCTGCAAAGTGTAGGGGAAATGTATTAATCTTCCATTTATTTGATTGAGTGTCGAAATAAAAAACTACAGAGGGAGCAACTGGGAGTTTATTTCAAACAATTGAGCAATGAGTAAACAGTGAAACCAGTCAACAAAGACCGCAAAATGCTTGGCTGCATAGGCAGAGGGATTAGCAACAGAAGAGTGACGCCTTGATCCCACTATACAGGGCTTTAGTTAGACCTGATTTATACTATTGTGTTCAGTTCTGAGCACCTCACCTTCAAAGGGATAATGAGAAAATACAAAACATATGACACAGGTTCTAAAGCATCGACCATATTGTTAAGGAGTTATTGAGAAGATTTTAAAACAAGTAAGCACATAAAAGATTGTAATAAGGTTCATGAAATTAGTATTTTCACAAATAAACTGAGCACTAGAACAAGGAAACAGTCTTATTTATCATTTAGAGAAAAATAAATCTATAAAGAAATGCATTTATCCTTAGGAAATACAGTACACAAGTTTTCCCTAAACCATTGGTAAGTAAAATTTGGCTGCAGTCAAACTGCTGTGTTTATTTATAAATAGCACACAAAGTACATAGACATAATTCCTCAATATCAATTACTCTTTGCTTTGGTTGCTTAACCCATTAAGGCACAGAAGAACTAAGAGTTAGTTTGCTAAAGAATAACATATACTAAAGCTATACTAAGTCAAGGTTAATGTTACAATAGAATCGCATACCTAGCAAAAAGTTGCCTCTATTTACAGGAGTTTTTCATCTACAGTCGGCTCATGTTGTTGATCCAATAAAATCTGTAGACAGCACATGGCAGTTTGAATGACAGTTACCCCCCCCCCCTTCTGGACATTGGTAGTTTTAGTTGATTAACAGTTGATCTGGGCCTGGGGGTGTCAATCAAAGTTGCAATGCTTCTCTGTCTACAGTTGGAAGGACTAAGAAATCGGTAAAAGTAAGACTAAACCAAATTATAGAATAATTTGTACAAAGCGTCATAAACCCTTTTATATTTGGAAAATTTTGGGCAGAGGAGGTTGATGTCATATAAAATGCATGTGAAGAGTCGATGGGCATTATAAGGGCCATGTGGAGAGGTAAGAGGACATTTAAATGGCTGGCACCTATGTATTATACTAAGGATGCATGCACCTTCGGTAACCATTATTTTTCTATCTTCACTCTCCTTCATGTCAAAAGCCAGCCACGCCACTGTACACCGACCATCCCCTTTAGCTTCCTGCAGTAAGCATTACCTCACTTTCAAAACCTTATGGCATGTTATGAAAGCCAGAATACATTATATAAATGCAGATGTAGTGCTCTTCTTGCAATATTCATAACATCACTGATATTAGCAGATGGCAATTTAAATGTCACCAATATTTATCAGTGACATACATATATTAAATAAAAAATTTAATTGGGCAGCATGATGTTAATACAGTATATCTATATACATAACTTTATTCTATACAGCACTGATGATAGATAGATAGATAGATAGATAGATAGATAGATAGATAGATAGATAGATAGATAGATAGATAGATAGATTTATCAAATACTCCACATATAACATTTTGTTTAAATCCAATTGTTAAGCAGATTAAATAAAAATGTGAACAATATACATTGCGGTTAAAATGAGCACAAACCTTGCCATGCATGGAATTCACCGAGGACATCTGCAAAACAATATTTAGCATAATTACAAGTTGTCCTAAAATGTTATATTACATATATAATATTCAGTTTTGTTTCAGTAAAAAAAGCAAAAAAAAATAGAACAGAGGAAATGATATACGTACATATTACCAAAATCAAATTGTAACTGGAAAATTGTTCCTCAAGTCATGACATTACAGGAAATGTATTCCTACACAGATTAATATGATTCATGTGAGCAAGTTAGTGCAAAGCTGGCTTAATATTGTCACAGTTGGATACCGCATTACAGATTACAGACAAAATATAATTCTAAGTTAAATATTATACTGGGCTGATTCAGAGGTGGGTACAATGCAGATGTTTGTGCAATTGTACAATGTTTTTGCGTCTGAGTCAGACTGCACATGAGTCCCGATGGTTACATCCGGGGAACGCAGAACAAATTTTGACACAGAGAGAGGCATTTTTCGGTGGGCATTCCTGGAGGGTGGCTAGTCAGACATGGGCGTGTCGCGGCCAACAACTGCATCTTGTTTTACAGTTGTGCTGGCATCGGCGGCGATGTTATTGGTGGATATTCTGAGCAACCATAGGACTGCTCTAATGTTCGATGGTGCGACGGATGTGTGACCTATAGTGCCGATGGTGCAACGTATTATGCAAAGTGCCACCAGAAGAGCGGCTCTGTACGAATTCCATCAGCTGCGGCATCTGCGTCCAACAATAAATCAGGCCCTGAGTGAGGTTCACAGGTATTCATCTCATTTTTATCTGATAAAAAGATATAGCAAAGGTCCCATTTCATTAGGCAGACAGGTCTTTTATTTATCATTTATTTATAACTGTACTAACCTGACTCATTTAATCAAGCCCTGGTAATTCATTTAAAAGATGTTAGAAATAAAAGGAGATACAAATGTCTTGTTAGCAAAATGGATCATGTTTGCATGTCTGTATCGGAGTCTGTGGATTTATACGCAGGGAAATTGCTAGAGGCATGCTATGCTTTAGTGCTTTACTATATGAACTATTAGCGGTGTGTATCTTGGGTTTTGGGTTTGGGTAACCTTTTTCGTTATCAGTCTTCATCTTGTGCTCTCTGTTAAGTTTCCAGTTTGAAGCAATAATCAAAATGCTCACAGCAGCACAGATTATTTAAATATATATATATATTCAGGGGCAAAGCGAGATGGGGTCAGGTGTTGTCAGCATGGGAGCCGTGCCCTGTTTGGTGGAGAAGGGGTGCGCCAGCGGGGAAGACGGAGCCCAGGTAGGATGGATGAAAACCCTGCTGCTCTGTAAAACATAAATGTGGGATGTGTATATCTTATGAAAGGTGACATTAAAAATAAGGGGTTCATGTTTTATTGACTTTAATTAAAATGAAGGCTCTTTTAATTTATAATTTGATTATCGAGGCATGATTATAAAGACGTTTATTATTTTAAAAATATATTGAATTGGGTTGCTTTTGCGATGATGCTGAAGTAGTTAATGGCTTTTGAGAAAGGGTTAATTATTGATAAGCTAACGATCAAAAATACTTCTATGTTATATGGCAGTCACTGATGCTTTCTCTATTGACTGTCACTGATGCTCTTTGCATTATATGGGGTTCACCGGGACACATTCTCTGCATTATACATCAGTCATGGTGATGCTCTCTGCATTATATGATGGTCACTGTGATGTTCTCTTCATTATATGATGGTCACTGTGATGTTCTCTGCATTATATGGCGGTGACTGCGATGTTCCCTGCATTATATGGTGGTTATGGTGATGCTCTCTGTCTTATATGACGGTCATGGTGATGTTCACTGCATTATATGGTGGTCATGGTGATGCTCACTGCATTATATGATGGTTACTGTGATGTTCTCTACGTGGTGACTGTGATGTTCCCTGCATTATATGGTGGTCATGGTGATGTTCTCTGCATTATATGGTGGTCATGGTGATGCTCTCTGCATTATATGGTGGTCATGGTGATGCTCTCTGCATTATAGGGTGGTCATGGTGATGCTCTCTGCATTATATTATGGTCACTGTGATGTTCTCTGCATTATATGGTGGTGACTGTGATGTTTACAATGTGACATTATATGGTGGGCATGGTGATGCTCTCTACATTATATGATGGTCATGGTGATGCTCTCTGCATTATATGGTGGTGACTATGATGTTCCCTGCATTCTATGGTGGTCATAGTGATGTTATCTGCATTATATGGTGATGACTATGATGTTCCCTGTATTCTATGGTGGTCATGGTGATGTTCTCTGCATTATATGGTGGTGACTATGATGTTCCCTGCATTCTATGGTGTTCATGGTGATGTTCTCTGCATTATATGCTGGTGACTGTGATGTTCCTTGCATTATATAGAGACCGTTGTAATTCCTACACTGTTCACCTGATTTGGATGTAATTACCCTCAAATTAAATCTGAAAGTCTGCAGTTAAAGCACATCTTATTTGTTTCATTTCAAAGCCATTGTGGTGATGAATAGAGGCCAATATATGAAAATTCTGTCAATGTCCCAATATTTATGCAACTGACTGTAAATGCTACACTATTGGAGCGTGATTTACAGCTCAAGCTTTTATCCCCTGGACGGATGCATAAAGTTTCATGGTATCTCTCCGGATGCGTCCAAGTCAAAACATGGCAATATTTTTATGACAGGCATACAGTATATCTTATATTATATTACACTGTTTATTTATTCCAAGTTACAGAGAATAGATTCAGCTTGACATTGTTAGTTATAAATGCTAAAGTCATACTACCCTGTTCATACAAATGACACAATACAGTGTAATGGAGTGTCATATGCTAGCCGTTAGTACACCAGGAGATGAGAGCAAGTGCAGCTCTTATAGTACTGCAGAACTCAAGAATTTTCGTTCGCAAACCCATAGGGCTGCATACAAAAATGTGTGCGTTTGGGGTGAGATGGGCCGTCAGGGGTGTCAATTGTCTTGTCGTAGCTGGCAACGACAACTTGCCCCTTCGCAGTTAATTGGATTGAGTCCTTGGTGTGTTGGTTTTGCCTTTCATCGCTAACTGCCCTGCATTTCAATAAAATCTCTATTAAGTTGGTGGGGCTAGTGTGATGTAATTGGGTTTCTTTCGCACACTTTGGGAGACATTTCATTAAATATTTTGTACCCAAATAAGTGCTTCCTCTATAGTTACATTCCTTTTAAGGGGGATGCGGTCAATACCTCAACCGCAGGGATTCCGTCCCAGGAATCCCAACACCTGTCAGAATCCTGGCACCAGCATCCAGATTGCTGGAATCCCAAAGGTAAGTAGTGGGGTTGGGGGTGGGTTAGCGTTAGGCACTAAGGGGGAAGGGTTAGGTTTAGGGTTCGGGGAGGGGGAGATTAGGTTTAGGCACTACGGGGAGGACTAGGTACAGGCACCTGGGAGGGTTAGGGTAGGGAGAGGGTGGATGCCATTGTCTGGATTCTGACCACCAGGAACCCGAGCTCTGGCATCCCGTACCCATCTCCTTTTAAAGGATTCAGTTTATCTAGAAATGGGCAATCAACATTACTAACATATAGATTCCTATTTACTTGCAGCCAAGACACAGTCTTGAGATTCAATACACTGTAACAACTGAGAATTAGCACATTGGGTGGCTGTGCCATAATGCCAATTAGGTGAATCTTTTTCATTTGTCACAGAGTGGATAGTAAAATGAGGGGGGGTGTATGTGAGCAACAGTGAAGTCCTCAGGGGAAGGGAATTTGTGTAACTCTCTATCACTGTATACATGATCGTAGCACAGACTGTATTGATGAACAGTATAAGGAGTCTTACAAAAATGAGATGTCAAATATTCAAATATTTAGTCAGGTTAGATTATGTCTTTAAAACTAATTCTCAAATACCCATCTACTTAAAATTAATTCATAAAATTCACAGTTGTATTTACCTCTAAAGCTCTAACTGCTTTACAGGTAAAAAGCAGACATTTAACAATTACCTCGGTTAACCTTCTGTCATTTTTTTTACAGGCAAACAGATTAAGGGAGACTCTAAATCTGATTGCTAGAAAAGGACAAAAAAAGATTAAAGTGATAAAGCTCACATAATAATAGTGTTTTGTAAATTCCATTTTCAAGGGTATGCTGAAGATTCCAATCACTTATAAATTATGAGTCAAGCAGAGGCAAAAAGCGTGACCAGCTGAAGGAGTGAGACCTTCCACTGAACTCTTATGAGAAGGTAAAATACCACTATATCAAGGTACACAATATTAATACAGTATAAAGTAGCTAATAATACCATTCAAAAACATACTCCATCCACATAAAAAGTCAATTGCCATAAGGGGCATACACACTAAACGATAAAACTGAATTATATGAATGATAACAATATCATTCAACGATATATCGTTCATATCGTCTAGTGTGTATGTTCTGAATGACCAATGATGCACACTCCCGTGGGTCTTTAACGATATCCCCAGTTGGCTGTACATGTAGCCCAATCTGGGTATATCGTGAGCGATGCCCCCCGCCGTCGTTCACCGCTGGTTGGCATCGGCAAGTGTGTATACGCTTGTCGATGCCGGCGCCCCCACCGGGCCCGCCACTGACGATGTCGCTGCATACACACATCGTCTAGTGTGTATGCGGCATAAGGCTCAAAATCTCCAGCGGCTCCTACAACATGCAACTTGCTCCCCCTAAGTTTTGAATATACATCCTCGTAATTTAGGCACCGACTTGTACATGTTATCTTCTGTGGACTCAGGGATTGTAACTTTTGATCCAAATTTTTTAGCACATGGTAGTTTTTTTATTGTAGATATATGATATCACAGTTTCAGTATCCCATCCCTACACGTGAGACTACAGGAGGTACCTAGCATTTGGTCAGAGAGTCAGGAAGAATATTCCACTAACGTGGATGTCAGTGGAAGCTCTCAGATTAGTGTACATTCCTGTTCTTTCAGCTGCTTCCTACCCGTTTCTCTAGAGATGTATGAAAACCTCAAAAATACTATTTTTGCAGATTGAACCAAATTTAGACTAAAAATTAATTGTGTAAAATTTTCCAGGTCACAGAACCAAATTTCAGTGCATACAGCATATATAATCCAATCACAAAATACCAACTGTCATGTGCTTCTAGCCTTTGAAAGAAAAGCCTAGCGTTTTTCTGACACAAATTCTTCCCGAAAAGGGAAAACATCTGTTGATGCCATTTGTGTCTTGTGTTGGGAGCTGTGGCTATCAGTCAGGGCTGGATTATCCACAAGGGAACCCAGGCGGCTGCCTAGAGCGCTGTGGTCCATACAGCACTTGCCAGCCACCCAAATGACACCGGGTTTCCTCCCACACCCGGTTTCCTCCCACACTACAAAAATATACTGGTAGGTAATTGGCTCCCAACACAAATTAACCCTAGTGTGTATGTGTATGTGATAGGGAATATAGAGTGTAAACTCCACTGGGGCAGGGACTGATGTGAATGGCCTAATATTCTCTGTAAAGCTCTGCGGAATATGTGTGCGCTATATAAATAACTGGTAATAAATAAATAAATTAAATAAATAATATTGGGGCTGATTCAGCAATGCATGCAGCACAATCTACGCATGAGCAGGACCCATTCTGCGAGTGTGCAGAATGGGTCATGCGTAGTCGCATGCAGCCCCTTCTGTGCCTCTGCCTGATTGACAGGCAGAGGCATTTAAGGGGCGGTGCGGGGGCGGCTGGCGTTCCTGGAAACGGGGGCATGTCTGCCCCGTTTTAATGGGAGTGGTAAGACGCAGTGTCCTTGCCTCGCAAGCCGGCCAGCCTGGCTTTGCGGCCCGGTGCTGTCTACCATCGTATCCATCGACCACCGATGGTTGCGATGGTGATCCCATCCTGCAACATCCGTCGCAGTGCTGGGATCGCAAATGCAGCATGGGGTGCTATACACCTCCTGCCATATTTGCATAATAGCAAAGATGGAATTGCAAAGCTGTCTGTGTGCAGCTTTGCAGTTGCGATCCTTACTATATCACCCCCATTGTCCTCTGACTCCTGATCAGCACCATTGCACTGAAGCTGTTAAACTGACAGAGCTGTGCAGGACAAAAATGGGATCTCTGCTAATAAGTATCAATTTGAAGGATTGATATAGCTGAAAAAAAGCAGAGCACATTTCTATAAATTAAACAATGTAAATTTGTTCTCTTCCAAGATAATTTGACATAAAATTCATAAACAGTATAATACAATCACAGCAGGTGTAAACAATATGATTAATTGCACATTTAGATGCTGCATTTTAGACACAATTAAGTGATAGTATCACCAGGGTTGTCTTAACAGCAGTGTGGGCCCTGGGCAAAGCAATGCACTGGGGCCCCTACAAACCCATTCACGGGAAAAAAATTTAAATAGTCAATAAAATTAAACCCTCCTGCATGCCCATCAGACCTTCCACACATGCAGGCAGACTCTGGGCCTCATTCAGAGGCGGTCGTAGGATGCAAGCGGTCGTTCTGAAACAGGGCGGCCGCTTGCATCCTGAACGGCCGCCTCCATGTCGGTCGTTAGGCTGTGGATTAACACCCACAGCTCTAACGACCGCTAAGGGTGATGGTCGCGATTGTCAAGACCATCGCGACCATCGGGGCTTACAACGAGACCCTAAGGTAGGCTCTCGTCAACCTTAAGCCCCAGGGAGCTTCCTGCTCTGTTTGAGCAGGAAGCTCCCCACTGACATCACTGATGATGTCGGTGGGGCCGCCCCCAAACGGCAAGCATTCCGACAGGAACGCCTCCATTTGGGCAGGCACGCCCCCGGCCCGCCCAGCAAACGGAGCGAGCTGTCACTCAACATCGACAGCTCACCCCGTCTGCTATGAGACCCGTAACGACGGATCACCCGTCGTTAGCCGGGTCTCGAGCATGCTCACTGGAGTAACATCGACCCGGTTGAGAGCTTGTAGAGCTAACGACCGGGTCTGAATAAGCTCCTCTGTCTGACTGGTCTGAAGCCGGCGGATGAAGTGAAACTGAGGTGAGTACTCCTCTCCAGGCAGGTGGGATGGAGGGAGGGGAGACTAGATCAGAATACAGTGCACCGGTGGCCGGCATATAAAGATATCACAAATTTACCAACTGGCCGCGGCTCCAGGAGGACAGGTTGGTGGGCCCCTACAAGCTTCGGGCCCTTGGGCAACTGCCCAACAAGCCCAATGGAAGAGATGGCCCTGAGTATCACATAGAGTAATGTAACCACCAGGGGTTAAAGTGGGCAGGAACGGGGTGGAACCACTAATGGTAAGTGGAACCATTTGACAGAAGTCCCACAGAGAGCCACTCACTGTCTGCCTATGGAGGCTCAATTTCTTCAGAGACACCAACATAGAGGTAAGGAAAGAATCAAGCGAAGGCAATACATAGGGGTTGCAAATAAACATTGGGCATCCAAGTGACATAGACTAGTTTGTGGGGACCCCATTAAAAAACTCAGAGGCACTGCAGAAAAATGATATAGAACATTTTTTTTTCTTTTTACGTGATCTATCATTGAAGTCTCAGCTGATGGTAGGAGTGCTAAAAGGCACTTTCCCGTTTTTTATACACAACAGTGTGTGTGTGTGTGTGTGTAAAGAACAGTTTTCACACTGTCAGACTAGCGTGGCAGGGGGTGGGGAGTAGGCGGTGGGAGAGATGACTTCCACCACCTCTCCAGGACCACTTTAAGCTCTGGTAACCACCCTTCAGTGTACTGTGTGGTGCAAGGTGCATTTATGGATTTAGGGTGTGTGATGCACACGGGCCCCTGGGTCCAGGGGGCTGAGGCGTAGAGAGCCCTGCCAGGCCCAGGTGAAGAGAGGGGGTGTGAGAGGGGGTGTGACCTAATCACGAGAGGTGTGGCCACACGAGTGTTTTAACGCCGTTTCAGAGGTGTGCATAATTAACTGCCAGAGTCATTGTACACGACACCAGCCTTTTTTTTTACACTGAAGTCCTCGCAGTGCTTGCGGTAGGGTAAGGCAACCACAAGTGCTGCGATCGCTTCCGATGGTCCTCGATGTACCAGTGTTTTAATACACTTCCTGGAGATGACGTGCGCTAGTGGGAGTCTCTACATACGCTAATGGGTGTCTGCATACACAGAGTGGTCGCTCACACAGCCAACGTGGGTGTGCTTATGCCTTAGCGAGCAATCGCTTCCCATGCCGTCACTATGTCATATTTGCATACGCTGGATGCGAGTGATCGCATCTAGCGAGCAGCTCTGAATGAAGTCCTATATCCGCTATTACTTAAATGGATCAACAGAAGCAGTTCAGAGTCACTGAGAGGTATTCACTACCTTTATTGGTGATCTTTAAATGTACAGTCTTATAATTACACTGATTATAGGCTGTGGGTTTTGGTATGCAATTATCCCACTAGCTGTTTGCTGTCTGTATTAGGGCAGGTGTCCCTTGAAAGTTCACCCGGAGAACATTACATTGGTGAGACCTGAATATAGTGATCAGTGTGTGATATCGGTGTGATCTGTGTATAGCGACCAGTGGGCCTGAATCAGAGATGTACACTAATGCAATCGCAACTGCATTCTTTCATGGATCGCAGTTGCTAATCTATGCTAATGCCTTCCATAGCACAACCTAGCATAGGGACGCCCACTGCTGCCTTCTCATATCCGTCTGACTAAACGAAACAGCGCAAACATTGGTACTATTAACGCACATCGGGCAGTCATACAGCCAGAGGCGTCACTTACCTGGATGACACCAAGAGCGGCTGGACGGAGTCCTTCTGTGCGCCTCACGTGCGCACGTGTAAAGGGCTGTGGCTTCATGGAAGGGACGTAACATTGTTCAGCAAAGCCATGCCCATTTATGTGTGCCGCTCTTGGGGGCGTTACCACCCCTGTTCTCGGTACACAGTGGGCTTACCCAGCGTTCCAGCAGCTGCTGGAGCAGCCCACAGTCTCTCCCCTGCCTCTCTCCGTGTTCTGGCTTCTAGGTGACACCATCCGACGGGGTGGTACCAAAATATCAGAGCAGCTCTGCTATTTTGGCGTCACTCCCTTGGAAGGTGTCACCTAGTGCGGCCCACACACCCTGCACCCCCCTAGTGACGCCAGTGCATACAGCATACGCGGCAGGTCTAATCAATCCCATACACTAAAGTTCCCATAACACGCAGAGAGCTCTCATGCTGCACAGGAGATCACAATGACTAATTTATGCACGCCCATGTAACGGCGTTTAAACGGTCAGACATGCCTGCGTTCTTCTAACCACCTCCCATTACCCCATTACCATGCCCAAACGCTGACTACCAGTCACTCACTTTGCGAATGGTTCCTCTGTATGGACGTAGTCGCAAAGCTGTCTCTACAGGTGCACAGCGCGGCGTTCACTCATGCGCATCAGCAATCTCGCTCGTTCTGCGTAAATATCTGTATTGCGTCCATCTTTGAATCAGGCCCAGTGTGTATTAGGTGTGCGTGATGTCGGTTTGAAGGGAAGGGAAGACTATGACGTAGTTGGCCGGCTTGACAGAATTCAATTGAATTGTAATGAACGCAAAGTCATATCTGTATAATGTAATGTTCTCTAATATGCACTGTGTTTTGTATAGTGGTCTCTAGAATACACTGCGAATTGTATGCAGTCACTGCACTCAATATATCTGTAGTGTTATCCACACTCACTGCTGTGTGTTACAACTGCAAAAGCTGAGATCAAAGGGTCCGTAACAGTCGCTTAATGTAACTGTGCTCTTTGTCAAAACCAAACATATACAATCCATACAAAGTATAAAGATATATCTATATATTAATATACACAATTCATACAGAAAGTATAGGTAGGGACTTCTGACCTTTACAACTCAGTATTACGAAGACAGGGACTGACATTACAGTAATTAACAGCTCCCACTGTGGAGATGCAGGTTTTTGTCACAGGTATAGAATTCTTCAGCACTTGTTACAATAATACCTGCTATGACGTTAATCCCTCATTCCAATAATCAAGGGTTGAAATTTCCAGGTCAGAAGTTCCCATGTACAGTAGGGAAAAAAAGCACAACAGGACAGAAAGAAAAAAAAATCATGAAACACATCAGACATTTATCATTCTGCAGAACAAATGCAGCTAACAGATAGAAATGACATCTATGGGCTGTTTCCACTTGAACAATCCAGGAGGAATGTGTCCAAGCAGCCGTAGTCTTCATTTATGTACGACTTGTCACATTGCTTGATGCTTGCAAATTGACATATTAGCATGCAATCTGATTGGCCTGATCCTTCAGTGGGTGATAGCTATCTGGCAAATCATAAACTAATTCATCAATGGCAAATCTCTGAAGTTTGTCTTAAATTCAGTATCTGATGAAAACATTGGTCAATTTCTCCAGATAAACTGTATGGGCCCCATAGCAACATCTTGAAAGGGCCCCCACCCTATTGTTTCTAGAGAGACACCTGTCTTTGGAGAAGTTAATCATTTTATGGCCAATAGTAATGCCCTAGTTATTTTTATGCCCCATACTAGTGCCTTAGTTCATTTTATGTCCCATAGTAGTGCCCTTGTTCATTGTATGTCCCATAGTAGTGCCCTAGTTCATACCCATTATGCCACACAGTGCCCCAAATTCACATTATGCCATACATTGTGCCTGGTACATATTATGTCACATTGGAGTGTCCTTGGTTCATAATGTCACATTGTAGTGCCCCCATTTCATTTTATGCCAAACTATAGTGCCCACACTTCATACAGTGCAACATTTCAGTGCCTTCAGTCTATATTATACCACATCACAGTGCCTCCAGTTCATATTGTGCCACATTACAGTGCCCCAGTTTATATTATGTAACATGACAATGCCTTCCAGTTCAGATTATGCCACCTTACATCCCCCTTTACCATTATAACATCCACTACACACATCATTCACTAAAAATGGAATGTCACTCCATTCAGGCCTGGCAACGGGTCAGACCCAATTGCTTAGCAGGCAATTCTGGGAACTTGGTAGTCATCTATACGACCTGTGTCTGGGGCCCCCTAAGCCTCTGGGCCCAATAGCAATGGCACCCCCTGCACCCACTGTAGCTACACCCATGCTGGTTGTATTTAGAAGCTATAATAGCCACTAGACCATGTGCAGGAATGCTGCTTAGAGTGGTACACTTTAAGTATCATCAAATACTTTAAATATGTCAGTTATATAACAATATTCTGCTAGTACTCCAGCAGATCTCCATAAAATTATATAAAATTTGATGTAGTATGTCACTGAAAATTATCACCATGTGTTGTCTAACAAGCAATATTTACTGTTAGAGAAAGTGACTTTGGATTCTTTTGAAAGACCTGATTGGTCTAATTGATTATCTTTGGATGTTATAATTTGGACAATATTACAAGTGCCAGGTTGTTGGTTACACAATGTTTTACTGTTACTTGTTGTACAATATTTTAACTTCCCTCATTTTATGCGTACTAAAGTAGTCATCTTCACTGTAGTGTTTATGCTAAATATTAGTTAGATATTTAACTTTATGGGACAATAAATATATCCTTTTTTCCATATTAGTCATGTCAAGTATTTAAATTTGATGTCAAGCAAAACTAATGTAAACGCCAGTTTAGAATAATTATTAGCACCCCACATATTTATCATAGCTATCAACATTGACACATGCATAATTGGGACAAAATAATCCCGCCCCAGATCTGCATAAACCACACCCTGGAGGGGTGAAACTCCTCCCCAATCAAGGTCTGCAGTATCGGGCTCTGCGCATGAACAGTACAAAACTGCAGTAGAACGGATGGGAGGAGCATGGAGGGTGCCAGGGCAGGATCATAAGATCCCTCTCCATTATGCTCTACCCCAAGGGTTAGAATGACTAATGCCAGCTTCATCAATGCCAAGCTAACAAACTCTAAGCTTTATGGATCTTAGTGCCTGATTCAGCAAGGATCGGAACTGCTAATACGCACGCAAACGGCCGATTGTTGCATACTGTGCATTTGTATGCATCGCAGTGGGCGTGCGTGACCCAGCCACTGCGATTGGGACTGCGATCGCAGTGACTACGCAGAGCCATCACTGAGTGATGGACAGGAAGTACCATTTGTGGGTGGCGACGGGCGTGGTCGTTGAAACGCTGGCGATCCAGTGCATTTGAACGTCATTGCACAGGCAAGCATAAATTATCCACTGCGATGCCGTACGCAGCCTGAGCACTCTTAGTGTGCGATGAAGTTAGCAATTCCTGAGTAAGGTCAGAGCTTGTGCAAGTGTGCGTGATGCTGCGATGGTTTTGCAGTCTTGCTAAACATTACGGATGTGTGTAAGGTAAAGTGGGCGTCCTTATGTTGTGCTGCGGGGGCATAGCCATCGCAATGGATTAGCATACTACTGCAGTGAGACTGCGATCCTTACTGAATCAGGCCCTTAGTCAATTTTCCCAGACTGCATTCCCCATTGAGAACAATCTCTTTTATCTCCTGTTCAAGACTTTTTCTAAATTGCAGGGATACTAAAATATACCTAGACCCTGCAGAGACAGCTATTTCCACATGGCTTTAGGCCTAGTGATTTGTGGTACTGTTTATTCTAAGAGCAACAGTTGGCTGTGCTGTTTACATAAAGCATAACATACTTTGTAATATTCTTCCTCCAAATACAAAATTACAGCCATATAAACTAACTTAACTCAATCTTCAAACGTCTGTATTCCTTTATTCACAAAACTATCTTGTGAGCAGAGGAAAACTCAGTAACAGAGAGTAAAACCATAGTAAATTATACTTGTAGCTGTTTTTGTAAAGGAAGAATAAAAAGTCAATGATATAAATTATTTTGTGCCAGCTATACAAGTCATGTTCATGGAATGAACCTTTGTCCTGTAAACTGTATGCATTTTTAGCATAATGAGAAAACAAGATGTAATACTCAGTCTAATCACATTTGGTGACTTAGAGGTCTGCTTTCTGTGACAGACGATCCAGCATTTGAGAAGTTAACGCATTTCTGAAAATGACACTGCATCTGTTCCAGAAGGTCTTGTGTGCTTTCCGTTTCAAAAGCTCTTTATGGTCTGGTAAGTGTCTGGTTTAGATAAACAACATGGCACAGATAAATCAGGAATCTGGTGTGTAAGTAATATGACTTACTATACAGTGTGCCATTTTAAAATTATATTTTGTTGTCTGAACCAATTTTCCTGATAATAGAGCCTATCACTGGGCACTGTAATAATTATTTACCAATGTCTCTACATATGAAGGATGTCACTACCAATTTTTAAACCTCAATTCTATACCTGCCAACTTCCCAACTAGAAAATAGTAACACATTGGGTCGAGCTCCTGTTCGTTTGCCTAAACATGCCCTGTTCTTGCCAATCAATTTTATTATTCACAACAGGTAAACAGACAGCTGTGGGAGGAGTTTTAGGTAATAGTCATAATAAAATTACTCAAATTGGTGTTAACAATGATGAAAGATAGAGTGGCAGTTTTTGGGAAGAACAGCATGCTTATAGTAAAGCCACACTTTGACACTAACATATATTAATGCTGAATACAGGTTGGGTATGCCAGCAATCAGAATCCCGACACCTGAAAGTAAGTATACTAACCCTAACCCACCTTTCCTGCAGCATAACTCTAACCCTAAATCCCCCGCAGCCTAACCCTTCCCCCCCCGCAGCCTAACCCTAAACCTCCCCCGCTTGCAGCCTAACCCTAACAAACCCCCTAGTGCCTAACCCTAACCCTAAACATAACCCTCCCCCAGGCCCGCCAAGAGCCGGGCCCATGTAAAAGGGGGTGTGGCCTAATCTTGTTAGGCTTTGCCATGCCCCCTTTGGTAAGAAAAAAAAAGTGCTGACAAGGGGGGCGCTCTGATCGTGACCCCCACAGGCATAAGAGACTGCTGTGGCTTCTTCTTAGCAACTGCAAGCAGTCTCCCAGTGCAGCACAGCACACAGCAGCATGTGCTGGGCTGCTGTGATGTAAGAGGGGGTGAGCAGTGCTGGACCCGGGCCCCCGCCGAGCCCCTCCAGCAAACCCAGGCCCGGGTAAATAGTACATGCCCCACCCTCTCTCTGCGCCCCTTCAATCCCCATAAACCATATACTTACCATCGAGATGCTGGCGGTCAGGATTGTGGCGCTGAGATTCCGACTGGCGCCACATGTTACGTGTTAATGTTGCAGTGACTTTATTTTGCAGACCACCTAAAACATTTTAGATGGTCTGCCGAATAAAGTCTATATAACACCTCCATATATTTGGCATGTGTGTATTGTAAGACCAGCATATATTTGGGGAAACAGCACAGTAAAACCAACAGAGATTTGCGGTTTTACATTCTATAGTGCCTACGGAACATGTTTGGTATTGTATAGTAGTAACAAATGTGCATTATATTTGCTTTGCACTCGTGGTCCAGAGAATGCTCCCTCTATTGTCAATATATAATATTTATTATGATGCTTTTGGTTGAATAGTATGAATCACTCTCGTGGTACTTCTAAAAGGAGTTAAGTATCAGTTTATAGATTAGAAACACTTCTAGGCAGCTGTCAACAACTGAGTAGTCGTCTGTCCAGAAACAAAAGAAATCTACAGGAATAGACAGTACAAAGGATAGGTTGGCTTACACTACAACCAATTCATTTGTAAAAAAAACTGTAAAAAATTTACATATATGTATTTAATACTGAATAAAAGAGCTGTTTACATGTTAAACATTGTAAATATATATTTTAATAAAATCATATGATAAATAAAACATTTTAGAGAGCCACTTAGCATGAAAACATGTATAGTGTGTAAAGCTGGCCACACATCTAAAGACTATCTGTCCAACCAACCAACTGGTTGATTGGTTGGAATGAAAATCTGGTATATGGGAGTAAATGACAATCAGCAATTTGCTCCTAAATGCCAGAAAACAGATGAAAATGGTCGTCAGACAAGTTTGTTAAATGTTTGATCTAAACAATTTGTTCAAACAAGTTTTTGTCCATTTTCCGGCGTTTGGGAGCAAATTGCTGATTGTCATTTGCTTTCATACCTTACCAGATTTTCATTCCAACCAATCAACTAGTTTGCTGTTTGGACAGATAATCTTTAGATGTGTGGCCAGTTTAAGTGTATGCCTTAAGCTGGCCACACACTAGACCAACATACATCCAACCAGCCAACTTGTTGATTGGTTGGAATGAAAATCTGGTAATGTATGTAACTAGTTGGCTGGTTGGATGCAAGTTGGTCTAGTGTGTGGCCAGCTTTAGTTAATAAAACCAATGTGTCCACCTCTAGACTCCAAATGACTAACAATTTAAAATAGTTTGTATCAAATCCGGTCCTATAGGAGTAATGTAGTGTATCCACTAGCAGATAATGGAACAACAGTACGATTACAACATTGTAATCATACAGTCGTTCCTCATCCCCTGTAGTGCCTACTCTGAACGATACTGTGCATCCGTAAAATATTCACAATGCTTCACTTTTTCCACATTTTGTTATGTTACAGCCTTATTCCAAAATGGAATAAATTCATTTTTGTCCTCAAAATTCTACACACAATACCCCATAATGACAATGTGTAAAAAGATTTTTTGAGAATTTACAAATTTAATAAAAAAACACTAAGAAATCACATGTACATAAGTATTCACAGTCTTTACCATGAAGCTAAGAATTGAGCTCAGATGCATCCTGTTTCCACTGATCTTCCTTGAGATGTTCCTACAGCTTAATTGGAGTCCACCTGTTGTAAATTCAGTTGATTGGACATGATTTTGAAAGGTATAAACCTGTCTATATAAGGTCCACACTTGACAGTGCGTCAGAGCACAAACCAAGCATGAAGTCCAAGGAATTGTCTGTAGACCTCCGAGACAGGATTGTCTCAAGGCATAAATCTGTGGAAGGGTACAGAAAAATATCTGCTGCTTTGAAGGTCCCAATAAGCACAGTGGCCTCCATCATCTGTAAATGGAAGAAGTTTGGATCCACCAGGTCTCTTCCTAGAGTTGGCCGACCGTCTAAACTGAGTGATTGGGGGAGTAGGGCCCTAGTCAGGAAGGTGACCAAGAACCCGATGGTCACTTTGTCAGAGCTACAGCATTCCTCTGTGGAGAGAGGAGTACCTTCCAGAAGGACAACCATATCTGCAGCAATCCAACAATCAGGCCTGTATATTAGAGTGGCAAGACTGAAGCCACTCCTTAGTAAAAAGCACATGGCAGCCCACCTGGAGTTTTCCAAAATGCACCTGAAGGACTCTCAGACCATGATGAGACAAATACTGAACTCTTTGGCGTTATGCTTGGAGCAAACCAGGCACCGCTCATCACCAGGCCAATACCGACCCTACAGTGAAGCATGGTGGTGGCAGCATCATGCTGTGGGGATGTTTTTCTGCAGCAGGAACTGGGAGACTAGTCAGGATAGAGAGAAAGATGAATGCAGCAATGTACAGAGACATCCTGGATGAAAACCTGTTGCAGAGCGCTCTTGACCTCAGACGGGGGTGACAGTTGATATTTCAGCAGGACAACGACTCTAAGCATACAGCCAGGATATCAAAGGAGTGGCTTCAGGACAACTCTGTGAATGTCCTTGAGTGGCCCAGCCAGAGCCCAGACTTGAATCCAATTGAACAGCTCTGAAGAGATCTGAAAATGGCTGTGCACCGACGCTTCCCATCCAACCTGATGGAGCTTGAGAGGTGCTGCAAAGAGGAATAGGCGAAACTGCCCAAAGATAGGTGTGCCAAGCTTGTGGCATCATATTCAAAAAGACTTGAGGCTGTAATTGCTGCCAAAGGTGCATCAACAAAGTATTAAGGAAAGGTTGTGAATACTTATGTACATGTGATTTCTTAGTTGTTGTTTTTTTTATTAAGTTTGCAAAAATCTCAAAAAAACTTTTTACATGTTGTCATTATAGAGTATTGCGTATAGAATTTTGAGGACAAAAATGAATTTATTCCATTTTGGAATAAGGCTGTAACATAACAAAATGTGGAAAAAGTAAAGCGTTGTGAATACTTTCTGGATGCACTATAAGTCATTCAGTGCAGGCACCCTCCCTCATCCCTGAACATGGTCAATCTATCGTTATCGGCAGATTGACCAGCATGTTCAGGTGATGATTGATGTCGGAAACGACCAGCGGGAGCGCGCATCGCTGGTCGTTTCCGACAGTTTCATGCCTGATTTGTGCACGATTAATGAGCGATTGAATGATAACGATATCGGTATTGTTCAATCGCTCATTTTAATCAGCAAGTGGATACCCACCTTTAGTGTGCAGTAATTCAGGCCTGACCAACCTGCGGCTTGCCAGATGTTGTCAAACTACAAGTTCCAGCATGCCATGCCAAAGTTTTAGCATTCACTAATAGCAAAACTGTGACAGGGCATGCCTGGACTTGTAGTTTCACAGCAGATGGAGAGCCACAGGTTGGCCTAGGCCTTTTGTAGTTGTTACCAGCCTCCTAAGTGAGGGAACAACCTGCGGTGTGCAATTGCAATTGTTGGTAAATATGTCCTTACTAATGCATACCCTGGCTTACAAGCTAGTCAGATCTCTGAAAAAGGAAAAGACTAATTTGCAGTATGAAACTGCAAAAAATCCCGGCACTAATTTAAAAAATGAGTATGGTAATCAGTGCCAGCTGCGAGTATTAGGGTTTTGGTCAATAACCCAGAGACAATGGTCTCTATAGCAAAAAGCAGAAGAAAAACAAATCAATACTGCGCTATGCACTGGTATATTGATGAATAAAGATGTCTATAATAGGTTTGCTGTCTGTTAATAAACAGGAGGCCTTATTTATAAATAAAATTGATATTTTAATCAACACAATATAATCCACATATAAAACACCAAAATTACAATCATGTGCACATGAAGAAATATATCCTATAGATACATAAGGCAAATAAGTACCTCTTTGGCTGTAATGTATTGCTAAATGCAAAAAAGGTATCGTTTGACTGAGGTTTCACAGCATACCATTCTAGAGGGAGCCACTGTTATAACAATGTGGCTATAAAGTAACAAATAGCTTAGTGAAGATGGTCAAAACAGCTGAATTCCGCTACTGTGTTACAATCACTACTGGCGTCCCAGAGTGAAGTACAGTTATATTGAAGAGTGAACAGTGGAAGGGTGGAAATAGCATGTACCTCTACCCCTGAATGGCCGTGTCCGCACTGATGTCCGTCCTGGCTTGTCTGCTTGCTGTGTAGCCGCGGCTGAGTGATATCACCTTCCGTGCAGTGGGAGACCGAAAATGCCTGTGAGGCGGTCAGCGTGTTCTGGCTAGCAGTAATCCAGGGACAGGTAGTTGGCTGTGAGTGGCTGTGTCCACACTATCGTCTGTCCTGGCTTGTCTGCTCGCTATGATGTCGCGGCTGAATGGGGCCGACTGGCCATGCAGCTGGAGAACAAATAGGTCTGTGAAGTAAATGCCGTGTGCGGCTGGCAGTGCTCCCGGAACAGATGGATAATTCTGTAAAAATCGTTCAGGATGCCTAACGGCAAGTGGTATTGTTGCTGTGAACGAACCTCAGATGCCTGGGTGATGACGTCAACGCGTTTCGTCCCGCAAAAACCGGGACTTTTTCAAGACAGGCCCTCATTCAGAGCCGGATGCTCTGAGCAGAGCGCACGCTCTGAATGAGGGCCGTCCTCCATAATTATGGAGCGTCCTCCTGGACGCTCGTATAGCTGTGGGTCACCACCCACAGCCTATACGAGCGTGCAGGTTGATGGCCGCGATGGTCTTGACCATCGCGACCATCGCCACTGCGAGACGGAGCCTGCGGTTGAGTTTCTCAACCGCAAGGCCCGGAGTGATTTTGGCTCTATCAGAGCCAAAATCACTCCCACTGACATCACTAGTGATGTCAGTGGGCCGGCTTCTGACGGTAGGCGTTCCCTTGGGAACGCCCCCGTCTGGGAGGCACGCCCTCAGCACGCCCACCAAAGGGGGCGTGCTGTCAATCAACATCGACAGCACGCCCCCTTTGATCAGACACAAAGAGCGAAGGAAAGTCCTTCGCTCGTCGCGTCTGGTGCATGCGCACGACGGAGCTCCCGCCATCGTGCGCATGCGCAGTGCACACCATCGACCCACTTGCGAGCGGACAGCCGCTTGCGAGTGGGTCTGAATCAGGCCCTTAGTGCCATAGCCAGTGGCACTTCCTTAAATCCCTCCAGGCATTAGCAATAATTGTTTAATTAATTAAGAACACCAGATCAACATATGACCTTTAATTTAGGTCTTACTTTGTTTGTCAGAGTAAAAGCCCAATAGTAAAAAGCTAAAAATATAATCTTTATTGATACATTCACAATAAAAATAAAAATAAAATAAATTAAATAATGAAAATATGTTTATTAAAATTACATTAATTAAAATGCATTTATTAGGAAGCCTCCTGTTTACATTAATTTGATAACATCGCTAAAAAACTGTAATCATAAGGCATCAATTAGATATTTTTAATTAATACTATTTATCAAAAGTCGCATCATCGGTACTTTGAGTATAGAAATCAGTAATCCTAACCATAAAGATAGTGATTGATATCTATATTCTTTTGACAGAGTTCTATGTTATAATATAAAATAAAAAGCCTATTGTGATTTTATCTAAATCGCACAGTCGATTTATCTTAGCTATAAATTTACACCTGCATTTAATTGGAGAAGAACTGGAATTAAAGAACACATATATTACTCCCTCTAGAATGGTATGCTGTGAAACCTCAGTCAAACTATACTTTTTTGCATTTAGCAATACATTACAGCCAAAGAGTTACTTATTTGCCTTATGAATCTATAGGATATATTCCTTCATGTGCACATGATTGTAATTTTGGTGTTTTATATGTGGATTATATTGTGTTGATTAAAATATCAATTTTATTTATAAATAAGGCCTCCTGTTTATTAACAGACAGCAAACCTATTATAGACATCTTTATTCATCAATATACCAGTGCATAGCGCAGTATTGATTTGTTTTTAGTCAGATCTCTGACATGTTTATTTATTGATGACATAATTTTATTTATAATGTATAACATGTGTTTTCAGCTCTTTTATTTAAATGAATTGTGGCAAGATCAGGGTAAGGGTAATAAATAAAATATAAACGTAAATCCTGGTCTGTCCAGCTCTAACTAAAAAAATGTTTTCCTCTCTTAGGGGCCTGTTCATGATGTTAATTATCTGGGTCCAAACGGACCTCGATAATTAACATTCTAACTCGCCGCGGCTGCCGGAGCAATTCATCATTGCTCCAGCGCGGTGACAGCTGATGCGAAATCAGCTGTCCCCGCGAGCGGCTTCACTGCTCTTTTCGGAGCAGTGATGGGAGTGCACATGCACGATATACAGGTCACACATGCGCACAAAAGCCCTGTCGTCTGGCGGACGGAGTCGGACAGGGGCGGAGGGATCTGAAATTTGCAACCCGGACCTCCTTTCCATAGGGAAGAGCGGGTTGCGAGCCTGGAGCGGGAGCATTCTCCATCTGAAGATAGCAAATGCTACCGCGCTCAAGCTCTGAAAATATTATATTTATGGAGCTTGATGAATTCTGTCCCCATACTAGTGTATGGGGACAGCGGGCCATTCCGCAAAAGAAAGGTAAGTAGGAGATATCTGTGATATCTCCTGCTTTACCTTCTTGATAAATGGCCCGGTAACTTAATTGTTACAATTGATGAATAGGCCCCTCAGAGTGGAGGGACCTTCCGTCCCTCTCACAAAACAGAAGTCTTTAGCACCGCACTTACTGTACATTCAGTAATCACAGTGTCTCTCAACAGGCCTCTGACCTCTTCCCTAGGCAGTAAGAGACTGACCATAGAGACTGACACACTCTTTATCAGCCTCTCTTAGGTGGTCTGGCAATCAAGGCTGCTAATCAGCTTCAGTCTACCAGACAGAAACTAAAAACCTGGGGCATATATATCTCCTCTTGACAACATTTACAGTGTTTTTGTCACAAAATGTATGTTAATTTTTTACACTGCAGTGGTTCTAATATTTTTTGCATATTGTTTTAAAGCTACGTACCCTTTACTTTGTCTATTCCTGTAAATCTGTTTGAATCACCAGAATGCTCTCTGCATTGTATTTCAGTCACTAGTAGGGCCAGTTCTAGCCTGTGAGGAGCTCAAGGAGAAAGTTTACTTTGGCGCCCAGAGTTGAGGGGCATGGCCTTATCTGGGTGAAAAAAAAACCAAACAAAATACTAATTTGTAGGGCCGTGAAGCAGGCCCGCACATTGCACAGGGGGAGTGGTCGCTGTTTGCCTAATTCTTACCTTGTGAAGATAGACGGGTCCCTCCTCCTTGCTGCTGCTACTCCTCTGTCCACTCTCTCTCCCACGGCCATACCCAGAATGCCATGCACGATGACATCATGCAGTGTGACATTGTTATGCCTGGCACCTAAATTCTGGGACTCCCAGTGGGAGGGAACAAATGGCGCCAGGCCACTGTAGGTTGTAAATATGGCGGTGGACAAGAGTAGGCGGGCGCTGTCAGATTAGATGGTGCCAGTGGGGTGACTGCAGCCATGCTCTCAGGCTGCAGCACCCCGTGCGTTAGCCCTGTTTGCCCGTCCCTAGAACCGCCACTGGTCACTAGTATGATGTATGATCTAAGTATTGTATAAAGGTCACTAGAATTATGTCTGCTATGAATCAAGGTCACATAAATGCACTCTATATTTTATATAGGACATTAGGATGCTTTCTGTATTGTATAGAGGTCACTAGAGTAGCTTTGCAATGAACAATAGTCAGATAGGGATTGTACTTTTCATTTTTTATTAGCTATTTAAAATCATGTTCCTCTTACTCCTTCTGCCTGCATAGTTTTCCTAATTTAGTTGTAAACAAGAAGCAGTTTGTGGCCGTGATCATCATTGCTGATAGGCCCCCCAGTCAGAAGATGATCATCGGTGCCTGAAATCAGTCTGGACCACCTCTACTTCTTCCTCTTTGCATGTGTCCCAAGTCACAACTTTACTCCTATTTCCTAATCCTCTCCCTGCTTACACTGGCTGAAATAACTATTGTGCACTGCACAGTCCCTGAAGGAGGAAATATGAGTGCACATTAATAGAGGCACTTATAACTTCCTCAGCTGTGCTACTACCCTCTTCCCCATCTGTGCCTTGCCTATGGCTTGTGGCTGCCAATCAGAAGTAGCATGTCATTGTTAAAATATATTTAATCAATTTTATAACTTTTTTCCTTTGTCTATCACTTGCTATTGGCCCCAAAGATTTTCTTGTACCTTGGTCCATGAGAAACATGAGGAAGTCATAGCAAGTGTTGAAAGTGTTCTCCATTATCATCCAGGCCAGCTGTTCCCCACCCTAGTCAGCAGCACAGTCCAAAATTCAAATTAGGGAGCCACTGAGGATGCCACTGAGGATATAACCAGTGAGGATGCCAGTGAGGGTATAACCAGTAAGGATTCCAGTGAGGATATAACCAGTGAGGATATAAGCAGTGAGGATGCCAGTGAGGATATAAGCAGTGAGGATGCCAGTGAGGATATAACCAGTGAGGATGCCAGTGAGGGTATAACCAGTAAGGATTCCAGTGAGGATATAACCAGTGAGGATATAACCAGTGAGGATGCCAGTGAGGATATAAGCAGTGAGGATGCCAGTGAGGATATAAGCAGTGAGGATATAACCAGTGAGGATGCCAGTGAGGATGGCACTTGGTGTGTTTCCCCTATCTGAACTACAGCCCCACCTCTGGAGCTGCCACTGCTAGTCAGTAGGTATTCCTGCTTCTGAAAGTGGTGTTGTGTACTGTGGCGTCCACATTCATTTTGTCTGTGTGTTATGTGCCAATATGAACCCGTACACAGCTTAACAACTCGTATTTATTGTCCAGACGTACTGGAAAACTGATTCGAAAAAGGTATGACAAGGAAAATGTATTGCGCAGTTGGAGGTCAGAAATGACCAGCAAAATTCAACATTCAGTCACCTGACCTTACACCACTGGATTTCTTTCTATGGGGCATGTTAAAAGGGAATTTGTACCACAACAAGCCACGGGCTCTCATGGCACGAAAGAGAAACATGCACTCCAAAACATAAAAAAAAATTCTTCTTTTCTGTGTTTGTGAATTGTGTGCGCTGTAGCCGCACGTGCATCAACAAAGGAGCAGCGCCAAGCGTGCGCCTGTGTCATAAGTAAAGGGCCGGCTGGCTCATCTCTTAAACGGTGGTGTAACCCCCAAAGTGCACTCCAAAAATTTTTAAAAATTCTTCTTTTCTGTGTTTGTGAATTGTGTGCGCAGTAGCCACACGTGCTTCAACAAAGGAGCACCGCCAAGCGTGCGCCTGTGTCATAAGTAAAGAGCCAGCTGGCTCATCTCTTAAAGGGTGGTGTAACCCCCAAAGTGCACTCCAAAAAAAAATAATTCTTCTTTTCTGTGTTTGTGAATTGTGTGGGCTGTAGCCGCACATGCATCAACAAAGGAGCAGCGCCAAGCATTCGCCTGTGTCATCATAAGTCTGTTAAACGGTGGTGTAACCCCCAAAGTGCACTCCAAAAAAAAAATTCTTCTTTTCTGTGTTGTGAATTGTGTGCACTGTAGCCGCACGTGCATCAACAAAGGAGCAGCGCCAAGCATGTGCCTGTGTCATAAGTAAAGGACTGGCTGGCTCATTTCTTAAAGGGTGGTGTAACCCCCAAAGTGCACTCCAAAAAAAAAAATTCTTCTTTTCTGTGTTGTGAATTGTGTGCGCTGTAGCCGCACGTGCATCAACAAAGGAGCAGGGCCAAGCGTGCGCATGTGTCGTAAGTAAAGGGCCGGCTGGCTCATCTCTTAAAAGCTGGTATAACCCCCAAAGTGCACTCCAAATTTTTTTAAAGATTCTTCTTTTCTGTATTTGTGTGCGCCTTACCCGCACGTATATATCAATATAACATAAATGGAGGACAAAACTTTGTCCGTTAAAAATAAAATAGGGAAAGATCAAGAACCACTTCCTCCTAGTGCTGAAGCTGCTGCCACTAGTCATGAAATAGATGATAAAATGCCATCAACATCGCCTGCCAAGGTCGAAGCCCAATGTCATAGTAGAGGGCAAATAAAATGCCAAATGACAAAGTACAGGAAAATGACCTTAAAAAAAACATTTAAATCATCTCAGGAGAAACGTAAACTTGCCAATATGCCATTTGCGACATGGAGTGGCAAGGAACAGCTAAGGTCTTTCCCTATGTTCATGACTAGTGGTTCAGCTTCACATGACGATGGAAGCCCTCCTCCCACTACAAAAATCAAACGAGTTAAGCTGGCAAAGCACAGCAAAGAACTGTGCGTTCTAAGAAGATATCACAAATCCCCAAGGAGAGTCCAAGTGTGGCGGCGGTTGTGATACCTGACCTTCCCAACACTGGATGGGAAGAAGTGGCTCTTTCCACCATTTGCATGCCCTCTGCAAGAGCTGGAAGGAGCACCCACAGTCCACTTGTTGATATTCAAATTGAAGTTGTCACTGTTGGAGTACAACAGGATGAGGATACTGGTGTAGCTGGCGCTGAGGAGGAAGTTGATGAGGAGGATTCTGATGGTGATGTGGTTTGTTTAAATCAGGCTCCGGGGGAGACAGTTGTTGTCCGTGAGATGAAAAAGCCCATCACGGTCATGCCTGGGCAGAAGACCAAACAGTCCACCTCTTTGGTCTGGCAATATTTCTATCCAAATCCAGACAACTGTCTTGCCATATGTACTATATATAAAGGTGAAATAAGTTAACCACCTAGGAACATCCTGTTACTGTCAAGTTCAGAAACTTTGGCTAAGACCGTAAGCAGTCCAGGGACACCTAAATCCCTTTGTCCTGTTGTATCCAAGCACCTGCAAACCACACCATCAACTCCCTCCTCGTCAATTTCCTCCTTAGTCAGGATCGGAAGTAGTCCTGCAGGCCATGTCACTGGCATGACTGACTCTCCTATCCGGGATTCCTCCGGAGGATCCTGCATTGCTATGCTGCTGTTGCTGTTGGGAGTCATTCATCATCCCAGAGAGGAAGTAGGAACACTACTACTTTTACTAAACAATTGACCCTCCAACAGTCCTTAGCGAGGAGGATGAAGTACGACAGCAGTCATCCTGAAGCAAAATGGATAACTGAGGCCTTGACTGCTATGGTGGCGTTAGATGTGCATCCAGTATCCGCCATTAGTGCAGTGGGATTTAGACAATTGATGGAGGTAGTGTGTACCAAATCCCATCTAGATTCCACTTCACTAGGCAGGCTATACCGAGAATGTACAGAGACATCAGAAAAAGTGTCCTCAGTGTCCTAAAAATGCGGTTGTACCCAATGTCCACTTAACCACGGACATGTGGACAAGTGGAACAGGGCAGACTAAGGACTATATGACTGTTACAGCCCACTGGGAAGATGTATCACCTTACGCAGCAACAACAGCAGCGTCACCAGTAGCAGCAGCTCAGAAACGCCAGCTCGTTCCAAGGCAGGCTATGCTGTGTATCACCGGTTTCAGTAAGAGGCACACCACAGACAACCTCTTAGAGAAACTGAGGGAAATCATCACCCAGTGGCTTACCCCACTTAGATTCTCCTGGGGATTTGTGATATCTGACAATGCCACCAATATTGTGAGGGCATTACATCTGGGCAAATTCCAGCATGTCCCATGATTGCTTACACAATAAATTTGATGGTGCAGAATCTTCTGAAAAATGACAGGGGTGTGCAGGAGATGCTTTGGGTGACCCGAAAATTTTCTGGCCACTTTCGCCATTCAGCGACTGCGTACCGAAGACTGGAGCGCCAGCAAACACTCTTGAACCTGCCCCGCCATCACCTGAAGCAAGAGGTTGTGACGCGGTGGAACTCAACCCTCTATATGCTTCAGAGGATGGAGGAGCAGCAAAAGGCCATTCAAGCCTATACATCCACCTATGACATAGGCAAAGGAGGGGGTATGCACCTGACTCAAGCACAGTGGAGAATGATCTCTATGTTGTGCAAGGTTCTCCAGTCCTTCAAACTTGCCACACGTGAAGTCAGTTCAGACACTGCCAGCTTGAGTCAGGTCATTCCTCTCAACAGGCTTTTGCAGAAGCAGCTGAAGAAAGTGAAGGAGGAGCTAAGATGGAGCGGTTCTGCTTGGCATGTGGGATTGTGGATGAAGCCCTTCATTTGTTTTGCTAGGATTCGAGGGTGGTCAATCTGTTGAAATCAGACCACTACATTTTGGCCACCGTGCTCGATCCTAGGTTTAAAGCCTATGTGGTGTCTCTCTTTCCGGCCGAGGTGAGAGGTGCATAGGTGCAAAGACCTGCTGGTGAAAACACTGTCAGCTGAAGCAAACAGCTCCTTCTTCCTTGTTTACATCAACATCGCCTGTGCGACATCGCCCATATGTCCTGCATGCAGGTCCGGTGGGCCGACGGATGGATATTAGCAGCTGTCGCGCCATTGCTTCCAGCATCAGCAAGTGTGTACGCACTTGCCGATGCCAGCATTCTTCCGAGTCCCATCATTAAGAGGTCGGTACACACTCGATATCGTCTAGTGTGTACCGGCCTTAAAACAAATGTAAAAGTCTGGCATTGCAATGGGCATGTGTGAGTTCTGTTGGTGGCATGTGTGTAGACCTAGGGACATGTGGGTATGTCTGAAGGGCATATGACACTTCACTTCTGAGTGTGTGAGTCATAGAATGTGCTTGCTCTGTTCACCAGGACTCTCTGCCACAGCTCTGTGTCCGCCGCATCAATGTCAGGGGCAGCCATGGCTATTGGCAGGTCTAATTGGCACAGCACAGTGAAGCCTATTTAAAAAGGATTGTGGTGATGCAAGAAATGTTCCAGTCTTCTGGAGGATTGTTATAGGAAAAAACTGCTTTGTATTAAAGAAAAATAATCACATTTTAATGTTACAATATTTTTATATATATATATATATATATATATATTATATATATATTTTTTTTTCTTTAATTAATTGAAGGTGAAGCTGAAATGTGTATTCAGTATTTATGAGAGCATTTTTTTCTAGAGGTCAAATAGGTAGGGTTACCTCAGGACTGATGTCTTCTACTTCTGTATATATAAGTACAGAGGGAGCTCATGGGCACATTGAGCAGCGCCTATTCACCAACCCTCTTTATTACTACTGTTCTTTCAGTGTGGATGTCACTGTTTATGTTTGTTTTTTGGTAGCAGTTTGGTGTGTTTAGAAGTACCTGGAAAAGAATAATTGAATTGAGCATACCCAAAAAGCTTAACTTTGCCAATACTTGCCGGGACTCAGTGATGTATGTCTCGAAAGCAACAGGAGCATTCGCCTCGGGGCAACATGTACAGGGAGGGTGCACCAAAATGGGGAGATGGTCCTAGTACAGATTACCCATTCCTGCAGCCTACAGCACTGACTGCATTCTGTGAACTGGTAGCTTTAGGATGGGGTGGCATGGAGAAGATTTTGGGGGAGGGGCACACAGGATAAGCTCTTGCCTCTGGGCACCAGACACCAAGCATGGGAATAGTTGTGCACCACAACATAAAGGGTATTATCTACAGTATATTTGCAAAGGTTTTAAACGAACACTCACTACACTGATGCTTTTATCATAAGGCTTCAAATCTTCAAGGTGACTTTACATTTTTTTGTGGTCCTGATTCAGTTTGGGAATTCAGCCTAGTGCTGAACAGACCAGGGCTATGTGACATTATTAGACTGCTGATTCCCCTGTTATAGTGTCATCATTCCAGGCTGTCAAAGACTAGTGCTGGTAGCAGCTTTATGGTAGAATAGTACAATATTTGCCCCCCCCCAAAAAAACAAACGAAAAAATGGGTCCAGGGGGGCCCGCACCGCATACCCTGCACCAATAAAGCTTACTTCTCCTGAGTCCTACATCGGCTCCAGTGTCTGCTCCTGTAAAAAAAACTGCTGGAAAATGGGCACCACGGCCATTTTCCCGTCACTTGCGCATGCACAGTACAGGGAAAATGGCTGCCATGGCCATTTTCCCGGTGACTTGTGCATGCGCTACAGACTTTGGGCACACTCTAGTGCCCAGAGTCTATAAGTGCGGCGCTGGCCGCGCACCGCTCAGTGCACAGCCGGCCTCCTCGCTAGAAATGCTCCTGCCTAATCCTAACCCCTAACCCCATTACTTACTGTTGGGATGCTGGCAGTTGGGATGCTGGCGCCAGGATTCTGACTGTTGTCGGGATTCTGGCGCTGTCATTCTGAGTGCTGGGTTATGAACTACTTCCCATTAATACTCCTTTTAACGTCTCATCCTGATTAAAGCTTTCATAATCAGTTATGTCCATACAGCATGTTTAAGTTAATAATTGCATGGTTTAAATGTGAACACATTTTACGTCTGAGGTCTATTTTTACGCAAATGTATCCAGTTCTGTATCAGGCCCATTGTGTGTATACTTTCCATGTTCAGAGGCTGATCTGAAGCAGAGACATTGGGGCCTATTCATCATAACTTAAAATTCGATAGAGGTAATTAGGTTTAGAACTTGCATGGAGTTCTACCTAATTACCAGAGGAATTCAACATTCCTCCTCTCCATAACTATCTATTTCGAAAAGCTGTCATTTTTGCAATGACAGCTTTTCGGGAAATAGATAGTTTTCCCTATCTACACTAACTTACAGCAGCTGGAATATGTGCTGCGTATGCGCTGTTACATTCGTACAACCAGCGCATACGCAGCACTGCCTACAGGTGCGGTAATTTTGTGTTTGTCCCCAGGGCTGGTTCTAGACATTGTGGAGCTCAGGGCGAAAGTTCACAGTTGCACCACCCCCCCCCAAAAAAAATAAAACAACTTCTTGTAGATGACGTTCCTCTGCGCGCGCTGAAAGCACACGCACTTCCGGAAAGGGGGCGTGTCCTTGCGGTACACCCCCAATTCATCACACTGTGGGGCGTGCCCAGCACTTATGAAGGTGCTGGACTTCCCCCAAGCTCTCCCCTTGTGGCGAATAATTGTCATGTGCAGTAATGCCCTTTATAAGCACATTATGCCATATGCAGTAATGCCCTGTATAATACATTATGCCACATGCAGTAATGCCCTGTATAACACATTATGCCATACGCAGTAATGCCCTGTATAATACATTGTGCCACACACAGTAATTCCCTTTATAATACAGTATCCCCAATTCAAATTACGCCACACATTAGTCCCTAATTCATGTTATGACACACAGTGGTGTCCCTTTTACATAATGCCCAAAGTAGTGCCCCTTATACACAAGGCCCACAGTACTGAGTAGTAGTGCCCCTAATACAATGCCTACAGTAGTAGTGCCCCCTATAGCAGTGTCCACATTAGTAGTGCCCCAGTAATAATGCCACCTATAGTAGTGCCCAAAGTTGTAATGCCCCCATTAGTGCCCCCTATAGTAGTGCCCCAGTAGTAATGCCCCCTTATAGACATGTCCCCAGTAGTAATGCCCCCTTATAGACATGCCCCCAGTAGAAATGCCCCCAGTAGAAATGCCCCCTTATAGACATGCTCTCAGTAGTAATGCCCCCCTATAGACATGCCCCCAGTAGTAATTCCCCTTATAGACATGCCCCCAGTAGTAATTCCCCCTTATAGACATGCCCCCTTATAGACATGCCCCCTGTAGTAATGCCCCCTTATAGACATGCTCCCAGTAGTAATGCCCCCCTATAGACATGCCCCTTATAGACATACCCCCAGTAGTAATGCCCCCTGTAGTAATGCCCCTTATAGACATGCCCCCAGTGGTAATGCCTCTTATAGACATGCCCCCAGTAGTAATGCCCCCTTATAGACATGCTCCCAGTAGTAATGCCCCCCTATAGACATGTCACCCAGTAGTAATGCCCCTTATAGACTTGCCCCAGTAGTAATGCCCCCTTATAGACATGCCCCCAGTAGTAATGCCCCCTTATAGACATGCCCCCAGTAGTAATGCCCCCATGCCTCCCTTCTGAAAAATAAAAAATTCAAACACAATACTTACCTTAGGCCCCGCTCCTGCGTCCGCTGCCGTCCGGTCTGACCACGGCTCCACCACGGATCTATGGGAGAGACGTCATGACGTCCCTCCCATAGTGCTCTCTGCTGGAGCCGGAGCTCTGGAGTAAGCTCCGGCTCCACGGATCTATGGGAGAGACGTCATGACGTCCCTCCCATAGTGCTCTATGCAGGAGCCGGAGCTCTGGAGTGAGCTTCGGCTGCCGCTACAGGGAGGGAGCCTGGTGCCCGCTGATAACAAATTTCAGCGGGCGCCCGGCAATGCAGGGGGGGACCGGCGCTGTTTTTTTTTAACCTTCTGGCGCCCTCTAGGGGCCGGTGCCCCGGGTGACAGCTCTGTTAGCCCGCCCCTAGAACCGCCACTGTGTCCCCCCTCCCCCCTCCGCATACCTCCCCCTGTCCCGCACTTACCTGCCCACTGCAGTGCCTCCGGCTCCGGTGTCTGCTCTGACACGTGTTCTCCCTGCAGACCACAGTACAGTTTGGGGAAAAAAACCTTTTTTTTCCCCTAAACTTTATTGTGTTCTGCTGGGAGAACACAGTGTCCGAGCAGACACTGGAGCCAGAGGAGAGACCAAAGCGCCGGAGGAAGACGCCGGGGGACCTGCACACGTTGACACAGGTAACTGTCACCTGCTATTCGCCACCTCACAGTGACGAATAATACATAATTTTCGGAATTTGATGAATAGCATAATTTCCATATCACCATACTAATGTATTAATGTATGGGGAGTGTGAAAATTAATGCAGGAGGACTTAACCAGGAGATATCAGTGACATCTCCTGTGTTAAGTCTGTTCATGAATACTAAAATAACGGTAATTAAGGAAAATGGCCTTAAAACGTTACTTTAGTGTTGATGAATAGGGCCCTATATCACCACGAGTAGACAGAAAACTGACAAGAATACAAAATCACATGTAAAGTCTTACAAGGAGCCACAGGAATAATTTCATAAAATTATGTAAAATATTTTAGTACATAAAAATCCACCTTTGCTGCTGCAAAAAAACGCGCATTATCTAAGTGCCTGCTGCTGTATTAATTCAGCCTAATGGGATATGTACTGCTAATGACAGAAGAGAAGATCCGCTCTTTAAAGATTATGTAACGTTGGATTAAATCCCAACTCATAATGAATTCAATGTAAATATATATATCATACTTGTACTGACTGCTATTCTCTCTAGGTGACCTTGAGAAATCCAATGCTTAAGCCTCCTTTCCAGGAACATGCAGGATAACATACAGAACAATGGGCATGTAATGAAGAGACAGAGCACACAGTAATTGATATAAGGCCCTATTTACTACAATCCGCATTTAGAGTGCAGATTGTAGTATGATATTTCCAACTGAGGGCCTGATTCAGACCCAGTCGCTATGAACATATGCTCGCATGATGCGTATGCAAATATTTGAAAGTGATGTGGCGGGGAGCGATCGCTCGCCAAGGCATAAGCACGCCCATCGTACCTGTACGAGCGTTCACTTTGTGTATGCAGACTCCCCTTAGCGTATGCAGAGACGCCCACTGCCCCACGACATCTCCTGGAAGTTTATGAAAACATTGGTACACCGACCACTATCGGATGTGAACACAGTGCTTGTGGTAGCTTTTTTTTACCGCAAGCATTGCGAGGAAAACAGAGGAAAACAATGGCTGGTGACGTGTACTATGACGCTGCCTGTTAATTATGCACACCTCTAAAACGGCGTTGAAACACTCTGGCACTCCTGCGTTTGCATCTCCAACCCCCCGTTTTTACTGGACTGCCCCTGTCACTGTCACGACCCTGTCTAGTTCCACCTTTTTGTCTGTAGACTTACCCCTGCCAACTGTCTCATGAATCTGTGTGTGTAATCTGCCTGGGAGATCTGCTCTGATCATGCTGGCTGAAGCACATCTCTGTGTGCATTCCTTTCCACAGTGATTATTCACCTGGACCCTCTTCTGTCTGTGAACACTGCTAGCCTTGATTGGAATCGCAGGTGTAGTTGTGACTCTCAGTACTGCAGAGATGATTGCTCCCTCTGCATGTTGTGGCTCCACCACTCAGAGTGCTACTACCAGACCACCTGTCTGTATCCACCAATTGCTGCCAGACCCAGGGTATAACATCCTCCTCTGATAGCATTCTGGGCCTGAACATCTCATTACTTCCCATGGTGTATAGTTTGTGCTACTTCAGAGTACAAGGGTATCCCAGGCTCCTGCTCCTACTGGTTCCTAGATCAGTTCATCCAGCAATCCTGCTTACAGCAATACCTGGCAATCCAGAAATCCTGCTACAGCAATACCTGGCAAATCCAGAAGTCCTGCTTACAGCAATACCTGGAGCATCCGGAAATCCTGCTAATTCCCAGGCCAGTGCAACTCGTGTGTTTCAGTATCCGCTATAAGTGAGTTCCTGTGCCCAGAGCCGTAACTAGGGTAGTGTGACCAGTGCCATGGCACAGGGCACTGCAGGGCAGGGGGCGCTGTTTGGGCCTGTCAATATTTTTGTTTATTATCATTCTCACTTGTAGCTCCTCTTCTTCTTAGATCCCCAACATCTCCTGGCTGCTCCAGGAGTACCCTTATCTCTCTCCTGGCCCTTCCCCTTGAAGTTATGGCCCTTTCTCAGGTGCACTATCTTATGTCCCTATTTAAAAAATGGGGGGGGGGGGGTAGCCAATGCTCTCTCTTACACAGGGCACTAAAAAGTCTAGTTATGGCTCTGCCTGTGCCCCTATCCTTAGCCTTGTGCTCCACTGCTTGCCCTACTCCTGGTTGGTCCCTGGCTCTCTGCCAACCTGCACCGTGTTACCCTGCCTTGCTTCCTGCTGTGGATCAAATCCTGCTCCTTCTACCTACCCACTCCTCCCTGAACCTTAAATTCCCATACCTACCTATTCCTTCCAGAACCTGTTATTCCCAATTACCCAATCCAGCCTGCACCTGAGTTCCAGCCTTTGTCACAGCATTTCCGGATTACCCTGTTTAGCCCTCGTCCCAGCATTACTTGATTTCCCTTAGCCATTGTCACGTCACTCCAGTCCGGAGTCAAAGCCCAAGTTCTTCAGTTCCATCCACGTCTCTCCAGTCTGGAGTCAAGCCCAAGTTCTTCTGATACCCATTCCTCTCTACTCCAGTCCGGAGTCAGTCAAGTTCCAAGTTCACCAGTTCAACTCAGCAAGTCTTCCTGCCGGTCCCAGTCTGGTTCCTCCAAGTTCCTGTCATTTATCATCAAAGGCAGTTCTCACTGCCATATAAATCTTCTTGCAATAGAGCTATTTACCTCATCTGTGATTCCTGTCATGCCGGTCTCTGCTGAATCCAGTTCATCACCTGAGTCAGGTAACTCTCAGACACCAAACCTGACTGTCACCACCCACAAACGGCCTCTCCTGTCACTCACTCTGCTGAGCTGGTTTCGCTGGGTGAGCGATGGATCTGTGATCGCACAGAGTAGTTCGCGCATGCGCACTGCGATACATGCGCAGATTAGCAACCATCGGCAATTGCGAACGTACTGCAGATAACGTCCGGGTCTGAATCAGGCCCTGAGTTCGCATTGCGAATTCAGGCAATATCACAGGGATTTATTGAAAATCCCTTGCAGGGATAGAGCTTGCGATAAGGCTCTGTCCCTGCGGATCCCCTCTGCAGCCTTATCACTGTATTTTTCAGCAAAAATACAGTGACAAGGTGCCGCGCATGTGCCCAAGGGGCGCAGCTACACCCCCCTCGCGATTGCCCCCCCTTCCACGAGCCCCCAAGTCCCCTACTTTAATTTCACTTACCTACCTTCGGTCAACACTGCTCCGGTGGTGTCCTCCCTCCGGGGCACTGGTCAGCTGGTCTCCCATCGTGCACTGTGACCCGATCAGCTGTTCTATGCAGCAGCTGACCAGGGTCACAGTGCAGGAGATGGGAACCCAGCTGACCGGAGCCCCGGAGGACACCACTGGAGCACCAATCACCGGCCCTGGACTTTTTTAGCAATGATCAGCTTGTGGCTTAGACCACACAGCTGATTACTAGGGCCTGGGTTCTGGTTTGCTCTGCTTGTTAGAGCAGAGCAGGAGTCCGGTAACTGGGGGAAACCCTGGATAATGCCATCTTCAGGTGGCGTTATTATCACAGTGCTTCCCCCGGTATTTTATCACATTTTATTTTTAGTAAATCTCAGGCAGATCGCATTTCCCATTACAATTATGGGAAATGCGATCTGCTTACTAAAAATATGTGATAATTAGGGCTTGGAGTAGAATTTTATGAATTCTACTCCAATTGCCCTTTAGTAACTTTAGTTGAAACATATAAAATTATGTGAAAAGGGTGTCAATACACCCTCTTTCAATAATGTTAATAAATAGAGATCTTAGGGCTCTATTTACTACAATCTGCATTTAGAATGCAGATTGTAGAGTGATATTTCCGACTGAGGCAATATCACAGGGATTTATTAAAAATCCCTTGCAGGGACAGAGCTTGCGATAAAGCTCTGTCCCTGCGAATCCCCTCCGCCGCCTTATCACTGTATTTTTCAGAAAAAATACAGTGAAGAGGTGCCGTGTATGCGGCAACTGGCCGCCAAGCTACACCCCCCGCCCCCCCCCCATGAATTTTACGAATTCTTCTCCAATTGCCCTTTAGTAGATTTAGGTGAAACTAAAATAATGTGAAAAGGGTGTGAAAGCACCCTCTTTCAATGTACCTTAGTAAAAATAATGTTAATAAATAGAGCCCACAGTGATGAGCAGATATTTACTAAAGTTAGTAGACACAATTCCGAATGCGGACTGATCTTGTAAACTGTGCATGTTTCACTCTCTGTATATGCAATTTAGAGAATACATAAGTGGGCAGTACTTGCATATAGAAGAAGCATCCCTAATTCGGAGATTAGTATATGTAGACAGGGCAGGATTAAGGCTTGTGGGGGCCCTGGGGCAACTAAGTTGTGGGGGCCCCTACCAAGCCTCGACAGGGTCACACTGACCCTATGTGGGCAGGGGCAAATGCAGGATTTTCTGGCCCCCCCCCACTTAATCTGATTTGATTTCAGATGGTTCTCCGGCACCAATGATGGGGTTGGTCTAAATGCTGATGATTGTGAAGATGGCAGCTTTCACACGTGGAGAACTGCGGACGGTATGGTCACATAGATCACAAATAATAGCACCCTTGTAATAATAACAGTAATTAATTGTGCACCTAAAATAATAATAGTAATAGTGGCTCTATAATAATAATAGTAATCAATCATGTGGTGGGATGGTTAGGGTTAGGCTGCATTAGGCTGCGGGGAGACTGCGGGGAGGGCTAGGCTGCGGGGAGAGGGTTAGGGTTAGGCTGCGGGGGGGAGGGTTAGGGTTAGGCTGCGGGAGGGAGAGTTAGAGTTAGGCTGCGTGGGGAGGGTTAGGGTTAGGCTGCGGGGAGAGGGTTAGGGTTAGGCTGTGGGAGGGAGGGTTAGGGTTAGGCTGTGGGAGGGAGGGTTAGGGTTAGGCTGTGCAAGGGAGGGTTAAAGTTAGGCTGCAGGGGGAGGGTTAGGCTGCGGGAGGGAGGGTTAGAGTTAGGCTGTGGTGCGATGGTTGGGGTTAGGCTGCAGGGAGAGGGTTAGGCTGTGGGAGGGAGGGTTAGGGTTAGGCTGTGGGAGGGAGGGTTAGGGACAGGCTTCGGGGGAAGGGTTAGGGTTAGGCTGCGGGGGGAGGGTTAAGGTTAGGCTTCGGGGGGAAGAAAGGATTAGGCTATAGTGGGATGGTTAGGGTTAGGCTGTGGGAAAGGTGCTTTAGCGTTGGGTAGGATTAGGGTTAGGCTACTTACCTTTAGGCGTCAGGACTCTGACTGTCGGTATTCTGACCATGACCTCCGGGATTCTGTACCCAAACCCTATTTTATACATCTAACCAATAAAAAGTAAAGTTTTCCTTTAAACACTTCCAATGCAATAAGGAGTTATTAAAAGTGTCATTATCTACTCCTGTACAGCATGTAGAGATCGTTAGTTACTGTATAGTCATTTGCATCCACAGCTGTACAACTGTGCTCTCATCTATACTAATCTTAGCTAAATTATTAACCTGTCATGGGACTTATCATTTTCATTTTCTCATTGTAATTCACTGATTTATAGCATTACCATATCATTATATCTGTAGGGAGAATGCAAAAGGGACTAATGAGTTACCACCTCAACACTGTGCAATACAAAGGAGTCTTATTTTCCTAATGCAATATCTATGAAATGGTTTATTGGTAATGGGATAGATTAATGGATTCATAAGTAAGCAAATTATTGGTTTTACGCAATTCATTTAAATTCTAGCTCTTGCATTTGTCTAATGTTAGCAATAATATAAATTAATTATGCTATAATGAAAACTATTTTGCCATTAAAGTAATTTATGTTCACATTCTCTACCACTGAATTCATCCGCAGTTACCACTAAAGATAGTTTCCCAGGTCTCTGTACTGTATCACAGGTTCTGTACATCTTCTTATTACTATTTTATTTGCATTCATTAGTCACTCATGAAGCTTTGCGCTGGAAGTCATTTTCTAAGAACAGTTTTCAAATAAATGTTCATTAAAATGTAGGGATATAAATAATTGTGCAGAAAAGTGTATTATAATATCCTCTAAAGAAGCAGAATAAAATAAGTCTACAAAGTGCCAACTTGTAGATCAATTATAATGAATAATGGCCTTCATTCAGAGCCGTACGCTCTGAGCAGAGCGCACGCTCTGAATGAGGGCCGGCCTCCATGAAAATGGAGCGTCCTTCTGGACGCTCGTATAGCTGTGGGTCACCACCCACTGGCTATACGAGCAAGCATTTTGATGGCCGCGATGGTCGAGACCATCGCGACCATCGAAATTGCGAGCCGGAGCCTGCGGTTGAGGTTTTCAACCGCAAGCTCCGGAGTGATTTTGGCTCTATCAGAGCCAAAATCACTCCCACTGACATCACTAGTGATGTAATAAAGTGCCAGCCAATCAGCTCCCAACTGTCATTTTTTAAACACAGCCTGTGAGATGGCAGTTAGGAGCGGATTGGCTGGTACCTTGTCACTTTTCACTCTGTCTCCTTACACTGCTTAGTAAATAGACCTCTTAGTAGGGGTGTGCACCGGCCACCTGCTAAGCGACACGAGTGGGCAGCACAAACACGTGGCCCATCTAGGAGTGACACTGCAGTGGCAGACAGGATGGCAGTTTGAAAAACTAGGCCCCAAACAGTACATAAGAAAGAAAAAAAAGAGGTGCAAGATGGAATTGTCCTTGGGAAAATGTTGTATAAACAGGACATGCACACTTTAACAAACCAATCATTTCAGCGCCAGGGTCTGCCACACGACTGTGGCTGAAATGATTGGTTCATTTGGGCCCCCACAAAACAATCCAGCAATTAATCTGTCCCTGCACAAACTGGCTCTACGGAGGCAAGATGTCATCCTCATCCTCCTCATCCACCGATTCCTCACCCTCTTCAGTGTTGTGTATATCCTCATCCTCACAGAGTATTAATTTGTCCCCGCTGGAATCCACCACCACAGGTCCCTCTGTACGTTCTGGAGGCTGGTCTCCCTGGAAGAGTTGATAATTAATTTTTATGAACATCATCTTCTCCACATTTTGTGGAAGCAACCTCCTACGCCTTTCGCTGACAAGGTTCCCAGCTGCACTAAACACTCTTTCGGAGTACACACTGGAGGGGGGGCAACTCAGGTAAAATAGAGCCAGTTTGTACAGGGGCCACCAAATTGCCTCTTTTTCCTGCCAGTACGGACTGTCTGACATGCCTACTTGGATGCTGTCACCGATGTAATCCTCCACCATTCTGTCAATGGTGACAGTATCATATGCAGTGACAGTAGACATGTCAGAAATTGTTGCCAGGTCCTTCAGTCCGGACCGTATGTCCAAACTTGGTCCTGCCTGCCCTGCATCACCGCCAGTGGGTTGCTTAGGATACCTAAGTTGTTTCCTGGCAGCCCCAGTTGCAGGAGAAAATGAAGAAGGAGCTGTTGACGTGTCATGTTCCGCTTCAGCTGACAGTGTTTTCACCAGCAGGTCTTTGCACCTCTGCAGGCTTGTGTCAGCCGGCAAGAGAGACACCACATAGGCTTTAAACCTAGGATCGAGCATGGTGGCCAAAATGTAGTGGTCTGATTTCAACCGATTGACCACCCTGGAATCCTGGCAAAGGGAATGAAGGGCTTCATCCACATGTCCCACATGCTGAGCGGAATCACTTCGTCTTAGCTCCTCCTTCACTTAATCCAGCTGCTTCTGCAAAAGCCTGATGAGGGGAATGACCTGACTCAAGATGGCAGTGTCTAAACTGACTTCACATGTGGCAAGTTCGAAGGGCTGGAGAACCTTGCACAACACGGAAATCATTCTCCACTGCGCTTGAGTCAGGTGCATACCCCCTCCTTTGCCTATATCATAGGTGGATGTATAGGCTTGAATGGCCTTTTGCTGCTCCTCCATCCTCTGAAGCATATAGAGGGTTGAGTTCCACCGCGTCACAACCTCTTGCTTCAGGTGATGGTGGGGCAGGTTCAAGAGTGTTTGCTGGTGCTCCAGTCTTTGGCACTGAATGGCGAAAGTGGGTAGAAATTTTTTGGGCCACCCAAAGCATCCCCTGCATGCCGCTGTCGTTTTTCGGAAAATTCTGCACCACCAAATTTAGTGTGTGAGCAAAACATGGGATGTGCTGGAATTTGCCCAGATGTAATGCCCGCACAAAATTGGTGGCATTGCCAGATATCACAAATCCCCAGGAGAGCCTCTTACTGAAACCGGTGATACACAGTGTAGCCTGCCTTGGAACGAGCTGGCGTTTCTGAGATGCTGCTACTGGTGATGCTGTTGTTGTTGCTGCGTAAGGTGATACATCTACCCAATGGGCTGTCACAGTCATATAGTCCTTAGTCTGCCCTGTTCCACTTTTCCACATGTCCATGGTTAAGTGGACATTGGGTACAACCGCATTTTTTAGGACACTGAGGACACTTTTTCTGACGTTTCTGTACAGTCTCGGTATCGCCTGCCTAGTGAAGTGGAATCTAGATGGGATTTGGAACCGGGGACACACTACCTCCATCAATTGTCTAAATCCCACTACACTAATGGCGGATACCGGACGCACGTCTAACACCAACATACCAGTCAAGGCCTCAGTTAATACGTTTTGCTTCAGGATGACTGCTGTCGTACTTCATCCTCCTCGCTGAGGACTATTGGAGGGTCAATTGTTTAGTCAAAGTATTGGTGTTCCTACTTCCTCTCTGGGATGATAAACGACTCCCAGCAGCAACAGCAGCAGCAGCGGCAGCAGTAGGCGTAGCAATGCAGGATCCTCCAGAGGAATCCTGGATAGGAGAGTCAGTCATGCCAGTGACATGGCCTGCAGGACTACTTCCGATCCTGACTAAGGAGGAAATTGACGAGGAGGGAGTTGACGGTGTGGTTTGCAGGAGCTTGGATACAACAGGACAAAGGGATTTAGGTGTCCCTGGACTGCTTACAGTCTTAGTCAAAGTTTCTGAACTTCACAGTAACTTTTTATGAACGTGCTGCAGGTGACGTATAAGGGAGGATGTTCCTAGGTGGTTAACGTCCCTACCCCTACTTATTTCACCTTTACATATGGTACATATGGCAAAGTTATTGTCCAGATTTGGATAGAAATATTGCCAGACCAAAGAGTTGGAATGTTTGATCTTCTGCCCAGGCATGACAGTGAAGGGTTCACATATGCATCTTCTCCTCATTATGGACGATATGGCATATGGAAAAAATGAGAAACCACTATATCAGTCACCAATACTCTTATATGTAGAATTTGAAAAGTGGAAACAGGGTGTATGGAACAGAGTGTGTAGAGCACCCCTCCACATAAACAGTGCGTACCCCACTCACAAAAAAGAGTGACTATTGATTCCTCAAAAGGTATCCAATCACCCAAAAGCGTGGTTCACCAATAGTATGATCTGCATACCATGACTCACTTAGAGTGATAAAAATGGAAACTTCAAAAGGTATCTTTGCATGCAACAATGGCCTACCCCAACTCACTCTAACAACAGGCAGAATCCTCACATCAAGGTTTCTTTTCCAAGTATGGAATATTTGCACTATCTGTCCTCAGATCATAATGTAGTTTCCAAAAAATAAAAAAAAAATCAACATCAGGGATGAAAAAAATCCAAAAAAGGATATGTTTATTCAAAGAAGGAACAACAGCGTCCAATCACATAAAAAACACAAAAAAACAAACAAACATACATCAGTCTATTTTTCCAGCAGCAAGACTGTTTGGTTAAAAAATTTTGGACATCCAATTTAAAAATACATACAAGAAAAACTTATTTCAGCCTTGTGGAAAGTACAGTTCAAACTCTCATCCACATACCATCAGTAGGTTGAATGCATAAAAATACAGTCACAGGAATCCTTCAAGTCAACGCGCGTTTCGGCTCAACCTGGAGCCTTTGTCAAAACATATGGATAATGTGACCTGATAGATGATTTATACTCCCCGCCTCCTATCGGTATAGGGCATAAATTAAGACAAATACTGACAGTTGTGAAAAAAACTTCTACCTATAAGCATACACCCACCCGTCTGACCTCACATACCATCCTCGCAATAGCTGTGACCACCCACAGCTATTGCGAGCGGCCAGGATGATGGTCGCAATGGTCAAGACCATCATGACCATCGGGCTTGCGACAAGACCCTTGTGTTAGGGTCACGTGGCCGCAAGCCCCAGAGAGCTTCTGGCTCTAATAGAGCCGGAAGCTCTCCCACTGACATCACTGGTGATGTCAGTGGGGCCGCCTCCAAATGGCAGGTGTTCATTTGGGAACGCCTCCGTATGGCCAGCCACCCCCCCTGCCCGCCTCCAAAACGGGATGAGCTGTCAATTACCATCGACAGCTCGCCCCCTTTGGTGCAAGACCCGGAGTGACGGAGCACCCATCGCTAACCGGGTCTTGCGCATGCGCACGACGGCGCCGGCTCTGTAGTGCGCATGCCCAGTGGGCAAACACCGGTTGTGAGCGCTCAGCGCTTGCGACCTAGTCTGCATCAGGCCCACAATTCACAACACAGAAAAGAAGAATTATTTTTTTTGAAGTGCACTTTGGGGGTTACATCACCCTTTAACAGATGAGCCAGCTGGCCCTTTACTTATGACACAGGCGGACACTTGGCACTGCTCTTTTGCTGATGCACGTGCGGCTACTGCGCATGCATATCACACACAAACACAGAAAAAAAGAAGAATTGTTTATTTTTTGTGGAATGCACTTTGGGGGTTACACCACCCTTTAACAGACGAGCCAGCCAGCCCTTTACTTATGACACAGGTGCACGCTTGGCGCTGCTCCTTTGTTGAAGCACGTGCGGCTACTGCGCATACATTTCGCACACAAACACAGAAAAAAAAAAGAATTGTTTATTGTTTGTGGAGCGCACTTTGGGGGTTACACCACCCTTTAACAGACTTATGACACAGGCGCACGCTTGGCACTGCTCCTTTGTTGATTCACGTGCAGCTACAGCGCAAACAATTCACAACACAGAAAAGAAGAATTTTACATTTTTTTTGGAGTGCACTTTGGGGGTTACACCACCCTTTAACAGACTTATGACACAGGCGCATGCTTGGCGCTGCTCCTTTGTTGATGCATGTGCAGCTACTGCGCATACATTTCGCACACAAACACAGAAAAAAAAGAATTGTTTATTTTTTGTGGAGCGCACTTTGGGGGTTACACCACCCTTTAACAGACTAATGAAACAGGCGCACGCTTGGTGCTGCTCCTTTGTTGATGTACGTGTGGCTACTGTGCATACATTTCGCACACAAACACAGAATTAAAAGAATTGTGTATTATTATGGAGCGCACTTTGGGGGTTACACCACCCTTTAACAGACTTATGACACAGGCACACGCTTGGTGCTGCTCCTTTGTTGATGGACTTGTGGCTACAGCGCACACAATTCACAACACAGAATAGAAGAATTTTAAAAAAAATTTGGAGTGCACTTTGGGGGTAACACCACCCTTTAACAGACTTATGACACAGGCTCATGCTTGGTGCTGCTCCTTTGTTAATGGACTTCACCATCGACAGCTCGCCCCCTTTGGTGCAAGACCCGGAGTGACGGAGCACCCATCGCTAACCGGGTCTTGCGCATGCGCATGACGGAGCCGGCTCTGTCATGCGCATGCCCAGTGGGCAAACACCAGTTGTGAGCGCTCTGCACTTGCGACCGAGTCTGCATCAGGCCCACAATTCACAACACAGAAAAGAAGATTTTTTTTTTTTGAAGTGCACTTTGGGGGTTACACCACCCTTTAAGAGATGAGCCAGCCGGCCCTTTACTTATGACACAGGCGCTCGCTTGGCGCTGCTCCTTTGTTGATGCACGTGCAGCTACAGTGCACACAATTCACAAACACAGAAATAAATATTTTTTTGCACTTTGGGGAAGCACCCCTGATGGACAGATCACCCCCTGGACAACACTACAGCACTCCTTTAGTACTACAGCCTTTATGGGACACTGCACAACACAGCCCAGCCAGCCCCTATAGACTTTTGTAGTGGACACAGCCCCTATGGACAACTGACTGCACAACACAGCCCAGCCAGCCCCTATGGACAACAGCAGCACAACAAAGTCCAGCCAGCCCCTATGGACAACAGCAGCAAAACACAGCCCAGCCAGCCAGCCCCTATGGACTTTGGAGGAGTGGACACAGCCCCTATGGACAACAGCAGCACAGCACAACACAGCCCAGCCAGCCAGCCCTAACTCCCACCCTCCCTCTTCACTGTCCACAGCCGGAGTGAGAAATGGCGCAGACGCGGGGACCTTTTATAGAATCCAAAACCCGTGAGATCCGGAAGGCGGGATGATGACGTTTTGCCTCGATTTCAGTTCCGAGTCAGGCGGGAAAACCAGAGCCAGCCGGACTCGATTCCCGACTCGAATGGGGGGGCTCGGGGGGGTTCGGATTTCAGAAATCCGAACCCGCTCATCCCTACCCCTTAGTACTGTTGACTTGAGATGAGACAGTTAAAGTGTTGGTATACTGTACATTGGGAAGTGCCACCTCAGTGTTACACATAGACTGGGGTCAACCCATAGTGGTGGAGTCTTTATAGGATGAAAGATACAGACAGACCCTAGGATTTGAAGTGCAAAGGAAATACTAAACTTTAACTCTGTACCATCCAGATCCTCTGAAATCTCCCCACCTACACCACAGTGGGAGGAGGGGGCAATTATTTTGCAGAACAGTTTTGAATATTTTGCTCTTCTCTACTTCGATGCCTCATAAATAACACGCTAACCAATGTTCCCAGAACAATATTCTTTTGCATGAAATATACTTTAATTCAGGAATAAATCACTGGTAATTTTGACATGAAAAGAAATGAAAATGCTATTAGGATGCATTTTATACAGTATATTACTGCACATCACTTACTGGGATTATAAATACTCTCACTTTTTTGTTAAAGATGTGTCTCCTGTAAATTGGTCCTGGGCAGCAAATGTATTAATGGCACCTGTTAGAAATGTGTGTGATGCAAAACGTAATGGTAAAATGATTGTGCCTCATTGTAATTTATGTTCAAGCATTACTTTAAAGTGCAGATTGATATAGTGGTCAAGGACCTTAGGACCCAATGTCCATTATAGCGGGGGCCTTAGGGTGACATATCCCTGCTCAAAGACCAATATTGTTAATTATTGTGGACCCCACACTGCCCACATGGGTCGGGTATAAATCCGGCACTTTTTGGTATGTGGCTGTAATCCTTTGGCATGGATAGGACAGGTTGTATTTTGCCTCCCATAAAAGCACCAGCTCTCTGCAGTCTAGCATGGGTCTGGCTTTCACTATATGAGGGGGAACCTTGTTAAAGTGAAAACCAGCCAGGTCTGTGTAGCACTGTATCTGGTTAGGCTATGTGGAGCCGGTCATGCTGTTAGTTTTTCAATAATGCATTTTTTTATTTTACACATTGGACTGCACATGGAAAATGTTCTCCAGGGGGTGGAAATAGCCGTACTCTCCCCCTGTACAACATGGAACACCACTAAGAGTGCACCCTCTCTCATTACAATGTTCTTGCCTCAATAAACAAAGTTGTTTCTGCACTGTTCTGAACCAGGCACATTCCCTCTGTACATAGGGACACAACATTTAACTTATTCCTCTAAATCAGGGGCGGGGAACCTTTTTTCTGCCTAGGGCCATTTTGATATGAATATAACATTATTTGTGGTGCAGGCCATGCTCCCTCCATTTGACGTCACACGGGGCGTGGCCACAATCGCTGGTGACTGCAGCAATGCCCAGAGCATCCCGAGGATGCTTCGGGGAGCTGTAAGGGCATCGGTGTGACCGTTTGAAGCGTCCTAAGGATGCTCCAGGTGGCACTCCTGAATAGATTCATGGCATCCATTCTAGGCACCCTGCTAGCCAGATGAGGTTAGCAGAGGAAAGCTCTGAGGGCCAGACCAAATGACTCCGCGGGTCTTATACGGAGATAAAGTACCAACCAATCAGCTCCTAACTGTCATTTTCAAACTCAGGGGTCTATTTACTAAGCCTTGGATGGAGATAAAGTGAACAGAGATAAAGTCCCAACTAATCAGCTCCTAACTGTCATGTCACAGGCTGTGTTTAAAAAATTACAGTTAGGAGCTGACTGGTTGGAACTTTATCTCCTTTCACTTTATCTCCATTCAAGGCCTAGTAAATAGACCCCATAGCCTGACAAGACTGATTGGTTGATATTTTAGCTCTCTCCACTATCTCTCTCCAAGGCTTAGTGACTAGACCCCTATATTCAGATAGTTTCCCTGAAGTGACCAGTAGATTGTATGTTTTTCATAAAAGTGCAGAACTAAAAAAAGTTCACAAGTAATTACTTATATGTTGCATACAGTATATATGATGTCGTGGATGGGTAATTCTTATTCCATTGAACGGTAGTGCTCTTTTATTTCTATGAACATAAGGATGTGTTCTATAAAGTGTTTCCAGCTTTGGGATCACACCCAAAATAAAGTCTACACTGAGCTTTACAACACTGCTATACTGTAACCAGCCAATTGGATATACCTGTATATATTCCGAACTATCTTTATTTTTTTAAATAGTACAGCAGGTACCCCTGAAAGACCCTGTCAACTAAGAGGAAAAATGGTGCTCACTAGGTGAAGCCTATTTATAATTTGTACATTTTAAATTTTTTTAAAAATATTGTAAGTCACTATACAGAAAGTTTGACAAGGGTGAATGTTTTCGTAAAAGTTTTCTGCACATGTTGTGTTGGGTGTGTAGATCATCCTCCGGCATCCTGTAGCTTTTCAGATGAATACAGCTCAGAGCCGCCGGTTCTCATGCAGATATCTGAAGAAGTTGAACATAACACTTCCTTAGTGATAGGTGCTTAAAAGTCATGTTGACTTATTATTGTCAGTTTCTAAGATGTGGAAGATTAAGTATCCTGTTCAACATCACAGAGGACAGAACCCAGGGACACATCCTGGCTGTTCATCCTCCTGCCATGTTTATAGCTTCAAGGATGCTTCAATACCCTAAAATGTTCTGTTTTTCAGAACTGAAAAGCGAATTGCAGCATAAAATCACAAATCACTGATCAGGTTTAAGCAGGGAGATCATAAAAATAGGTGTATTTCATTATTATTTTCAATGAACCTCATTTTGAACTGTATTTATTAATTTATTAGTGTACCAATAGTTTTCTATCACCTTGAAAATGGTATTGCTATAAAACATAACAAATGTAGAAAACCTATTGTAATAACATACAATAGTACAATTGTAACAAGTGGTATAATATGGTGAACTTTTTATAGCATTCATTATTGCATATAAAGTAACTGTGTGTTTTAATGATAAACATGCCCAGTCGGGATGTAGTCACCAACCCGGGACATGGGATGCTGGTGCTTAGAATACCGGCGCCGGAATCCCGACACCTGTCAGAATCCCGGCACAGGTATCCCGAAGGTAAGTGGTGGGGGGGACAGGGAGAGTAAGGGGTTAGGATTAGGTACTAGGGAGAGGGTAAGGATTAGGCTCTATGGGGGAGGGTAGGGCTAGGCATTAAGCACAGAGGGCTAGGGATAGGCACTAGAGAGGGAGGTTAAGTTTAGGGTGCGGGGAGGGAGGGTTAGGGGTAGGTGAAGGGTTAGGTTACCTACCAACAGGTGTCAGTATCCAAACTCTGTCGGGATGCAGGAGTCAGGATTTTGACCACCGGGATCCCGATCAGCTGCATCCCGTACCCAACCCGACCAATGTTATTATAGGCACAGCTTAAAGATCTATGTTATTTCTTCTACATAAGCTCTAGAGTTGAATGTTATTTGCACAATATATTATATGATAATAAACACACTTCATTTTCGAAAATTGCAATTGTGTTTATTCACTTACTTCTGTGTATAGCAGATATCGTTATAAGCCAAACTGAGCGGGTTGGGTACAGGCTGCTGGCATTTATTAATATACTATATTGTGCAAATAACATTCAACTCTAAAGCTTATGTAGAAGAAATAACAAAGATCTTTAAGCTGTGCCTATAATAACATTGGTTTCAGCTTCAGTTCTTACTGAGGTCACAGATAAAAGCTATAGAAAGAGCCATCTCAAAGAGCTCCAAACTGTCTTAAGTGGAATAAAGATTATTTTATTGGTTTTATCTTTGACCTTGACATTTGCTAGAGGTCAAACTAAACTTTTCACAATGTATATTAATTATTGGTATACAAAAAGCCTTATGCATGGTATCATAGACAAGTTGAAATTATAGGACATTTTTTGTCCTATGGCTTTAAGGGAAATTTATTCTCTCACTGTACTGGCAGCTCCATTATATGCACAGTTCATTATACTATATTGGTAGCAGTTCATTACACTATGTTGGCAGAAAAGTCCTTATCCTTGCTACCTCACAGTGCTGGCATCACGCGTTTGATTACAAGCAGGGCACTCTGTGTGGAGTTTGCAAGAGAGCAGGCTGTGGCGCTAGGCCAGAATCCACTGCACATGTGCAGGTCTCCAGGAACAATGTTACCGGTGATGGCAAAATACCATTTTCTTAGTGATTTCCGCAGCGATGCAGATGTAGAATTTTGGAGAAGGAAGTGTTGAACATGGTTGCAGGGTGTGTGGTGTGGGCAAGGGCATATTAAGGGAGGAGGGGGCCCTTGTGCATTCCCCCGTCCAGGGCCCCCTCCTCTCTCCCTGGCAGCCGACAGCAGACTGGCGGCTGACCGCAGCAACAGTAGACTCTGGACACTAGCCTGTGCCCTGAGTCTACTGCACATGCGTAGAATGCTGGGAAAATGGCCATGTCGGCCATTTTCAAGTGTTTTGTGCATGGCTGAGATACCCGATGCGGGACTTGGAGAGGTGAGTATTAGAAAATATGGGTGCAGGGTGTGCGGTGTGGGGCCCCCCGGACCCAGGGGCCCATGTGCACTGCACACCCTGCATCCATTATAGATATGCCCCTGGGTGTGGGCCTCCCAGGGGCCTGTGTGCATTGCATTCCCTGCACCCATTATAGATGCGTCTCTGCCTCTCAGGCAAAGCAGTATACCTCCTCTTTGGTACCGTGCACAAAGCTGTTGCTTTCACAATCTCCCTGAAATGCTTTTTCAAAAGTAGGCATATCCAGTATGATTATAATAGCAGAGAAATTAAGTGCCTAACACTAGCTTTACTAACCATTCACACTCACATATACAGCAGAGTGGTAGGTGTTAGTACATCACAAAGTTAAGTATCTTTGTTACAAATTGCCAACTAGGTGTCCTATTTACCAAAATCAGCGATACATGGTACTGTACATGTAGTCATGTACTGCTGCAATCCTTTTTAAACAGACGACTCCCCCTATGTTTGCATTGAGAAGCTACTGTATCACTAGAGGTAGCTGGCAAAGGCTATTAATGGAGGTACAAGGCAATAGCTATATCGCCTGCCAGGAAGACTACTTACATAAGTATAGAAGCCCTACTCTATCTCCTGTAAAAGCACCTGTTTTTGACAGATCTAGGGCTTATCTCCCTGTAATAAATAGCCCCAAAGCTTTGCTTCCTATATGTATTAGGAATTATAGCAATATACTGTATTTCTGTGACTTATATACGTTTTGGAGGCTGGTGCCATCTCCTAAAGTGAACCTTATCCAATCTTCATGAAAATCTAAAAAAAGACAACAGTGTGAAGGTTATTATCATTGCAGGCTCTCTGTAGTGATACCTGATGCTCTCAATTGCTTTAGCGCTGATTTTATCTGCACTAACAAAATCGATCTTGTGGGTGTTTATAGTTCTTTAGACACATTTTTCCTTTCATAATTAAATAATATATAAATATCTGTTTCCCAGATATAGGTTACTGAAACCATTTAACTACAGTAATTAATGGAGTTTCTCAATGGTGTTTTATTTTTTTCATGAAATGATAAAACAGGCAATGTTAGTGCAAAAAGGTTATGGTTCTCAGCTTGCATTTTTCCTAGTATTTAAAAAACCAGCTCATCTTAGGTTTCTTGTGTGCTTGTATTAAATTTTGTGGTAAAAGCAATCAATATTCATAAGCATGAAGCCAACAAAATGTCTGGAACTGTAACACTGAGAGGGGGGATTTATTTTAATGCTGATTTTCCAGATGGGTATGAAATTGTCTCGCATCTGCCAAAAATTTTGCCATCCAAACCTTTATTATCGTCGAACAGTTTGGAAGGTTAAAAATAAAATCGCCTGCGATGCGGCTTTAACCTGGTACCCACCAGGCAGGGGTAATAGCAGAGGGCAAATTCTGCTTAGCATTGTTCCCGGCAAACCCAGGATCTGGGGCCCCTAGAGGACTGAGGGCCTGATTTAGATTTGGAAATAGACTGAAGGTGCACATCCACTAGGCGACTATGGAAAGACAGTACGATTACAACATCATAATCGTACCATGGTTCCCCATCCCCTGCAGATCCCTCTTCGCATCCCCAGAACTCCTTCCCATAGGAAGGAGCGGGAATCCAAGAACAAGCGCCATCTGAAGATGGCGCTTGTTATCGGCAGCAAACTCGGAAAACTCAGTTTTCGGAGTTTGCTGAATACCAGGGGTGTCCTAGCGGACCCCTAATGATGAATAGCCTGGTAACCTAAATACAGTATGCGGAAACTATCGTTCCCGCATGGTTACCGGGCCATTTATCGTATGATGAATAAGCCCCTCAAGCTATCCAACATTTGTGGGCTACATATAAAAGCAGCCAGTAGTTAGTATTTACCCTGCATGCAAAAATAATAATGTATGTATTTGCACCCCTTGCAGTGCATCATGGTTTGTCCAGGTACACAGTTACTTGCTATATCTTACTCTATTCCCAAATGTGAATAAGGCCCTAAGACAAAAGTAGCATCGCCCATTCAGGAAGGATAGAGAGGTTTGTTTGTTTATTTATTTATTTATTTTTTGTATAGGCTGACAGACTAGGGGCAAAATTTACTAAGCGGCAGGTTCTAAACCCCGGCATTTTTGTGACAGTTTGACGGCGAGTTCTAAACCCCGGGGGTTTGGTGGCGGTTTGGCGGCAGTTTCTAAATGACAGCCCTGTTCTATTCTATTCTAAAATGGGTTTTGACTGCGGTTTTGTGGTGGTTTTGCAGCGGTTTTGGCCTTAGTAAATCTGGTGATAGCAAAACCTGTCACAACCACCTCTGTTTTTGCCATTTTTCCTGCCCGGTTTGTGTAACCACAAGTTAACCTACATATCTGGGAGTTTGTATTTTGCAGAAATTCAGAATAGTGGTTAACAGTAGCTCAGGTTGAAATGGCTGTTTTGCAGTGATTTCCTGGCTTTTCTGCTTTGATAAAGCCAGTCAGTTGTAAACCACCCAAAATTGTGACAAATTGATAATTTCTGCCCTCAAACTAGGTGAAGGTTACATTATAGTAATATTTGTGTCACTTAACCATTTTCACAATAAATTTTAATTTAGAGAAATTCAGTGTGCAGACTATATTTCACGTCACTCAATAGCGGGCAACATTCCTGAATAATCAAATTAAGACGTACCCACCCCAAATTCCCAGAGGTGCAGTCTATCTGAACCAGGGCCGTAACTAGGGTGGTGCGACCAGTGCCATGCCACAGGCCACTGCAGGGCAGGGGCCGCTGTTTGGGCCTGTCAATTTTCCTATTTATTATCATTCTCACTTGTAGCTTCCTCTTCTGTTATCCCCAGCATCTCCTGGCCTCCCCTATTTCTTCCCTGGCCCTTCCCTATGAGGCCATGGCCCTTTTCCAGGTGCACTATCTTATGACCCTATTTACAAAAATGGGGAGGGGGGGCGGCAATGTTCTCTCTGGCACAGGGCACCAAAAAGTCTAGTTGCGGCTCTGATCTGAACATTAGCTATTAGGGGCAAGCACACACTTATTTTTTATTGTAGACCATGTCTATTTAGAATGCAGAAAATCTAGCCTGTTGGCGTGTAGGTAAAGTATTACTATCATATTATTTCCTCTTTAGTTAGAATCACATGCATATTATACAGTAAGTAAATAAATAAAGTAAGAATAATAGGCACTAGGTCCCTGAGTTGAGACATATTTTGCTCTGCGAGGCGCATGGCAGTGTTGTAGCATGTAAGGATGCTGTAAGCCGCTGTCTCAGTCCTTGTACATTTACAGGCACGGATGTGCACCAGGGAAAGACTTTACAATGACATTTGCATAAAGTCGCAGAAGGGCGACCGCCAATAGGCACAGCTGTGGCCACTTCTATGTACACCTCTGAAACAGGCCCAAAGTGTCTTGTGATCCCAGTCATGGTATAGACAAGACAATGATTAAAGACAGTGAGAGTTAATGATGGCACCCAAGGGTATTGTACCTACCGGGGGAGTAACTATAATTTTCTAGGTCCCACAGCAACATACTAATAGTCCCTCCAACTCTTCTGCAGTAAAGTTCCACCTAAGATCTGATTTATCCTATTATGCATTTTTGTTATGCAACCTCACCTATTACTTTTTGCTAACTTCCCATACAACAGAGTCAGTAAAACTGAAATAGTAAATTGCAGGGAACTTATTAGACTGTAGTATCTAGTATGCATTTGTAAGTGTCTTAAAGTAGAACAGAGCAGTGCTTAATATAATAATAACACATGCATGTAATTCTATCACATAGCAGCTTATAGTGGTGAGACTCTAGTTGCCAATCTCTGCTGCTACCCCAAACAGCCCACTACACAGTTCACATACAGTGGAACAATTGCCAAGTCCACCCCCTAAGTGTGAGACCTGGGGATCTCAATGTGTCTGGCCAAGACAGGGTAGGTACAGGTACTGTGGCTTTTTATAAGTCCTTGTACCATGACTGCATGCATATTCCATGACTTTCATGCACAGTAAGGGTGCCAAAGCATACTGTAATTTGCACACATAATTGGCCCTAAATTGCTGAGTATATGAGCATAAGAAGAGTACGGAACCCATTGTACATGTGATGGAGAGTCAAATGGGACAGATCATAGATGTGGTCAGACAATAGCTACATATGACCATTCATATTATTGTCATCCATAATATTGCAGTAAACCTGGTCTTGTGTTATCTTCTACAAAACATAGTACATTATACCGTAGGTATAGATACTGTATATACAATGTTTAGCTTTATTCTTATGGAGAACGTAATGCTGGGTACAGACTAGATAACATGTCGTCCAGTCCGGCCGGATCGGACGATATATCGGGAACATCGTCTATAGTGTACTTGCCGTGTTGCTGACGAGTCATGCCCCCGTGCGTTGTCAGCGACATCGCCTGTTAGCGAGGGCCATGCTGCCGAATGCAGCATGCCACCGCCGTCACTTTGTCGCTGCCGGCATCGTCAAGTGTGTATGCACTTGCCGATGCCGGCACCCCGCTGGGTCCTGTTGCTTACGAGGTTGGTGCACACTAGACAAAGTCTAGTATGTACCAGCCTTAAGACTCGATACCAGCAATAATAGTTTTGCAAAAGGAAACCAGTGATGGCCCAGATGTTATTTTACGAGGTGACCAAGGCCAGATTTACTGTGTTGGTTTTATGAGAACATAAATGATAACATCCAGGGAAGTCCAGAAAAAGTATTAGGAATACTGACAGTTCATTTAAAAAATGATTCATTTAGGAATTTTGCAACTGTGACATGGATGTTACATGACTATTTATTACAGCTGTGTCTATTTCAGACCAAAGAGTTAAGGACATTGTGAGAGGGGATTTTAATCACAGAGGAATAGTCTGTCTTTGCCATCTAAGTAACTGAGATTTGTATTTGACTGCAATATCCCATTCTTTAACAATGAAGAGAAATATTTATTTCATCAGCATACTGTAGGTCACACAAATTCACAAGTAAAAATCCATTTGCCACTTCAGAATATTGGTTTGAGCTCTATGAATAGTAACCATGTTGAATATATTTCATTTTCTAACCCAGTCATGTACAGTAGACCCAGCAAATTGAGTTATTTGCAGTTAGTGAAATATGCTAAGAGCATCCTAAAAGAAGTTCTGTATTAAACAATACACTCAGTGAGTGGCCTACAAATTGCTAATTATTAATGGTATTATTATGGTAATGAACAATGTAAACAAAAACAAAAAACAACAGTGGGTGGAGTGGCTTCCTGCTTGAAGCCGCACAGAGTCTCGCATTAGCATAAGGTAGTAAATCAGGCATCTACAACTAACTGCAAATACAGCCATTTTGTGTCTGACTCAGAACCAGGCCCTAAGCTCATGTGCTCAGGTTGGATATAGGATGCCGACTCTCGGGATCCCGGGCGATTAGAGTCCCGACAGGGTTAAGATACCGACGCCTGTTGGAAAGTATCCTAACCCTCCTCCACCCCCTACCCCTCCCTCCCTGCTGTCTATACCTGACCCTCCTCCCCTAGAGCCTAAACCCCTGCCGCCTAACCATAACCCCCCCAGTGCCTAACACTAACCCTCTCCCTAATACCTAACCCTAACCCCACTAGTTACCATCGGGATGCCGGTGCTCGGGATCCCAGCGATCAGAATCCCAATACAATTAAGATACTGACAACAGTCGGTAAGTATCCTAACCCTCCCGCTCTCCCTACCCCATACCCTCCCTCCCTGCTGTCTATAACTGACCCTCCCCCTGGACCCTAAACCTAACCTCCCCCCCACAGCCTAACCCTAACCCTCCCCCCCTAGTGCCTAACACTAACCTACCCCCTAGTGCCTAACACTAACCCTCCCCATAATGCCTAACCCTAACCCCACTAGTTACCATCGGGATGCCAGTGCCAAGATTCTGACAGGTGTCGGGATTCTGGTGCCGGCATTCGACCACCGGCATCCCGACAGCCGTGATTGTGACTATATCCCCCTTACTTGTGATATATCCTTCTTTCTCATCCACTGGTCAAGGCATGAATCTCAGGGCTCACCCCCTCCAGAGCTTGTCATGCTCCCCTGCAGGTATTATGCTAACTCCAGATCCTCTTCTGTGATGTCCTATTGTTATACACGGCATTACTTTCTATTTATGGTTTTAAAAAGAGATATATTCACTATTTAGCACAAAACAGTAATAAAATAACATGTTAATAATACCGTTTCCTCCTTGTATTTATACACCTGTTAGTGTAGAAGAGTGCATGTAATCCACACAGGAGGCAGTGAGATACCATTATGTATAACCCCACGCATATCATACTGTATATCTCCAAAAGGAAAAGTATTATATAGTGTCACTTGGGCTACCAACATAACTATGATAATTAATGGTCTGCTAAATTTGGCACCCGTGGCTCATTGCTCATGTGTTTTATTTTTTTAGGCTAAAAAACTTTTTTTTTTTAAAGTAATTTGATGTCATTGTTTGCTTCTCCCATTGCAGTGCCTTAATGGTTAATGTTTTATGTATAATACGTTTTATGTCTTGTTGTCTGCATTGGGTAGGGAAGTTCAGTATGAACTATTTTAATCCTGGAAAGTAATTTGGTTGAAATGTAAGAATTGTTTTAGGAGCACAGAGTCTATTTTATTTTAAAAGTGTTTCTACTAACTACTGTAACTCATTTATCCTGAGTACGGACATTACTTGCCCAGACAGTATAGACTCATGCCGGCCATACGCTGGGAAACCAATATGTCAACAAATAGGCCCAGAGTGTTCTCCATCTATTGTATTCTTGTACCAGTGTTGACATATTTTATTGTGGATATATTCTGATTATATGGTCCTTTACCCTAGACCAGAGGTCAATCATGGATATCTCTAAAACCTGGACTGTTGGGGTGCCTTGAGGACCGAGTTTGGGAACCTCTGCCCTAGCCATTTACTTGAGATCCCAGTAAAACCCACATAATTGCACTAAACAAGATGCGGTCAAAATGCCGACGGCCGGGAAGCTGTCTGACTAAATCCCAGTGTCTAAATACCGACTCAGGACTAAAGACAGGCGCCGAAATTCCAACGCCCGTCTAGATCCCGATGTCGGAATCTAGACAGACGACTCACTGAATGAAGGTAAGCCGGGCACTGTTAGCGCTTAGCTGCGAGAGGGGGGGAGGTAGATTTAGGCAACCCCGGGGGGGACTTAGGGTTAGGCACCACCCTGGAAGGGTTAGGTTTAGGGTGTGGGGAGGGGTAGATAGGATTAGGCATCATCGGGGGGAGGTTAGGGTTAGGCACCACCCCGGAAAGGTTAGGTTTAGGGTGCAGGGAGGAGGGGTTATGTTTAGGCACCCTCGGGAGGAGGTTAAGGATAGGTACCCCTCAGGGGAGGTTAAAGTTAGGCACCACTAAGGTAGGGTTAGCCTTAGGGGTGGGGAGAGGGGAGAGCTAGGGTACTTACCAGCCCCAGTTGGGAACTTCAGGCTTGCGACGTCAGTATTTAGTCAGACGGTTTCCTGGCTGTTGGCATTTCATACCCAACTCCACTAAACATATGCCTAGTAATTTACAGATGTGCACATTCCTATTCCTTTTATTGAGAAATCATGATACTGGCTCTCTATAACAACTGCAATTAAGGGAAATAATTAAAGGTTCATTTGACTAGAATCTGGGGACATTTATGTTATCATTCTTCATATCCAGTCCATCCATGTGTACCCTGTTTTGAAGTGTTTGGAGATCTGCTATAACTCTTGGCAAAATAACCTTCCACAGGCAGTATTGTGTACATAGGGGACTGCAGTGGCACAATTATAACATGTTTTAATTAACAAGAAAAAAATATATAACCTTTTCTTTTTGGCTTGGTTGTGTGCCTGCAACTTCTATTTCCTAACCCTATGTGGATACAAGAGAAGGGCAACCAGTACTTTGCTAGGCGATGCCGCATGCCTCAGTTATGTCATGAAGCTCACCAGCTGTAATAGGCATATACATTTATAAATTATTAATACATATTCTTTTTTAAATATAAAGAAAAAACCTGTCCTTGATCTCATAATGACCACCCACTAGCCTCCTTGGTTGCTGTCTTTGTCCATCGCTGTTTTTAAATGTCCAAAACAGACGTTGCAAAATACTATTCTACCATATCGTCTTTCAGTATTCGAATGTGTTTCTGCTTGTACTGAAAATGTTACTATGGAGATTTGAAATGAAGGAAAACTGTCATGATAAATATTTCACAGAAGCTGAGATGTTTCTAGTTTTTCAGTCTATGGGTAACATAAATATACTGTGTTTTCAGCATTCATTGGACAATTGAGGGCAATGACGTGAATCATTAGACACAGGCACTAAAATAACATAATTTGCATTGTGTGACCTGATATCTTTGTTTATCATTCATAATTTCATGGTGATCAAGTCATTTCTGCTGAGTTTCGAAATTCATGACGTTAGTTTGTGTCATTAAGACAAAAAAACATACGGATTACAAGTCAACATTAGTTTGCAAAATGAGACACCATGAATTACAAAATAGGTAAGTTACCTGATTGTCCTCCTTATTCTCTGAGTAAGGAAATAAAATAAAAATAGTTGGCACTAGTGACAAAAGCAGTTCATATAACATTTAAGCAGAGGAGTCAGGGGTGGATATATGTTTATAATGTTTTATTTGTGTAATATTATAATTATTGCCCACTGAGATAAGCTATTTAACCTGGACCAATAGACAAAATAAAACTTAGCAGAAAGACTCTCAAACGAGATTAGAGTCATCTTTAGCTGACATGTCCAGATTTATGTCTTACATTGAAGATATTGTAAAACTCTTAACTTCTTTACAATCTCTATGATGAGACTGACAACCAAGTTTACAGATAATGCCAACTACAGCTACAATATTTGAATGTGAGGTTATCGATATGCACAGACATGACCTTACTGCTTGTTGAACCCCTTGCTGTTAGCTACTGTACGTCATCTTATCTTTACGACTTCAGATAGGCTGTATCCATCAGTTATAGCACGCCTTTGGTTTCTGCCAAAACTGGTTTGAGGATTGGGCTGATATATAAAGAGATTATTCTTGAAACGCATTGGTTCTGGAGGAGCACAGGAAGGAGGACTCTGCACAGTGGTATTCTTGAGGTATTTGCTTTGTCCCTTTTTTTTATAGAGCGAACCTAGGATTTTTTATTAGCTCTGTCGCACATACCTCATTGTACCCTGGTGCAGACTCCGATTTTTTACTTAGATGTTTTTTATATTTTGCTTACCACATGTTTTAAGTATTATATCCTCTTAATGAAGATGTGGAAATAAATGTATATTTTTTAATTCCAATTTTTTTGAGTACTGGATTTTCTGGAATATGAAATAAAGAAACCCAGATGCACTTACCAATCCCGTGCCATATGTGAGTACGGGTATGCACCATACATTTCCTACTGTCTATGGTTCACTCCGAAAATAGGGGAGATATTGTTATATACACCCTTAAGAGAAAAAAAGTTGAGTTGATTACCACCTATGTTTGTGTAAGTTAGGTGTGTACCTATTAATTTAGAGGGATATTGATGGAAATAGAACGTCACCATTAAGAAAGGATTCTAAAGATACCCATATAAGCAGTATCTAGCACGACTTATACGTAAGTCAGGTGTGTTTTAAATGAATCACGTAGTAGAGTGTGTACCATCCAGCATTTCCACATAGATCCTTATTCAGCCTTGACGGGGAGGATTGGGAATAATATTTTCATGATATAATTTTCATCATAAAGGATTCTACACATTGCTTGTCATAACTTTATTTACATATTTGGAGTACCGTTGGGGTTTGCTGGACAATCAAATATCACAACAGGACCGAAAAAACAGAACATCTTTTTTGAGATAAGTATTTATTTTGACACACCAAGAGCACTCCTTGTGAATTATAAGAGATATCGCCCACTTTTCCATACATTATTCCACTAAATTTCCATTTGATATATTTTCATACCAGTGGATTTAACATAGTATCACAGCACATAAATAAGTGTATTGCAATGGTTTGATTAGATGGTTTTGATCCATATTAACATATGGGATCTCAAACTGGATACACACTTACCATCATGCCGGCCGATCAGGCGCTTTTGTAAGCTATACACAGCAAACGGCCACTCCATATGTCTGGCCAGACATCACAACTGGGCGAGCATTTACATTTGCCTGCCCAGTTGTGATGTCAGTGTCGGCAGTCCCTGCAGTCAATACAGGGGCGGTCAGCGGGTCTCTGGTACACACAGTCAGACAGCATCAGCTGTGTTGCAGGGCCAACCTGATATGTCTACGAATGACGTAATTCACAGACACATTGAATGTACACACCCACTGATCTGCTACTGATACATACAATATATCTACAAGTGTGTACCCTGCTTTAGTCTTGATCTAAGAGCTGTAGGATGTGGATTTAGCTGTTTTTGATGTAAAGGAAATAAATACTCCATCACAGATTTTGACTGAATTACAGTGGTAACTTAGGCTAAGACTGCAGAGTACATATCTCATTCGTACTATCTACTGAACATAAAGGGTATTAAAATTAAACTGAATATGGTAGCTTTTTAGTAAAAACTGTCACATTGAGTTTTGAGTGCTTTGAGGGTGGGATCAGAGTTGTTACCATGCAAGGGCACTACGGTAAGGCATATACTGTAGGTGAAAGTTATTCCTGCTACTTTGAGATGTAAACTATTTGATACTCCTTTTAGGAAAGCACATCTTTTTATGCATTAGTGAAGGTTGGTTTTCTGTCACCTGGGGCAAAGGCTTAGCTTGGTGTCACCCAACTACCTGTAGATAGTCACCTCTGTCTTGCTTGAATATTGACATCTACATTATAAAGACTGAAATGTTTATAAGGTAGGGGCAAACCTATTACATTAAGTTGCCAGCTCCTGATGCTTTTATTATGTGGTGTCTTCACTTTTAAAATGGAGCATGCAGGCTCCATTCTTGCACTCAAAGATAAGTATTACTGCCTGTACTACACTAACTCACCCACCACAGATCATTGCAGTGACACCATATAGTGCAGAGAGCATCACAGTGACTGTCATTTAATGTAGAGAGCATCAGTGACCACCATATAATGCAGATAGCATAACGGTGACCACCATATAATTCAGAGAACATCACAGTAACCACCATATAATACAGAGAACCTCAGTGATCACCATATAATGCAGAGAACATCGCAGAGACTGCTATATAATGCATAGAGCACCACAGTGACCTCTATATAATACAGAGAGGATCAGTGGCTGTCATATAATACAGAGAGCATTAGTGACAAACTTACAATATAGAGAGTAGTTGTGACCACAATATAATACAAAGACCATCTGTGACTACTATATATTAAAGAAAGCATCAGTGACTACCATCTAAGCATCTATAACTGCCATATAATATAGAGAGCATCAGTAGCTTCCATAAAATACAAGGAGCATCAGTGACTGCCATATGATATAGAGGGCATCACTGACCATCTTATAACACAGAGAGCATCAGTGACTGCCATATAATACAGAAAGTATTTTTGGTGGCTTACAATATCTTTTTATCATAAATAATTAAACTTTCTTCAAAAACCATTAACTACTTGAGCATCATCATAAAAACAACCCAAATTTATATGATTGACCTCTTTATAATCATTAACTCCATAATCCCCATTATTAATTATACCCAGCATTGTCATATAATTCCATTCATGTACATTAACTCCTTATATGGCCTCCCTCAGTTTCATTAACAAAAACCTTCACCTTAAGTAACCCCAATAAAGCACTTACCCCTTACCCCTTATCCTTACTATTATCTAGTTGTGAGGAAGCAACAGTCAGGCATGTCCTACCAAGGCTGTGATGGAGGAACAGTTGACATCAGTAGGGAGACAGGGGCCATGCAACCTATTGCTGCAATCTAACACCCCAAGCTGGGGGGGATGACCACATGCCATCCCTCCCTGCTCCCCTGGGGCATGTGCCATGCCTGCCCCCCTCCCCTAGTTGCACCACTGCTTTTATGTATGCAAGCATTGTGAAAGTTTGCAAGTTGATGATGACTGTGAAGCTTTTGGGCAAACACATCTACAATATGCATATCTTAAGATACATTCACCTCTAAAAGTTGAAGTAAAAACATAAGGGTTAAGGTGCATCTTTGCCCAAATGCAAAAAATATATTGTTACATACAGTACAGCTCAAAGAGATCCAACATTTTTTTTTTTTAAATTCACTTGCCCTTTCAAGCTACCAGCAATTTATATAACTACAATGGATATATATTTGAAGTAATTATGCTACGTTTGAAAATAATCATTTCATTTTAAAATGAAATTTTTACAACAATGTTTAACCTTCCATAACACTGTCAAAATTAATATTTTAGACAAAATGATTGCTGGCTGCTCCATTAAATTGAGAAGTTGAAGGATTAGTTGAAGAAACCCATATGCTGCACATGGGTAAGCCAGTCATATTACATTTTATATCTCATCCTAAATCTGTAGCAGTGGGAGAATTCTGCATTATTTTGCCAAGTGAATTCTTTTCTGTGTTAAATAAATGACAGCACAATACAACATTCTGCTAAACTGACTGCATGGCTTTCACCAGATTAATGGGCTTTATTGTTGTTGTTTTTATGTTTTTCTGTATTAAGTAAATGTTCTTTTGTATTGTGATCTAGAACCCATAAAACTTTTGGTACCAACCATGAAATTACTATTTTCATGGCCTGTTGTTAAACAGTGTACACAATATGTTCTAAAATATAGCTCTTTCCTTCCAAAAGACTTTAGCAAAATTACATTAAAGAAGTTAAGAAAACAAAACTGAAAAGCCTTTAGAAAAAAGGATCTTTATGTATGTGTCAGAATATTATCAGTGTATATTTTATATATAAAATTCATTGGTCTATTTGTTTGTTTGTCTGTCTGGTTATGCATTCGGGCAACCCTGCAGCGATCGGGATGGGTCCGGTTGGATCCTGGCCAGGTTAAAGGGGGTGTTAGGGTCCCAGACGGGCCTCCCGTTGGTGTACGCTGGGCAGAACTTTTACCCGGGGAGCCTGTTTGGGGCCTTCCCCTGTAAGGATTTTGATTAAAACTTCACAGAAGGGTGGAAATTGGACAGGGATGCCTAATGGAGTGGTTGGGATCCCGGTCAGACCTCACGGCAGAGTGCGCTACAGTAGCGCATGCAGGGGAGTATCTGAGTACCCAGAAACCCTCCCTGATTAAGCAATTTTTTTTCTTTTCACTGAGCCACCTTCCGCGTTCCGCAATTAAGCCCCACCCATTGCAGCTATTGACTCCGCCCCCTTTCCAGAGACCAGTGAATCGCGTCAGTGACCTGTACTTCCTGGTCTGCAGCTGTCTCTGACACCACACCAGGAGATATAAGAAGACAAGTAATGTGTTTTAAATTGTTTATTTGGCTAATTTTTAATTGGCCTTTTTGTGATCATAGCTTTCTCATGCACCCCTGTGCAAGCTCATTTATAATAACCTGTGTCAGCTGCCTTTTTGGTAGTGTGATAGAAGCTATGTTTGGTGACTGCCTTGCCTTTAAAAGCCATTAGTTGGCAGGTAAGCTTTAAACCAGTTAACATATTTAAACTCTGTGACAGCAGCTACCAGGTTTCCATAAGTACACTATGTAGGACCTGCAGAGAAGTAGGGTCCCGTGATGAGGGCTGCAGGCTTAAATGCATTGATCAATCCATGAACCAAAACCCCATTATTTATTTATATATTATTCTGAGTAATTCAACAATGGTGAGTGCTGAGTTTTCTGTTTATATATATATATATATATATATATATACACAGGGGCTCTGCACTCACCATAATTAACAATAATAATAAACAGTGGGGATTTGGTTCATGAATTGATCAATGCATTTAAGCTTTAAGAGTTTAACACTAATGTGATGGCTATTTCCATGTTGTAATTCTGAGCAATGGAGTAGGAACTTGCAGTAAAGTGGGGTCCCTCAACGGGGGCTGCAAGCTTAAATGCATTGATCAATTCATGAACCAAAACCCCACTGTTTATTATTATTGTTAGTTATTATGCTGAGTGGAGCTCCCCTGTGATTTCTATTTAAACAATGTGGTCACATACCATGTTGTAAATATATATATATATATATATATATATATATGTGGGTCCGGTTCTCTGTGAACTGGACCTGCCCAAACTTCTAAATCCGAGGCGAGAACTGAGCTAGGCTCAGGTTTTCCTACCTGACTCAGATCAGAAAGCGAGGCAAAACGCGTCATCCTCCCACTGTCAGATTCTCGCAGGTTTTGGATTATATAAAGGTCTCCGTGATCGGCGCAATTTCACTCTGGCTGTAGCGAGAGAAGCTAGCAGATGTAGTCAGTCATTGTCAGTCACTCAGTGTGGGTGTTCAGTCAGGGTCTTGGACTGAAGGCTGCTGCTGTGTTGTCCATAAAGGGGCTTAGGCTGCAGTATATAAAGGGAGGCTTCCTTCAGTGGGTGCTGCAGCTGCTGTCACTTGTCCTGTCAATTAACTGTGGCTGCTGCTCTGTTTTTGTCCTATCCATCAGGCTAGGGCTGCAGTTCATAAAGGGGTGCTGTGTTGTCCAGGGGGGGTGCTCTTTCAATTTGGGGTGCTCTTCCCCAGTGTAAAAAAAAAAGTACTATTTTTCTTTTTTTGTATGTGTGCGTTAGCAACTTAGCTGCGCTATTATTGTATGGTGACACTGCCGCAGTTTATCCACCACGTATTTGTGACTCTGCAGGTGGTCTGTCCGCACTCGGCAGGGATACTTTGTTGTTCATAAAAAAGGGGTGCTGTCTGTGTTGTTCATCAAGGGGCTGCTGTCTCATTCAGGGTGCTCTTCCCAGTGTAAAAAAAAAATAAAAGTGCTTTTTTGTGTGTGTGTTAACAACTTAGCTGTTCTATAATTGTTTGGTGACACTGCCGGCCAGACCGCAGTTTATCATCCATGTATTGTTACACTATAAGTGGTAGCGCAGTGTGTTATTCTTATTCATAAATAATTAATCTTGAGACACTGTAAGTGGTAGCACAGTGTGTTATTCTTATTCATAATTAATCTTGTGACACTATAGGTCATTGATACTGCAGTGTAATATTTAAAATTGGTACAAATTGACATATGTGTTGTACCTCTCTTCATTCATGTTTGTTGATATGGAGAACGATCAGTTGAGACTTGAGAGTAGAGCAGGAACCACATATTAGTGCTGGAGCTGCTGCCAGTGCCACCAGTCCTGACACTACTAGTCCATCTTCATCATCTACTAAAGCCGATGCCCAAGGGCATACAGGGCTTAAGTCAGGGCATCTAAAATCAAGAATCAATCTTTTACAGTGGTAAAGAAGAAATCATCAAAGGGAAAGTTAGCAGCCGAAAGACATAAAATTGGCAATATACCAGTATCACCACATGAAGTGGCAAGGAAAGGCTAAGTCCTTGGCCTTTATATATGACTGGTGGTTCAGCCTCTTATGATGATGTAAGCACAAGTGAACATGCTGACACAGAAAGCGACAATGCTTCTGTGGAAGTGCACCAGGATGAGCAGGATATTTGTGTAGCTGACACTAATATGGATGTTGTTGATGAGGATGTTGTTTGTGTAAATTAGGCAGTTGATGAAACAGTTGTTGACCATGATAAGGAAAAGCCCATTGTCTTACCTGAGCACAAGGCAAAAAAACTTGTTTGTCTTGACTCATCTGCATCACCAGTGGGTTTTTAGGGAAAATTTAGTTTTTTCTCAGCAGATACACTTACTGGAGAAACTGAAGGAGAAGCCACCACTGCATCACTTGCCAAGTGAGCTGACAAGTTGCTTACCAACAGCTCTTTGCAGCTCTTCAGATTTGTTTCCATTGGGAAGAAAGACGATGGATTTTCATCCCAGAAGCGATTTTCATCCCAAAAGTGATGAAAATCCAATCCCAGCAGCAGCAGCACCAGCAGGCATAGCGCTCAAGGATTCTCATGAAAGACACAACGTAAGACTTAAACCTTAAATCTTGCATTTGCTCTGTTCAGCTTGTCCACATATCTGTGGTTAAGTGGACAGTAAATACAATGGCATTTTATAGGCCACTAATTAAGTTTTATTTATTGTCCCTGTGTAGGTTAGGAAATGCTTTTCTAGTGAAGGGGAATCTTTGCAAAAGATTGTTTAACAGTCAATTGTGTTTAAAAGCACAACAAGTAGTCTTCCTGGTCCCCTTCTGGGATGATAATCCACTCCCAGCAGCAGGCATAGCATTTAAGGATTCTTCTGGGGCAAGGACTGATGTGAACGAGTAAAATATTTTTTTGTAAATTCTCCCCTCCGCCCCTACCCTCCTCCTTCATAAATTTGCTTCAGAATCAAAAATTAAATTAAATTTACTACCAATCAACCCTTCCTGTACCTGATGGAAGTTGAACTGCCATGGGTTTGTGCCACCCACTGCTTACGCTTAGCTTAGCCAGCTAGCTTGGTGCAAATTTTGGGCCTAAACCGGATGAAAACAATATTGTGAGTGTGAGGTGGTCAGTCTCCAACCCCCGTGCTTGGATCGACACCCTCTAGCAACCCCCCCCACTACTCTGCTGGGCAGAACTTGCAAGTTTGGGGCTGCATTTCAGCAAATGGAATTGGAGATTTGGTTAGGATTAATGGTGTCCTCAATGTTGTGAAATAAAGGCAGGTACTTATCCATCATGCAATACCATCAGGGAGGCATCTTATTGGCTCCAAATTTACTCTATAGCCTGACAACGACCCCAAACATACAGCCAATGTCATTAAGAATTATCTAAAGAAGAACAAGGAGTCTTGGAAGTTATGATATGGCCCCTACAGAGCCCTGATCTCAACATCATCAAATTTGTCTGGGATTATATGAAGAGACAGAAGGATTTCAGCAAGCTTACATCCACAGAAGATCTGTGGTTAATTCTCCAAGATGTTTGGAACAACCTCCCTGCCAAATTCCTTCAAAAACTGTGTGCAAGTGTACCTAGAGGAACTGAAGAATTGATGCTGTTGGGAAGGCAAAGTGTGGTCACACCAAATATTGATTTGATTTAGATTTATCTTCTGTTTATTCACTTTGAATTTTGTTAATTGATAAAAATAAACTATTAAGACTTCTATTTTTGAATGCATCCTTAGTTTGCAGCATTTTTTTCACACCTGCCTAAAGCTTTTGCATAGTACTATATAAATACAGTATATATATATATATATATATATATATATAGCATGAGAGATGGTACTCAAAAAACACTATTTGGCAGGGGTGTGCTAGGTCCAAAACAAGTTGTAATATAAACACCCTGTCACTAAGCAAGCTACTCGCCTGCAGAGTAAACAAAAAACCAGCACTCACGTTTTCCCCTGAGGAAAACTGAAGTACAGTTGAAACGATCGTTGGGCCACTGATAGAGCTATGTGGTATGTCTGTTTACATGCCTTGTGAAAAAACCTGTGGATTCATCTAAATGTGTTTACTCTGCAGGTGATTAGCTTGCTTAGTGTCAGGGTGTTTATATATAGTCAGGTGCATAAATATTGGGACATTGATAGAATTTTCATATTTTGGCCTCTATTCACCACCACAATGGCTTTGAAATGAAACAAACAAGATGTGCTTTAACTGCAGACTTTCAGATTTAATTTGAGGGTAATTACATCCAAATCAGGTGAACATGTATATGTGCCTCCCACTTTTTAAGGGGCCAAAACTAATGGGACTATCAACTCAAAAGCTATTTCATGGACAGGTGTGGGCTATTCCCTCATTATTTCATTATCAATTAAGCAGGAAAAAGGTCTGGAGTTGATTCTAGGTGTGACATTTGCATTTGGAATCAGTTGCTGTCGACTCTCAATATGAGATCCAAAGAGCTGTCACTATCAGTGAAGCAAGCCATCATTAGGCTGAAAAATAAAAACAAACCCATCAGAGAGATAGCAAAAACACTAGGTGTGGCCAAATCAACTGTTTGGAATATTCTTAAAAAGAAAGAATGCACCGGAGACCTCAGCAACACCAAAAGACCCAGAAGACCACGGAAAACAACTGTGGTGGGTGAGAGAAGAATTATTTCCCTGGTGAAGAAAAACCCCTTCACAACAGTTGGCCAAATCAAGAATACTCTCCAGGAGGTAGGTGTATATGTGTCAAAGTCAACAATCAAGAGAAGACTTCACAAGAGTGAATATAGAGGGTTCACCACAAGATGTAAACCATTGGTGAGCCACAAAAACAAGAAGACCAGATTAGAGTTTGCCAAACAACATCTAAAAAAGCCATTACAGTTCTGGAACAACATCCTATGGACAGATGAGACAAAGATCAACTTGTACCAGAGTGATAGGAAGAGAAGAGTATGGAGAAGGAAAGGAACTGCTCATGATCCAAAACATACCACCTCATCAGTGAAGCAAGTTGGTGGTAGTGTCATGGCGTGGGCATGTATGGCTGCCAATGGAACTGGTTCCCTTGTATTTATTGATGATGTGACTGCTGACAAAAGCAACAGAATGAATTCTGAAGTGTTTCAGGCAATATTATATGCTCATATTCAGTGAAATGCTTCAGAACTCATTGGACGGCGCTTCACAGTGCAGATTGACAATGACCCAAAGCATACTGCAAAAGCAACCAAAGAGTTTTTTAAGGCTAAAAAGTGGAATGTTATGCAATGGCCAAGTCAATCCCCTGACCTGAATCCAATTGAGCATGCATTTCACTTGATGAAGACAAAACTGAAGGGAAAATGCCCCAAGAACAAGCAGGAACTGAAGACATTTGCAGTAGAGGCCTGGCAGAGCATCACCAGGGATGAAACCCAGCGTCTGGTGATGTCTATGCATTCCAGACTTCAGGCTGTAATTGCCTGCAAAAGATTTGCAACAAAGTATTCAAAAGTGAAAGTTAGATTTAGGATTGTTTAGTTTATCCCATTACTTTTGGCCCCTTAAAAAGTGGGAGGCACATGTAAAAACCATTGTGATTCCTACATCGTTCACCTGATTTGGATGTAAGTACCCTCAAATTAAATCTAAAAGTCTGCAGTTAAAGCACATCTTTGTTTCATTTCAAAGCCATTTTGGTGGTGAATAGAGGCCAAAATATGAAAACTCTGTCAATGTCCCAATATTTATGCACCTGATTTTGTGTATATATATATATATATATATATACATATATATATCCAAACAGGCAGCACTCAACGGACTATAAACAAGGGAAAACTTGCTTTACATGCAACGCTTCACACGATTTATTTCCTTGATGACAGATCAAATAAATCGTCTGAAGAAGTGCCTGTAAAGCAAGTTTTCCCTCATTTTTTAATCCGTGGAGTGCTGCCTGTTTGGATATGTTGCCTATGGTGTCCCGGCTGTGAGTCAGGCTTTTTGGAAATTGCACCCCGGTGGCCACACCCTACACCCATAATCTTACTTACCTCTCTGGAGTCCAGCGCTGTAAAATGACTAGAAAATGGCTGCGGCAGCCATTTTCCCATCGTTTGCGCATGCGCAGTACAGGGAAAATGGCCACCATGGCCATTTTCCCGGTGACCTGTGCATTCACTATAGACTCTGGGCACACTCTAGTGCCCAGAGTCTATAACCTGTGCTGGCCGCGCACAGCTCAGTGCGCTGCCGGCTGCCAGGCGGAGAGGAGGGGGCCCGTGTCGGAGACTGCACACGGGCCCCCTCCTCTCTAGAAACGCCCCTGCCGGTGGCTGTATCTATTTTATGGAGTGCCGATCTAAAACTGTATATATATATATATACTGTATATATATATATATATATATATATATATACTGTATATATATGTATACAGTATATTTATTGTGTATGTGTGTGTACATGTAGTAGGGAATATAGATTGTAAGCTCCAATGGGACAGGGACTGATGTGAATGACCAAATATTCACTATAAAAGCATTACGGAATATGTGTGCGCTATATAAATAACTGCTAATAAATAAATTAATATATATACACACACACACACACACACACACACACACTGGTTTGGTTAATCTAATAGAAAAATCAAACATAACATAGCCCCGCTATGCCCACTGGGCCCTAGGTGGGAGCCTAAGTTCGCTTAATATGGATCACTGCCAAGACAATGAGTCTAATGTTGTTTAAGATGCCTTATAAATTATTGTTTATGTTTTTTTTTCATAGTGGCCAAAACATCTCTTTGCTTAGTGGGGGAGATGTACTAAGCTTGGAGAGTAATAAAGTGGAGAGAGATAAAGGGCCCGATTCAGGTTGGATTGCAAGGCTGCAGACGTTCGCAACTGGTTGATGTTTGCGTTCTGTGCATCCGTATGCATTGCAGTGCGTGTGCACAAGCTGGCCACTGCAATCAAGTATGCGAATGCAGTGGACACGCAGCGGCACAAGAAATGATTGACATGAAGCACTATTTGGGGTGGAGAGGGGGGTGGTCGAAGGAACGCAGGTGTGTCTGTGCATTTGAACACCGTTACAGGGATGTGCATGATTAAGCCCCTGCGATTGGCATACGCAGCCAGAGGTCTAGATGGCAACAGGAAGTTTCGCAATCTGTGAGTCAGGGTCAGCTCAACCACAACTGTGCGTGTGGGTCCGATGTTACTCGATGTTACCGATGTTTTCGCTGACTTGTATATGTATATACACATAAAGTATTGAATCTGCGCAAACAACAGACTGCAGCCAATGTCAACTCAAGAAGCTCCTTACAAACCTTTTGGACTAAACAAGTAATACATATATAGAGTCCCATTTGGCGCTGTCAACATAAAATGACAAGAAAAGTCTCTTACATCTATATTATTCCCAACTGGGCAAGAAGTCCAAATGATTCTTTTCAGAATTTTTTCTGTTCCTCTCTTATTGGATAAATCTTTTTTCTTCTCACAACATGACTCCCAAAAAATAGAAAGAGAACAGGAAAATACTGCAAATAGCATTTGGTAAATGCAACAACAATTTATTACAGTATTGCACTCACATTTCCAAATAAAACAACAGGCATATAGCATCGCCACTATGATGCACACTTATGGTCAGTTATGCTAGGGATACCGGTAAGTTTCTTGATGAAAATGGTGGGGGTTGAGGTTTCCGGATACCTGTAACCACCTCACTATGGACACGGTCCCCCAGATCACAGTGTTCCCATAGCGTCAGATCCCACTCGCTTAATGCATTTCAGATTCGCTAATCCTTCATCAGAAGCATAGTGGGAAGATCTCCTGGTCCGCCTAATATACCCTAACTAATTAACTAATAAGCATCACCTCCGGCATATGGATTCCCGCCATTCCCGGAGATCGCTGTTGCCGGAAGTGACATGATCGCACTACCCGTCACTTCCTCAACAGTAGAGTCCATTCCTTTTACCGGAAGTGGACATAAATAAGCATCCTCTGTATCTATTTATCTCACTTCCGGTCCTCTAACCGGAAGTCATGGACGTCCTTCTCCGGGATATTCCCCCTTGCGTTCCACAACAACAAACAACAGGAAGTACTTATCCCTCCATCCTCCGGGGTCAAAGTGTTTCTCGGTAAAGTGCGGTGCCAAGAATCCATTAGAAATAAAAAATAAAACAATACAAAATGAATCAATGAGATTGTATTAACATTAAAAAGAATAGATATCATGCGAAATGCAGCAAAAGAGATACTTCATAAAGAATTCATAGCCACATAGGCAATAACATAAAGAGGGTACTTTGTACATAAAATTGGTGATCTTTTGCATTAAAAATATAAAAAATCTCTAAAACATTTTCTACAATACAAAATTTATAAATATATATATATATATATATATTTATATATATATATCTGTAAATATATAATCCGTAATACTATAAGAACCACTTTAGCTCAAACAAAAGGATTTGAGGTGACAGGGATTTGATCCATGTATTGTTTTGAAGTGTGCAGAAACCGTGTGTTTCAAGTCCTTTTCTGATATTATACACATGTTCTGCCAATCTTAACTTTAGGTTACGAGAGTGGTTTTTGCCAATATAAGTCAAACCACATTGGCATTCTAATGCATAAACCACATTTTTGGAGTTGCAGGCTATAAATTCTCCTATAGGGTAGTTTTCTCCTTTAACCCAAAAATCTTTGATCTTTGAAGGACCTTTCACGGTTTTACACATAACACACACACCGCACCTATGGAAACCCAAACTTCTCACACTTACTCTCCTATTTACTTCAATAGAGCTCCTTACTAAATTATCTTTCAAAGAGGGAGCTTTTCTATAAATAAGTGAGGGCATATCAGGAATCTTATCTCCAATTACAGGATCCTGTTTTAGAATCTTCCAATTCTGCTTAAATATAGCCTCTATATCTTTATGTTGGGAATTAAAATTACTTAAAAATGACTATTCAAATCGATTCTGTTTTTCACCTTTAAAATTTTTTCTACTTTTCAGAAGGTCAGAGCGCTCTTTATCAATAGTCTTCTCACAGGCTTGTTTAACCTTCTCTTTACTGTATGTACCCTTCTTCCATTTGTACATCACATACTGCTTTCTCTGAGCAATTACGCTTTAATCTCAGAAACTGGCTGAAGGAAATGCCATCCAGCCAGTTTCTATGATGTTGACTATCTCTCATAATAAAGCTGTTGGAGTCTGTTTTTTCCTATGAGTTTTTGTTTGTATGGTACCTTCCTTAATATATATATTCAGATCCAAAAATATAATCTTTTGTTTACTAATGGAGAATGTTAATTTAATATTAAAATCATTGATATTCAATGACTGACAAAATAAAAGCAACTACTGTATTCTTCCGTTCCCTCCCATATAAATAAAACATCATTGATAAACCATTGCCAGGACACAAGATTTGTCCCCAGCTGATCTCCATGCCAAATCACCTGGTCCTCCCAGTACACCATAAAAAGTTTGGCATAGCTGGGGGCAAACCTGGTGCCCATTGCTGTACCAACTTGCTGGAGATAGAAAGATCCATTAAAAATGAAATAATTATTAATTAAAATTAATTTAATACTTTTTAAAATAATCTCCCTGGTTTCCCAATTAAGATCTGATAATTCTAAAAAAATAGGATATGGCTCTAAGGCCTTTTCTATGATAGTATAGAGAGTAGATACATCTGCACTAATCATTGTATAGTGCTCTTTCCAACTAATTACATTCAACTTGTTAAGTACATCACTCACGTCTTTGAGAAATTATCTAGTTTTTCTAACTAGTGGTTGAAGATAAAGATATGAATCAACAACTGCTGAGAGGTTTGAGGTTATACTATTCGTGCCAGAAATGATCAGTCTCCCTGGGGGTGGAGGGGGTCCTTATGGATTTTCGGCAGAGTATGAATGTATGTAATGGGAAGTGGGTGTCTTTATACAGTGGTGGGCATCTTGGTATAGTGCTGTGATTGCACTGCGATCGCATTCATTTGCAAATTTTTGCAGACTTGCGATCAATGCTAAATCAGGCCCAAAGTCCTAACTAACACAAATATATGTATAGGACCTGCGCAATAGGAATCATCACATAACAAGAGTGTCACATATATATACAATTTAATAATAGAATAATACTAAAAAATAAAAAGTAATATAAATAAGACACTATCTAAAATGACACTGTAACTACAAAGGTATGATAGATAAACACAGTAGTTTTATAATATAAAGGTGAAATAAACCCAATTCATTATGTGTGGAAGAAACATGGGTACAGAATGTCCAGTATTAATATGGATCAGAAAAAAATGAAAAATCCTGAAGGATAAAACAGCAGTCTGATAAAACAGGGATATCCCTTCATACAATGTTCAAACGCTCATTAATCATTTGTTACCTCAAAAGGTAAGATAGTCACGTGAGCATGACAAAACGCATTAAGGGCTCCAACTTACCTGATCACTCCTGATGCCAGAAAACCTGATCGCTTCCTCCAATTGACCTTTAATTGATTTGCAGCCGCAGGTGGAAGATCTGCCTTAACACTTTTACTGAGAACACTCGGACGGACTAGCTCCTATTTGTGCTTACCTCCTTGGCTTCTCTCATGGCCAGAGCAAGTGCTGGGCTGCCTATTACCATCATTGGGATCCCAGGACCAGATGGCACAACTGTGAGTTACTTTTTACCTGCTGGTGTGTGACATCGGGACTCCAGGCTTACACGGAACTGTGAGTTTCGGCTATATGTTGATACTAGCTTCCAACAGAGTTATATCTCTATTCATGACCATGGTCTAATCTTTTAAACAACTCTGGATTGAAGTACACTTCTATACAACCACATTATTGATGGTGTCATGACACTTTGCTAACAAATGGTTAGTGAGCGTTTGAACATTGGATGAAGGGATATCCCTGTTTTAGCAGACTGCTGTTTTTTTCCTTCTGGAATTTCCATTTTTTTCTGATCCATATTAATACTAGACATTCTCTACCCAAGTTTCATTCCACACATAATGAACTGGGTTTATTTCACCTTTAAATTATAACACTACTTACTGTGTTTATCTATCATACCTTTGTAGCTACAGTGTCATTTTAGATAGTGTCTTATTTATATTACTTTTATGTTTTAGTATTATTCTTCTATTAAATCATATATATATATGTGACACTCTTGTTATGTGATGATTCCTATTGTGCAGGTCCTATACATATATTTGTGTTGGTTATAAATTTTCTCTAGAACTCTCACAGCTGGTTCATTTTGAACTTGCAGCAAATGGAATTTTTTAGTTGATACACATTATTATACCATCTTTGGTTTAAAAGTGCCTTGTTCATTGTTTGAGGGTTTTTTGTTATCCAAAGTCCTAACTGTCATTTTTCAAACACAGCCTTTAAAGTGACAGTTAGGAGTTGATTGGCTGGTAATTTATTTCTCTACACTTTATCACTCTCCAAGGTTTAGTACATCTCCCCCAGTATAAGCTCCAGGGGAAGATGTACTAAGCATTGGACAGAGATAAAGTGGAGAGAAAGTACCAACCAATCAGCTCCTAACTGTCATTTATCAAACACATCCTTTAACATGACAGTTAGGAGCTGAATGGTTTGTACGTTATCTCTCTCCAAGGCTTAGTACATCTACCCCTATATATTAGTAGTTTTAGTTTATAAAAGTGCACTATAACTCAGCATAACATATATGGTACAGCAGGTTACCGTATCAACATAGTTTCCCTGCAATGGATTACTAGACTGCAGTTAAAAGGAGTAGAGCACTATTAGAACTAGTCATGTGCACCGGGCCATTTTTGCTGGTTTTGGTTCTACTTCGTCGTCCGGTTTTGGTTTCGTCAAAACACTGTGACTGGTTTTGGTTTTGGAATTTTTCAAAACTGTACAAAAAAAAGCTAAAATCACATAATTTAGCAATTTTTTTGTTCCTAGAGCATTATTAACCTCAATAACAATATTTTCAACTCAATTTTGACTAGGGGTGAGCGGGTTCGGATTTCTGAAATCCGAACCCCCCCGAGCCCCCCGATCCGAGGCCGATCTGAGTCAGGCTCGACTTTTCCCGCCTGACTCGGATCTGAAATCGAGGCAAAACGTCATCATCCCGCCTTCCGGGTCTCGTGGGTTTTGGATCCTATATAAGGTACCTGCGTCGGCGCCATTTTCTCACTCGGCTGTGGACAGTGAAGAGGAGGGTGGGAGTTAGGGCTGGCTGGGCTGTGTAGTGTAGTGTAGTGCAGTTTAGTGCTGTGCTGTGCTGTGCTGTGCTGCTGTTGTCCATAGGGGCTGTGTCCACTCCTTTAAAGTCCATAGGGGCTGGCTGGACTGTGTTGTGCAGTCAGTTGTCCATAGGGGCTGTGTCCACTCCAAAGTCCTGTGCAGTGTCCCAGTCCTAAAGGGGTGCTGTAGTGTTGTCCAGGGGGTGCTCTGTCCATCAGGGGTGCTCCCCACAAGTGCAAAAAAAAAATATTTTTTCTGTGTTTGTGAATTGTGTGCACTGTGGCTGCACATGCATCAACAAAGGAGCAGCGCCAAGCGTGCGCCTATGTCCCATAAGTAAAAGGCCGGCTGGTTTGTCCATTAAAGGGTGCTGTAACCCCCAAAGGGCACTCCAAACAAAATAAAAAAATATATTTTTTTGTGTTTGTGAATTGAGTGCGCAGTAGCCACACGTGCATCAACAAAGTAGTGCCAAGTGTGCGCCTGTGTCCCATAAATAAAGGGCCAGCTGGATTGACCGTTAAAGGGTGCTGTAACCCCCAAAGGGCACTCCAAACAAAATAAAAAATTTTTTTCTGTGTTTGTGAATTGTGTGCACTGTGGCTGCACGTACATCAACGAAGGAGCAGCGCCAAGCGTGCGCCTGTGTCCCATAAGTAAAAGGCTGGCTGGCTTGTCCGTTAAAGGGTGCTGTAACCCCCAAAGGGCACTCCAAACAAAATAAAAAAATATATTTTTTTGTGTTTGTGAATTGTGTGCGCAGTAGCCGCACGTGCATCAACAAAGTAGTGCCAAGCGTGCGCCTGTGTCCCATAAATAAAGGGCCATCTGGATTGACCGCTAAAGGGTGCTGTAACCCCCAAAGGGCACTCCAAACAAAATAAAAAATTTTTTTCTGTGTTTGTGAATTGTGTGCACTGTGGCTGCACGTACATCAACGAAGGAGCAGTGCCAAGCGTGCGCCTGTGTCCCATAAGTAAAAGGCTGGCTGGCTTGTCTGTTAAAGGGTGCTGTAACCCCCAAAGGGCACTCCAAACAAAATAAAAAAATATATTTTTTTGTGTTTGTGAATTGTGTGCGCAGTAGCCGCACGTGCATCAACAAAGTAGTGCCAAGCGTGCGCCTGTGTCCCATAAATAAAGGGCCGGCTGGATTGACCGCTAAAGGGTGCTGTAACCCCCAAAGGGCACTCCAAACAAAATAAAAATTTTTTTTCTGTGTTTGTGAATTGTGTGCACTGTGGCTGCATGTGCATCAACAAAGGAGCAGCGCCAAGCGTGCGCCTGTGTCCCATAAGTAAAAGGCTGGGTGGCTTGTCCGTTAAAGGGTGCTGTGACCCCCAAAGGGCACTCCAAACAAGATAAAAAAATATTTTCTGCGTTTGTGAATTGTGTGGGCTGTAGCTACACGTGCATCAACAAAGGAGCAGCGCCAAGCGTGCACCTGCATCCCATAAGTAAAGGGCCGGGTGGCTCATTTCTTAAAGGGTGGTGTAACCCACAAAGTGCACTAGTCTCCAACAAAAATAAAAAATTATTTTCTGTGTTTGTGTGCGCCTTAACCGCACGTATATATCAATATAACATAAATGGAGGACCAAACTTTCTTCGATAAAAATAAAATAGGGAAAGATCAAGAACCACTTCCTCCTAGTGCTGAAGCTGCTGCCACTAGTCATGACATAGACGATGACATGCCATCAACGTCGTCTGCCAAGGCCGATGCCAAATGTCATAGTAGAGGGCACATACAATCCCAAATGACAAAGTTCAGGAAAATGACCTTGAAAAAAACATTTAAATCATCTGAAGAGAAACGTAAACTTGCCAATATGCCATTTACGACACGGAGTGGCAAGGAACGGCTAAGGTCTTTCCCTATGTTCATGACTAGTGGTTCAGCTTCACATGACGATGGAAGCCCTCCTCCCTCTAAAAAAATCAAACGAGTTAAGCTGGCAAAAGCACAGCGAAGAACTGTGCGTTCTAAGAAGATATCACAAATCCCCAAGGAGAGTCCAAGTGTGGTGGCGGTTGCGATGCCTGACCTTCCCAGCCCTGGACGGGAAGAGGTGGCTCTTTCCACCATTTGCATACCCCCTGCAAGTGCTGAAAGGAGCACCCACAGTCCACTTGCTGATATGCAAATTGAAGATGTCACTGTTGAAGTACAACAGGATGAGGATACTGGTGTAGCTGGCACTGAGGAGGAATTTGGCGAGGAGGATTCTGATGGTGATGTGGTTTGTTTAAATCAGGCTCCGGGGGAGACAGTTGTTGTCCGTGGGATGAAAAAGCCCATCACGGTCATGCCTGGGCAGAAGACCAAACATTCCACCTCTTTGGTCTGGCAATATTTCTATCCAAATCTGGACAACAACTGTCTTGCCATATGTACCATATGTAAAGGTGAAATAAGTAGGGGTAGGGACGTTAACCACCTAGGAACATCCTCCCTTATACGGCACCTGCAGCGCGTTCATAAAAAGTTACTGTCAAGTTCAGAAGCTTTGGCTAAGACCGTAAGCTGTCCAGGGACACCTAAATCCCTTTTTCCTGTTTTATCCAAGGAATCGGTGGATGAGGAGGATGAGGACGACATCTTGCCTCCGTAGAGCCAGTTTGTGCAGGGACACATTAATTGGCAGCTTGTTTTGTGGGGGCCCAAACGAACCAATCATTTCAGCCACAGACATGTGGCAGACCCTGGCGCTGAAATGATTGGTTTGTTAAAGTGTCCATGTCCTATTTATACAACATAAGGGTGGGTGGGTGGGAGGGCCCAAGCACAATTCCATCTTGCACCTATTTTTTTTCTTTGCAGTATGTACTGTTTGGGGCCTAGTTTTTCAAACTGCCATCCTGTCTGCCACTGCAGTGTCACTCCTAGATGGGCCACGTGTTTGTGCCGCCCACTCGTGTCACTTAGCATAGTCATCCAGCTACCTCGGTGCAATCTTTTGGCCATAAAAACAATATTGTGAGGTGTGAGGTGTTCAGAATAGACTGGAAATGAGTGTAAATGAAGGTTATTGAGGTTAATAATTGCATAGGAGCAGAAAAACCCACAAATTCTGTGATTTAAGCTGTTTTTATGCTTTTTTAAAAAAAAAATACAGATCCAAAACACAAAACCCAGAACCCAAAACACGGAAGGGTGGTTTTGGCAAAACCAATCCAGATCCAAAACACGAAGAAAGATCCAGATCCAAAACCAAAACACAAAACACGAAAAGTGGCCGGTGCACACCCCTAATTTTGACCACTTCACTGCTCTAAAGTAGTGGTAGTTAACAAACAGCAAAGAAAAAAAAACTAAACCGAGTGTAAAGTAGAAACAGCAAACGTGGATGCCCCCTACACAGGTGCACATGCACCCAGAACATGCCTATTCTGAGTGCCCAATCTGTACCTCCCTCCTGGGGGCCCTGGGCAGTGTGGGTTGGATACATTGTAGGTTGAATACATTGCAGGTCGTATACAGCGCAGGTCATATATATAGCGCGGGTTGGATACAGCATGGGTCGGATACAGCGTGGGTTGGATACAGCACGGGTTTGGATACAGCAGGGGTCAGATACAGTGCGTGATACAGTGTGGGTTGCATACAGTGTACCTCCCTCCTGGGGACCCGGGGATACTTATGACTGGCATTTTGTGCTCATCGAAAGACCTGATCAATTAGCCTTTTTGTTGAGCAGTTCCCCAAAATCTCCCCAACCATAAAAACAGCGTTCCATACCTGCGGGCCGGATACAGTGCAGATTATTGTGCGGTTGGATACAGTGCGGGTCACATACAGTGTGGGATACAGTGTGGGCCGGATACAGTGTGGGTTGGATACAGTGCCGGTCGGATATAGGGCCTGATTCAGACCCGCTTGCAAGTGCTATGCGCTCGCAAGCGGGTCGATGGCCGGGCAGTGCCCAGGCGCGGCGTGCGCGAGCCCTGGGGCGAGAGAGAAATCACTCGCTCCGGGGCTCGCAACAAAATGGGGCGGCTGTCAATGTTGATTGACAGCTCACCCCGTTTTGTTGGCGGGGAGGAAGGGGTGTGGCTGGCCAAACGGAGGCGTTCCCGAAGGAACACCAGCCGTTTGGGGGTGGCTCTACTGACATCACATGTGATGTCAGTAGTGAGCTTCCTGGAACAAGACCCTACCACAAGGGTCTCGTCGCAAGCCCGATGGTTGCGATGGTCGAGACCATTGCGACCATCACCTGGCCGCTCGCAAAAGCTGTGGGTGGTCACCCACAGCTTGGCAAGCGGCCAAGAGGTCAGTTTAAAAAAAAAAAGCAGCCATCCTGATTCAGAAAGATCGCTTTTTGTGAATCAGGGCCATAGTGCGAGTCAGATACAACTAGTCGCATAAAGTGCAAGTCGTATACAATACAGGTTGGATACAGCATGGGTCGTATACATATTGGGTCGCATACATTGTGGGATGCAGTGTGGGTTGGATACAGTGTAGGTTGGATACAGTGCGGACTGTATACAGCCCGGGTCGTATCCAGCGTGGGTTGGATATAGCATGGGTCAAATACAGTGCGGGTTGGATACAGTACAAGTCTGATACAGCGCGGGTTGGATACAGTGCAGGTTACAGACAGTGCAGGTCGGATACAGTGCGGGATACAGTGCAGGTTGGATACACCAATGGTGCACTTACTGTGACAGAGGGTGTCAGTGTTGTGCTCAGTGTGGAGGTGCCAACTGTGTTGGCAGTGCGACGGTGCCGGTGATGTCAGCCGTGCGGGGGTGGTATTTTGTAGAATTGTTGTAAATTCCATAACTGGACTGCGGTTTGTCTTAAGAAGAACGTGGTTAAATGTGCAGTTTAACATTTTATTCAATAAAAAAGTATATAATATTGTATATAAAAAAAATATAAAAATATCAAATTACCTGTATGCCTAAATAATTAAAAGTGTTTCCAGTTTTTAATCTAAGTACAGTAATACAACTTGTGTGACATGTTTTACATGAAGCGGCTATGTCATACAACAGATTGCACCTAGTACAACCATAAAAGACTAACTTAGGGCCTATTCACTGCAGCATTTGGTATTGTACTAACATTACCAGCCGTTTCTACTGAGATCAGCTTGAGATAACATATAGGTCTTCTTAACACAAACACAGTTGACATTTTTCTTTCTCTCAAGTCAAACAAGCATTTTCTTTTACTATTATCTGACAGTGAATGATTTTATTTCTGTCCTCAGTGTTGCACAGAGCATGCAATGTAAACTTTTAATGCACTATAAAATAAGTGAACAAATATCGCCATTATTTTGCAATTTCTGTGCCTGAAATACTTGTATCTTCCATAATGACAATATGATAAACAATATGGTTTTATTTTTACGCTGCTCATCCTCATCCACGAAAGGCAATTAACAGACAAAATAAAAATAGTAAATTAGCTTCTAAAGTTAGAGTTTATAGCTACTGTATCTTGATGATTTTCTTTTTAATTGAAGAGTTACTTTACAGTGAAATAATATTGTTGAAGCTACCAATAACCCATAAAATACTGTCACTGACTCCACAGGACTTGACCATTTAATGATTCCAAAGGCGGCTACATCACTTATTAAAGGTCATTTATTACTTGTCAGAAATAATGTGGACCTGCAATGTTTCTTAACTTGTAGAACTGTCTACAAATCCCATTTATAGGTGAACACTCATTTCCTATTTCTTGAAACTGATCCTGTAAACGGTAATGCACCAATTTTTGCAGATTTGTGGACCCAACTATAAATAAGGAAATTGTAATTTTATACTTAGGGCCCTATTCAATTAGCCGCAAAAAGTCGGAAAGGTTTCGCCTGCCGCACTTTTCGCCTACATCGCGTGTTTTTGCCGCGGAAACTTATCAGGCACCTTTCTGCTATTTGCCGTATTTAATTCCAAAAGATGCGAAAACACGTCTCTGTGAAACTCAAATAGGCGAAAAATGCTGTAAAAAATGGGGAAATCAGCCTGACACCACCCAAAAGATGCACGAACATTGGGGATCAGTATAGATGTCCCTGAATAGCCCTACTGAAGCTATTTGGGGTACTTAAGTGCAGTCAATTGCCTCTAATTAGCTTATTTGCACCAGTGGTGAAGAATAGCATTAAGATGGGTTTTTTTAAGCAAATAAGTAGTCCTGTCAAATTTGGGGTACTTGAAAATGGGTGCAAGCATGGTTTAAAATCGCAAAAGTGAAGTTTTAAAAAATGCACTTTCAGCAAGCACCTGCAATAAAAAAAACACCTCCCCCATACTTGCAGACCCCCCAAAAGTCATTTTCGCTAGTCTACAAGGTTGTACCCCCACTGCACTTTTGCACTTTTTCGCCCCCATTTTCAAAGTAATTTTTTGGGGTGTTCCTCTTTTTTTTTAGTTTTTTTTTTACGCAGTTATGCTTTGGGTGGCTGTCCTAAGGGTGCTGAGTGGTTTCCCGACATTTGCACCCCAAAACTGTAAAGCTGCACTTTTTTTCACCACCTATTCATAGGCAATTTTTTTTCGCCTATTACATTGCATTGCGTTTTTGCATACAAACTATTTGGAACTGAATATGGCGAATAATTTCAGCCTGGCGAAATGATGTCATCTGCGATACTTTTTCGAGGAAAATGGCTTTTTGCGTCTAACTGAATACGGCCCTTAATTATAAAAAAATATTTAAACATACTGGTCTAAATGTAATAGCCTGCAAGGTGAGGGCAGCTCTGATATTTCAGCAAATTAACCTCTAGATTTACAACTGCAGTTTTTTTCAAGACAATGAATGGGAAAGCGTTACTGCTCATTCTCCAATATTGCTCCACCGGGGATGATGCTTCATTCACTTACCAAGATGGCCACTGGAGTTACTACTGCGCATGTGTGGCACAATCTCGACTTGTGTGTGTGGGCTGACATATTGGGAGATGGACCTTTCCTCTTTAACGCCAAGAGACCTGCTGCTTTTAACCATGATACTGCTGTTCTAGCACACTGCAGCACTACCTGCATCCAGAAGACAGTCACCGGCTGGTGAGCCGACCCAACCCCGCTCCATCACAAGCCCCGCTTCATGCCTCAAACAGTGTAACAGTGATACGGTTGTACCTTCACTTATCGATAAACTACACTACTGGTTAAGCCACGGTTCTCGTGATTGGACCAAATACAATTCCGCTGATGTGTACATTACTCTGCTAAACCCACGCTGTACACACATATTCCCATCAGGTTATGGGCCCAAGGCCCACAGATATACTGTAAATGGCACCCAGATACAGTACACAAGTGTGGAAAAGGCACCCAGAGCGCACAGATAAAAAAGGAAGACCCGGGCACACTAGTAGAAAGTGTCAAGTGTATATACAAAAGTGTCCCAGGCACACAGTGAAGATTATTATAGACAGCAGAGCAGTGCAGAGGCACCATCTTGGCCGCATGTAAAGACAAAGACAGCTCTAACAGCACAGAGGCCCTGATTCAGAGCCGGACGCTCTGACAGAGTGCTCGCTCTGAAAAAAGGCGTCTTTTTTTTTTATGGAGCGGCCTCCTGGCCGCTTGCATTGCTGTGGGTTGCCACCCACAGCTAATGCGAGCGGCCAGGATGATGGTCGCGATGGTCAAGACCATCGCAACCATCGGGCTTGCGACAAGACCCTTGTGGTAGGGTCTCGTGGCCGCAAGCCCCAGAGAGCTTTCGGCTCAAACAGAGCCGAAAGCTCTACCACTGACATCACTTGTGATGTCAGTGGGGCCGCCCCCAGACGGTAGGCGTTCTCATGGGAATGCCTCCGTCTGGGCAGCCACCCCCCCGGCCCGCCCACCAAAGGGGGCATGCTGTCATTCAACATTGACAGCACGCCCCCTTTGGTGCGAGACCTGGAGCGACGGATTGCCCGTCACTATCCGGGTCTCATGCATGCGCACGATGGAGCTGGCTCCATCGTGCTCATACGCTCTGGGCCACCATCGACCCGGTTGAGAGCACTCAGCGCTTGCGACCGGGTCTGAATCAGGCCCAGAGTGCAGAGAGCACAGTGGGCCTGATTCAGACCCGCTTGCTCAGATGCATACTCTTGCTGCTGTCGTTGGTATGCAGTGTGTATGCATTGTGCTCATGTGCATACCTTAGCGAAAGTTCACAATGCATTCGCTCGCTGCACATAGACAGCCCAGCAGAGTGAGTGACAGGGGAAGCCATTTGTAGGTGGTAACAGGGGCTGGGCATTAAAACGGGGAGTGGAGGTGCAAATGCAGGCATGCCTGAGCATCTCAACAGCATTTTAGAGGTGTGCATAATTAAAAGACAGCATCATAGTTAACGTCACCTGGCTTGTTTTTACACTGAAGTGCTCGCAGTGCTTGCAGCTGGGTTTGGTCAACCTCAAGCGCTGCGATAGCATCCGACGGTTGCATACACTTCCTGGACATGACATGCACAAGTGGGCATCTTAAAACAGGCTGGTGGGTGTCTGCATACATATGTGATCGCTCTCTAAGAAATACTGGGTGTGCTAATGCATGAGCATTATGTCAGCACTGCCTACGCAATTTGCATACACATTGTGCGAGCGAGCAGCTATGTATCAGGCCCAGTGTGTTTAAAGCAAAAAGTGTCACAGCACAGACATTAACAGTACAACAATCTGCAAGATAATGTCTGTAAGGAGCATACATGCAGGAGCTACACCTATAATGAGGTTTATTAAACTAAAAGGTGCAGATAACTATACTAAAGCTATGGAAATGCAGGAAAGACTATTAAAATTAACAGTAGATCCTGTTGACAGTCCAAAACATAGAGAGAGCATGGGCACCATAAGCTTAAGTGTGAAGCAACATGTATATAATTCATGGGAAAATGGCAGCTAGAGACATTTCTTCATGACATATTAGTTGCGGCGTTAGAGGCGAACACTGCAAAGTTGACAACAGACACAGTAAGAGCAAAGGTATTACAGTTTCAGGAATGTGGGCCTGATTCAGCAAGGAATGCAGATGTTAATAAGCACATCATCGGTCGATTGTTGCATTCTGCGCATGTGTATGCATTGCAGTGTGTGAACTAGCAATTGTGATGGGAACTGCGAGTGCAGAGGCCACGCAGACCCAGAGCAGAGTGATTGACAGGAAGTGCTGTTTGTGGGTGGTGACGGGGGCGGTCGGGTGAACGCAGGCATGCCAGTGCGTTGCAACGCCGTTGCAGGGACGTGCATAAATTATTCACTGCATGGCCATAAGCAGCCATAGCACTGATAGTGTGCGTGGCTGTTAGCAATTTCTGAGTAAGGTCAGGGCTTGTGCAAGTGTGCATATGAGTCCGATGTTCCTCGATGTAACCGATTGTTTTGCTATGTTCCCCTAGTATATGGACGTGAGTAAGGGGAAGTGGGCGTCCTTAAGTCAGGCTGCGATTGCAATGTGAATGCAAACATTTAATTAACACCACTGACATTAGCACCTGTGGTGCGTGCATATAAGCAGCATTGTGATCTGTAGTGAATCAGGCCCTGTGTACCCTGTGAATCAAATGCTGAGACAACTGCATTATTAGCAAAGAGAGAGGTGTAAGTTTAAAGTTATAATTGTCACAAGATTGGTCACGCAGCAATAACTGCAAGCAGAGAAAAGTAAATCCTTTGCAGAACCAGAAATTTAATTACAAAGATGAGTCAGCCCTGAGTGTTACAGCTAGCCAAAGAAAGGATTGTTAGCATATTGTTTCAGGTGCAACAAGACATTTCAGCTACAATGAGGAGTGGTTCACCAAACTAACTGAGTGTGACCCTTTCACAATCCAAGGAATTGGCAATCAAACGTTGACAGCCACAAAAGTTGGGCCAATTTAAGCTACCTTGAGAATAGGAGCAAGAACAACAGTCAAAAGAAATCCAAAATGTATTTTGTTTACCAGAGATGGGAACAAATCTTATTGCCATCAGTGTCCTACAGTAGCCACATAGTTCACGGGGAGGGGGGGTGGCTGGGCAAATGGAGGCCTTCCTGCAGGAATGCCTGCCGTTTGTGTGCGGCCCTACTGACATCACTCATGATGTCAGTAAGTGGACTACCTGCTCTATTAGAGCAGGAAGTCCACTGGGGCTTGCGGCCACCAGACCCTACCATAAGGGTCTCGTTGCTAGCCCGATGGTCGCGATGGTCTTGACCATCGCAACCATCACCTGGCCGCTCACATAAGCTGTGGGTGGTCACCCACAGCTATGCGAGCGGCCAGGAGGCTGCAACTTAAAAAGCAAGAGCCCGTCCTGATTCAGAGCGAGCGCTCGCTTTTTGCGAGCGGGTCTGAATCAGGCCCATAGTTTGTAAGCTCCACTGGGGCATGAACTGATGTGAATGGCCAAATATTCTCTGTAAAGCACTGTGGAATATGTGTGCGCTATATAAATAACTGGTAATAATAATAAATAATAAAGAAGATAATAAAATGAATAGTGCAATATTGCCACAAAACTAATAAAAAATTTAGTTTACATCTTGCACTCACATTTTAATAAAAAGAAAACAGCATATATCATAATAGTTTAGCAGACATCAGCATACAGGGAAATTACTGGATACCCATCCATATTGGTACTTTGGAGTCACACTCATGATGTCCCAGAAACCTGCATCAGAGCTCCTGGTAAGGTAATCCAATGTTCCCCCTCTAGTAAGACTGTAACTTATCCTTTTGCTTAACGCGTTCAGACCCAAATCTTCATTTACCCTGATAAATGGCAGAGTTTCTTTAGCTTGGTAGAAACTGGAGCTTGAACAAAACAGGCACTGGAATCCAAAGTTCTTGCAGACAGCAAACCAGGAAGCTCCAGAAACCAAACATGAACCAATAATGACCCAGCCCTTGACAGCAATTGTATGTCCTTGATACGCAGCCCTGCTATGCAATGCTGAGAACTGAATCACAATCATTGGAACTCTGACAAAGATTTAGTCACCTTGGATATAACAGTGTTCAAAAGCTATAGAGCAGGCTGGTCACATGAATTTCAGTGACTGATACACCAAGACCCATATATAAGAGCTGCATATTGGGAAACACAGTAGGTAGAGCTACAGCACCACTTGAGATTGTATGATCCAATGGAGGTGAAGTATGTTAGTGGACACCATTACTTTGTGACTTTATAGATTACTGCACAAGAATGACACACATGTACTTCATAAAAGAATAATCTGAAGGGACAAAGAAGTATGCAGATTACAAGAGATTTGCATAAAACCAAACAGGCAATACACTTAAAGTGCTGATATCTGATAATGTTGGAGAATATCTCAAAAGAGGTGGAACAATTCTTGAGAAAATATGGAATAGAGCATCAATTGACCATTCCCTATTCTCCTGAGCAAAATGAGGTTAGTGAATGAGCAAACCATACACTAGTGGAGATAGCAAGATGTATGCTGAAGGATGCAAGCCTAGAGAAACAGTTGTCCACAACAGTTTATCTAAAAAAATGTTCTCCCACAGTTGCCCTAAAAGACATAACATTGAAGCCTGGTCAAAGAGAAAACCAAATGTGAAACACCTTTGGAAGTACTGCTTATGTCTATAAAGCAAAAGAGAGAAGATGCAAGCTGGATTCAAAATCAATAAAGTGCATCATTGCTATGAAAGTACATGCTACAGATTGTGGAATCCAATTACTTGAAAACTTGTCAAGTTGAGGAATGTTGCATTTAAAGATACAGTATAAGTTACTGAAGAGCAGGACTTTGATTTCTAGTACAAGCATATGTCACTGGGCATGCCAGTAGCTGGACATATATCTGAATCAGAGATTACCAGTGTAGAGTTCAACCACAGGAAAAAATCATCTGCTAGATCAAATATAGGCAAGCCACCTAAATGATATGATTAGGAAACATTGCATTTACAGAGGCGTCTAGTTACATTGGGGCTGATCGCACCACATAAACTATGGTACGCTATGGTGCACACTTGGATCGCACCATTCATTCCTATTGAGGCGCAGACGCAGTGCACGTACATGATCACGGGTGGACATCTCACAATATGATAGTCGCAATTTGCTGCATCATCGGCAACACTATAGCTGGGCATATCTGTAGTAAACCTTTAGATATTTGTGAGCCAAAGTCAAAAACTGATTGTTGTGACTGATTGGTGTAAGTGGAAGTCCAAAGTAGGAAAAAGAGATTTTGCAAGATTTGGGAGTCAAAAGTACAAAAGACATCAGAATTGTGACAGTGACAGCAGTCTAAAGTTTGTGAGTCAAGAGACTGTTGCAAAGGCCTATGCTGACAGTGAGAGGAGTTGCTGATATACCTGTCAAGAAGGCTAAACCAAAGTTGTTTGAAATGTTGATGTTCTTCTATGAGTCTAATCTCCCCTTTCTTACAGGTTGCTACATGAAAGCTTCATTTGTGAGTTTGTGTAACATGGAAAAGCTTGTAGGGTGTAGAATGAGAGAGCGTTACTGTGCATTCTCCAATATGGCTCTTCCCTTACCAAGATAGCCACCGGTAGGGGCATCTTAACAGAGGAGGGGGCCCGTGTGCACACCCCGTACGGAGCCCCCTCCTCTCCCCCCGGTGGCCGGCAGCCGACTGATGCGGCTGGCCAGCCACCGGAGCATTAGTAGACTCCGGGCACTAGGGTGTGCCCAGAGTCTACTGCACATGCGCAGAACGCAGGAAACATGGCTGCGGTGGCCATTTTCCGGCGTTCTGTAGACTCTGGGCACTAGAGTGTGCCCGGAGTCTACTGCGCATGTGCAGAACACTGGAGAAATGGCCGCGGCGGCCATTTTCCCATGTTCTGAGCAGCGCTGACACCCGACGCAGGACCACAGACAGGTAAGTTAAAAAAATATGGGTGCAGGGTGTGCGGTGTGGGGCCCCCCTGGACCCGGGGGCCCGTGTGCCCCGCACACACTGCATCATTATAGATACGCCACTGGCCACCAGAGTTACTGCTGCACATGCACAGTGCTATCTTGAATTGTGGGTGTAGACTGACATAGTCAGAGACAGATGTCTCCTCCTTAGCTCAAAGAGCCTTGCTGATTTTACCTGCAATACTGTTGTTCCAGCACCCTGCACCGCTACTCACATCCAGAAGAGAGGCACTGGCTGGTGAGCTGTTCCAACCCAGCTCAACCACTGTAACAGTGAGTACGACTGTACCTTCACTTATTAATAAACTATACTGCTGATTAAGCCACTAGATTTGTGATTGGGTCAAATACAATTCTGCTGTTGTGTTCTAAACTCTGCTAATCCACCGCTGTACACACTAAGGACCTCATTCAGAGTCGTAAGCGGCCGCTCGGTCGTATGCATCCGATGTTTCCAAACCACGCATGCGTACGGTTAGTTGTGCGCATGTGTGTACGAGACCTTGCGATCCAAAATGCTGTTGATCGTACGGCTTACGAGCAGGAAGTGGCTTCCAAGAGTTGATTGACATGAAAGGCCATTTCTGGGTGTTGACGGGGGTGTGGTCTAAAAGCACAGGCGTTCCTCACCATTTTCAGGGCGTTTCAGGGGCGTACATAAATTTACTGCTATGACCGACATAGAAGGCCGGAAGTAGTAAAACGTCACTCTGCGAGCAGGTTAGAGGCCTTGCTGATCATACAGCTTGAGGTTGGGCATGTGCTCTCTCAAGCCCCAGACTACAATCGTTACTATCGAATGTGACTGATGTTATGTTTGATGTTTCTATTTTGTGCCACACAATGCAAGCAGCTAATAATCGATTGTTGAAGCTAATAACACTGCTAATTGGCTTGTAATTGATTCAGTTTCCTTAGCATTAGCGAATAATAAGAATAAATAAATTTTATGGGGATGGCTTATTCTATGCGGTTTTTTATTAAGTTTTGGTGTAATTTGCAACCAACACAAGCGGCCGCAACCATAAGAAGAAAATTAACATACAGTGACAGACAACGACTGACAACGATTTACTCGATCGCTAACTACTATCACTCGTTAGCTAGAGGAGGCGCATTGTTTACGTATGGGCGTCACTTTGGTTGCGATCGCCCGGCCGTGCGATTGTTTTTTTTTTCACATTCTTGATCACTAGGCGTATGACCAAGCGGCCGCTTACGACCGACTCTGAATGAGGTCCTAATTCCCAACAAAAACTAGGTTAGTTTTGTCTTAAAACAAATTGCTGCTTTAAACTAGCAACTACAACGCCGAAATCACGCCGTTGCCCACATTGAGACTATTATATTTGTCTATTTAGTCCAGCTTCCCCATTAATGTAATGTTTTACAGTTTTCTCTTAGAATACTGCTTAACTTATGTCTTCGTTTAATCATGAAAGACTGTCTTCGTTACTTTGTCTCTTTTTGTTTATTTCAATATTTGTATCACATTGCTCATAGTAAAATGTGAGTTATGCTAAATTTGAGAATGAGACACATACTCCTAAATCCTCAGATAATGTGACGGGGGAAATTCTGTATCCCCACCCCTGAACCTATGATGTTATGCTTGGGTACAAGGCTGGTGACAGTAGAAAGTAGAGAGCTGCCCAAACACTCTGGGTGGGTCTACACTCTGCAGGGTTTATGCATTTGGATGCCCAGGGCAGCACTGAAGCAGCACTCCTGGCCACAGAGTGACATTCCAGCCCCCCTGCTAGCCCGATGCCGAGGCCATAGGGCAGCAACAGAGCCACCCCCAAGGCCCTGCCCCTTTTGCAACAACACCTCTTGCTCTTACCTACAGGATTATGTCCCTTTATCTTTTCCTATCAATCTTGTTTGTACATATAGTATGAGTCGCAATTCCAAGATGAACCCCAACCAAATCATAGAGCAGGAACAATTGCTGTCTACTCCACTCAGTTTATAGACTAAAATTTTCACAAAATGCTAAAAGTGGAGTCCAGGGCTGGCATAGGGCATATGAGATGTTAATGCCTAGGCACCATGCTCCAGGGGGGTGCCCATCATGCATGGTGGCACACACCACATCGCCCAGCACACACTGACCAGAGGAGCCACATCTTAGTAGTACTGCTACATTCAATGCTTTTTATTGACTTTGTCAAAATGCAAAAAAAAAGCATTGACTGTAGTGCCACTGCTGGGAGAGGTCATGTCTGCTGGCGGCTCCCCCATGCATCTCTCCACCATGCCACCATTAGATCGAGGTGCTGGCAGCAGACCGTGTCACTTCTCCAACCAGCATGACCATGTCAGAACCAGCTGACAGTGAGGAGAAAGTGGCAACAATTTGTGCTAAGTGCTTATGATCTGGGGACAGCAACTAAAAGAACCATGGTCGGTCTGGTTGTTCCCAGGCAACTGTACCCAGCCATGCATTAAACGCTGTTATCATGTGGTAGTATTAAGCTGCCAAAACTCTTTAGTTCTAATTTGATGTTTCATTGGACACCAGATATGAGTACTTTTGAAATTCCAGTGTTTGTTCTATACCAGACACATAGGGTCACCAAGAAAACTGTTGGACCCCAGTACTTGGTGGACGAAGCCCAATGTGTAGGGACCTAACCACGCTAAAGGAGGCGTGGTCATCCCAACTGGGTATACCCTCTTATTGCCACTCCTGCAGACACAAGTGGTTTCTAAGTGGAGTTGTTCTTTAGGGAAAAAAACACATTTTACAAGGTTTACTTGTCTTCTAAAAAGCCAATGAATTGATGAATTGACTCCAAAAATAAACATCATTTTATAGTATAAGACTGGAAACATTTTAGCTGGTATGATTGTTCTCTAATGATCTATCTTCATAATTCCATCCTAGCCTCTAGATAGAAACATTCTGGATGGATAGATAGCCAATTACTACGGTGCAGTGGATACAGTATATCAATATTATGAATGGTTTCATCTTTTTCCTGTGGTGAACTTTGAATTTGAGATTTTCTGTAAGGATGTTATTTTCCACTACCCCAAAGATAAATCGTTAGTCACAGTGCTATTTCACAGACAATATATTTAGAGCAAAGCCATAATCCATCTGCATCAGGAACCTTTACTATTTGGGGAATGTGTATGAACTAAACAGTTACATAAGCAGGCAGAATGTATGCTTTACAGAAGGCAGACGTGCCGTACGTCTATACAGGTCCAGACAGACACACTTGGAAACCAATTTTATGTTTAGAAAATCTATCTATCTATCTATCTATCTATCTATCTATCTATCTATCTATCTATCTATCTATATGTTATTAGCCCCAAAATCCATCATTGTTAATATGCAGGAGCGGAATGTAAACACATTGCAGAGGTACTAAGGGGTGTACTGATGCAGATCAGCAGGCAGATGCAAGCAGGGTCTCACCCCCTTGTGGAAGACATGTTTAGTTGGTAAATTCTATTAACTAGAAGAATTATCCTGGGCTGTGTCTCCAGAATTCTGCCACCCTGGGAAAAGCTGCTTCAATTTGCAGTTCTTTAGCTGTGCTCCAACCCACCGGAAGAGTTGCAGTCATGAAGTCAACATTGACAATGTCGCCATTTATAATGCTGACAGCTCAATGTTGTCAATTACTGGATATGGTTAAAATGTCAACATCATAGATGTTGGCATGCAGAATCTCAACATGGACAGAATATTGACATATGAAATGTTGACATTGGCAAAATGTTGACCTTTCTATTAAGGTTAGGGTTAATGTTAAGGTGACATTTCATCAGTGTCGACATGTTGAATGTTAACATAGTCAATGTCAACAATATGAATATAGACATAAAATACCAAACCCCACTGGGGCATTCCCTATGTACCAATAAATCTGACCCTGCCAGTATGTTTTCATTTATCCGTTTCCAGCACCTGTTCTTCCAGCTTTTTAATTTTCAACTACAGAAGATCTTGAAGAATCATGTAATGTTGTAATGTATTTAGCCGAAATCTCTCTGGGGCTTGCGGCAATGTGACCCTACCACAAGGGTCTTGTCGCAAGCCCGATGGTCGTGATGGTGTTGACCATCGCGACCATCTTCCTGGCCGCTCGCTATAGCTGTGGGTGGTCACCCACAGCTATGCGAGCGGCCAGGAGGCTGCTCTAAAAAACAAGAAGGCTGGCACTGATTCAGAGCGAGCGCTCTGTCAGAGCGTCCAGCTCTGAATCAGGGCCTGTGTTCCTCGCTGAATCAGGCCATCAGTGTAGAGCCAACCATTATGCTGTTTGGTTTCTTCCCTATAGCCAGTGCATACAGTATATCTTTAAGGGGCCTATTCATTAATACTTAAATGGCTCGTTACACATGCAGAAATGCTAGTTTCCGCATATTTAAAGTAACGTGCCATTCACCATCAAGGGTAAAATAGGGACACATTATATTCAGAAACTATGAAAACTTAAAGTTTTCGGAGTTTTCCTTTTGAGAACAAGCACCATCTTCAGATGGTGGTTGTTCTCGTAGCCCCGATCCTTCCTATGAGAAGAAGTTCCGGGGATGCAAAGAGGGATCCGAGTGGATTTCTCCGACGCTTTCACACGGCCTCCCTGGTCACACATGCGCAGAAGCCAGCAACTGGAACAGGTAAGTAATGCTGCTACATCTGTAGCAGTGCTAATAATCACGGGGACAGCTGATTTTTGGAGCAGCTGTCCCCGTACCGGAGCAATGATGATGAGGTGGACACTTAATCATCAGGGGCATACACGCTTGCCAGCAAACAATCAGCTGTCTAATGCACAGTAACTAATTACTGTTTGGCTCCATCAACAATTTGAAAACCTTTAAATCAAGTGTCAGCTGATTGGAAGTTTTCTCTAATTAATTTATTATACCCATTTGCAGAACGCATCTTGGTGATGCAGAATCGTACACATCTCAGGTGCGTCTGCACGTGTAACTGAAGGGGCGTATTTGGGCTGTAAAGGGACATCCTCGTGTAGGCACCCAAGCTAGAGGCGGTATGCTTGCATATACTGTACAGTATAAATGCAAATCTGCAACGGATGCAAATATGTATTTAGTTCTATGTAAGTAATGCAGGAGCAATTACAGCCAACTTGTGTTCAGCTCTGCTTTAGCATCGAAGTCTTTATTATTTACATAATGTTAGACACGTACGGGCTCGAACTTGCCAGACTGACGTATTAAGGTTTAATAGCAGACATTGACCACTTCAACCTATGTAATTCACTGATTGTTTAGTGACATCACTCTGCTGAAAGCAATTGGTTTTGAAATGCCAAGTAATAAAAAGATATACCTGTTTCCAAGAAGAGAATAGAACAGCAATAAACACTGAGCCATTCATAAACCCTGGTTCCAATGAGGTCACAATTTCTCAAGAAGTGGGGGCATGAACAAATGATTTCCATGTTCTTGTAATTAGCTCACACACCTCACTTCCCTAACTACTGCTATATCTTTCCTTTACCTCTTTTCCACCAAAAACCCAGGTCCAGCCTGGGTTTTCAGACATGGTTCCAGCCCAGGTCAGACCCAGGTCAGACACTGTTTTCACAGCACCATCGATCTGGGTTATTCTCAGGTCAGCCCCATTCACACTGAACCTGGGTCTGCCCTGCTGAACTTGTGAGATCATAAAAAGTGGGAGGTGACTGCTCCACAACCACCAGTCAGCTCATTTTAGGCATGACCCAGGTCGGATAACCCGAGTTGCACCGTTTACACTGCACCATTACCCTGGTCCATCTTGGGTCTGACCATGATAGCTACCTGGGCTGGATTGCTATCACTTGACCCGGGTTAATTTTCAGGGACCCTTTTACATTGAGCTGCGACTTGGGTAGACCCAGCAAAACCCCAGGTTTTTGCTCTGGTGTAAAAGGGGTAATAGATACATCTAACCAATAGTGAAGTTAGAGAATATTGCCATGATAAAAACTGCATCATGGGCAGGGCTGGATTAAGGCTCTGGGGGTCATGGGGAATTTAAGACAAAAAGGGCCCTCTATGGGCTAACATAAAGCACATAAAGCACATATTACTAACCTTAGTCCTATGCAGTGCACCCCGTCTCATCTCATGGTGTGGTCAGAGGCTCCTCATCTATGATCTGTGTACTAGTGACACCACAGTGACCTCATTAGCTGACGTCCAAACTCCCACGCGTTTTATAGAATATAATTACAACATGTTAATTATTTTTTAATTATTTTTTAATTTTAGGTTTTACAGTTAAATACAATTATGAATAATATGTGTTTGGAATAAACGTGCTGCACTTTAATTATTTAAGGGTATATTTCGAAACATTTTTACTGATGTGAGCTGATCAAAGCAAAATATAATTAAAAGCATTAGAATTAATTTATTTTAAACATCTGGGACTTTCCTGTACCAGATGCTGAAGTTAACTATTTTTTTTATTCAAATTAGTACCACAGGACACAATTCAATGTATAACCCCATAATTCCACACTAGATATGGATCACATCAGAGTAATTAACAGGCAACAAACACTGCTAATTGTCTTGTAGAACAGGCATGTGATTATATGTAACAGTACTAGAAGCATTTTCTTGAAATATGCAAAACATGTTTTAATGGTCATAGTGACCTATTTTTCCTGCATTGTTAATTTATCTCTTGTTTTGATTGAATTATTGTTGAATGACATATACAGCTCATTAGCATAAATATATGCACAAGAGAAAAAAGTAACACCCCTTCCTCACTCCCCTGTAATATGCATGGCCACTGCGTATAAATATTCTCTATGTGCACTAGAAGAGAATTCTACATTTGTTTTTGAATGTATATGTGTGTGTGTGTGTGTGTGTGTGTGTGTGTGTGTGTGTGTGTGTGTGTGTGTGTGTGTGTGTGTGTGTGTGTGTGACAAGAGACTTTTTTTTTTCTTCAATATTCATCTGCAGTACTGCTCACCCTTGTGTCTCCAATTGTGAAATGGGCATGAATTAACCAGCCTGTAGACAATAAGATCATTAGAATGCTTAGACCAGCATAGAGTATTGCAGGGGATTAGTATTCTTCATGTTGTTGTAGCCAGTGACTAATCCAGTCATGTCATTGAGTAAGTATAGGACTGCAGGTAATTGAAGCTGTAAGCCTGGCCTGCCCAATTTGAGACTCTACAGCTGCTGTGAAAGTCCCAGCATGCTTTACTAGCTGATCGATGGGAGGGTATGCTGGGACTTGTAGTTTCACAACTGCTGGGGAGCCACAGGTTGGCCAGGCCTGCTGTTGGTTTATTATATGTACACAGGAAGCCTTATACAGAGATAGTGGAAGGCACAGGGACCCTGATTCAGAGCCGGATGCTCTGACAGAGCGCTTGCTCTGAATCAGGGCCGTCCACAGCTATAGCGAGCGGCCAGGAAGATGGTCGCGATGGTTAAGACCATCGCGACCATCGGGCTTGCGATGAGACCCTTGTGGTAGGGTCTCGTTGCCGCAAGCCCTGGAGTGCTTTCAGCTCTATCAGAGCCGAGAGCACTCCCACTGACATCACTTGTGATGTCAGTGGGGCCGCCCCAGAAAGTAGGCATTCCCATGGAAACGCCTCCGTCTGGGCAGCCACGCCCCTGTCACTCACCATCGACAGCACGCCCCCTTTGGTATGAGACCCGAAGTGACGGCTTGCCCGTCGCTATCCGGGTCTCGTGCATGCGCACGACGGAGCCGGCTCCATCATGCACATGCGCACGACGGAGCCGGCTCCGTCATGCACATGCGCACTGGGCCAACATCGACCCGCTTGCGAGCACTTAGCGCTCGCGAGCGGGTCTGAATCAGGCCCTCGGTACGTTAACAGCACAGAATAATAATGCAAGAATATTGGTATGCCCATACATGGGTACATAAAATACAGCTTATACATCCAACTTTTTTCAAATGCCTGCAATGTCCAGCAGTTTATAAATAACCAAACTGCCGTTGGTTTGCTACAAACCACTAGAAAAAACACACTCAATCTGGCCATTCAGAAGAGGAGCAATTACAATGCACTTACAGTATAATGACGTTAAACGTGATGTATTGACTAAGGAGGCATATAACATTATTAATTTTCTTATGGGGCAATATTATTTCACTAATATATTAGAGGCAACATTTTTTAATTTTATTAATAGAGACATATTATTTATTAATTAAAATAAGTGGATCAATTAATTGTTAGTTGATGTTACATAATGTTTTTATGACGCGGGCAACAGTTTTTACTTTATGGCTATATAAATTGTATCCACATCATAAAATAATAAATGCTGCCCTGTCATGGAAACAATTAACAATTAATAATATTGCCACTTTAATGTATTTAACAAATAATATTGCTCACTTAATAATGATGCACAAATACTGCCAGGTAAATTAAAGTTAAAACGTAACTTTTATTATTAAATTATCTCATAAAAGGACTGACATGACTAGACAACATAAATAACATAATAGTGCCTTATATCAAATATGTATGAGGAGGGTAAACATAATCCTCCTGAATTGGATCATGTGACAATTCACAAAAGCATAAGAACATACGTTTGATGATCCTTACAGTCACTTATAAGCATTGCTGTAACAATTATATTCGTGCTGCTTAGGCTCACTATATGAATGATCCTTACGTTAGTTTAGGCAATGATATATGTGCCGTCTTAGCTTGCTATAGATATAACAAGAAAATAAATAATCACATGAAAAAATGTTAACCAGACTAGACAACATAAATCAAGTTTTAGCCTATTGATAATGTGTATGAGGAGGGTAAATATAAACTTCCTATCCTAGATCATTTAGTAAGTCACAGGAACATTCCAACATGCATGTAATGATCCATACAGTTACTATTCAACAATGCTGTACATGCTATCATAGCTTGCTGTATGGAAAGTTACTGGAGAATAAAATAGGTGAACAAATTTAAAAAAAGTGTGTATATAATAAAACAGATATATTTCTAAAGTGAACACTGGACCACACAAACCACCGTAACGACATATAATGGTCTGTTAACAGAATAACAGAATGGATAGTGTCACTGTACCACAGTATTGATAAGGTACAGTATAGATCTCAAATACATTATGCTGTTATGAGTATAGATTGTTACTGTATTGGATCAATAATATTTCCCACAAGACAAGACAAAGTTATCTGTCAAGGCATTACATAGATAATGTATCAGGTATTGAGACTAAGATGATGTCTCCATTGAATAAGAGAAAAGCAGATAAAGATACCACTCACTATGGGTAAGGGGATAGGTGGCTTCTGTATCCCATGTACAGTTGTATTGAATGGGATATGAGCGGACCCACCACATGTACCATGAGGGTATGATGTAATATAGTAGTTGGCATACACTAATTTTCACTTTGCAATCACCTCAAGCCTGGTATATACAGTAAGTGCTGGCTTGCTGGTGGTACAATAAGGGAGTAAAAATGCCTTGAAAAAGATATGAGAAAAGTCCAGTGGTGATGGCAGGGTAGTCAAGAGTTAATAGCACCAAATAAGTAGAGAAAGTTTCTCAATATAATAGACTGATATATATCTCAGACATCCCGCACACACAGCACCGTGAAATAACAGTACAGAAGGAAATGGAGCCAGGTCTGCAATAAACACACCTTACCCCACTGATGTCTCATAACAGTGCAGTGGGAACATTGAAAAAGGCTGTGCAGCCCGGACGTCCCTTGAATAGATCAGAGAAAAGATACCTTATACAAAGTGTGTCGGCGGCGGTGTCCAGGAAGCGGGAGTCTCCTCGTGCACTCCGGAGGCTCCCGATCTGCAAAAGACACACGTTTCACCTACAGTTTCATCATATACTGGAGGCCAATTAGATATGTTGTTTATGCAAGAGACCCATTACTATTGGTAATAGACGGGTTACTATGTGTCCTTGGCAACCGGTCTTAATTTCATTGATTACTAGGAAAAAGTCTCTGAGTTAGTAGATACAGAAAGAATATCCCTGTGTAAAAGTGGTCTTAGAGACATAATAAAGGGCTGATGGGAATATTAGGTCTTAATTAGATAGAGAGAGAAAAGGAAATAGCAATGATGTGTATAATACACTATAGTCAGTAGTAGAGCAGAAAAAAAAATATATAAATACATATCTACAGAAAACTGTGTGCGTGAGAGTATGCACATGCATATATACCTAATCTAATATATATTACATATATAAATAGTAATAAAGTTAAATAAAATAAAAATTAAATATTAATAATAATAAAAATAAGTATAACTATAAAAATAAAAAAATAAAAATAATAAAAAAATATATTGGTGATAATACAAATGAAATTGAAGTAATTATAATATGTCAGTATGTGCTGGAGACCGTGAAAGAATTTATTACTAGTAATAGTGAGATAACATATAAATATTGACAGTATATTAAATAGAATAATATAATATATAGGAATAGGTGTACAGTGTAAAATTTAATAAGTGAGTATGTCTAATGTGACCGAATTAATGTAAATGACAAAGATTCGAGAATAAGTCAACATAAGTGAAAAGTGATAGGGAAGCAGTGCAAACTATAAGAAAAAAATATATATAATATAGAAATATATATTAATAATAACTAATTGGATATTCTCAGAAAATTGTTGTAATTGGATGCAATTAACAAATAAAAAAATTATTAAAATAAAAAAGTAGAAGAAACTCAGGAAGTGATAAAGGGGTTGTAGGGACCTTCTATATATTGCCAAAGATTCATAAAGATATGGCTAAACCACCTGGTAGACTTATAGTCTCAGGGATCTGAAGCTTACTTGAACAAGCCAGTATCTTCTTGGATAAGCATCTTAGACACCACGTCATCAGCCTCCCGTCTTATCTTCAAGACACAGCTGATATACTGAGGAAACTTAATGATGTCCAACTGGATGACAGTTATTACCTAGTCACACTGGATGTAGAATCATTATATACCAGTATTGAACATCAGCAAGGTATAGCGGCCATGAAATATTTCCTCAACATGGAAGACTTCATCACATTCCATAAATTTCTATTGGAACTATTGGAATTTATTCTCAATAGAAATTACTTTACTTTTGACAATAAGTTCTTCTTACAGACACGCGGAACAGCAATGGGTGTGGCTTGCGCGCCCACGTACGCAAATCTATTTTTGGGATGGTGGGAGCTAGAGCATGTCTTTAATGAAAACAATGAGACTTTCACATGTCATATAACAACATGGCAACGATACATCGATGATATCTTCATGATCGGGCAAGGGACTGAAGCGGATCTGCACCACTTTATTGACTCCTTGAATCAAAATAATCTTAATCTAAAATTGACAAGGAACATCAGCAATAAGATGGTCAACTTCTTGGATCTTAACATCATTATGGGTGATGAAGGTATCATCACGACTGAATTTTACAGGAAGGACATGGCTACAAACAGCGTCCTTCATCACAACAGCTCACACTTCCCTCCAACTGTGAAGAACATCCCGAAGGGAGAGTTCCTAAGACTGCAGAGGAACTGCTCCAATAAGAACACATATATGGAAAAAAGTATGGAGCTGTCTCAAAGACTTCTAGACAGAGGTTACAGTAAATGCTCAATCAAGCATGCCCAATATCGAGTGTCCAAGATGAAGAGAGATAATCTTATCTTATCTTCTCTGGCAAAAAGAACGACCCCAGTATCAACAAAATACGATTTGTGGGAAATTTCTGCCAGGAATGGCAACAGTTACAAGTTAATTAGATAGAGAGAGAAAAGGAAATAGCAATGACGTGTATAATACACTATAGTTAGTAATAGAGCTTAAAAATATATATATATAAATACATATCTACAGAAAACCATGTGCGTGAGAGTATGCACATGCATATATGCCTAATCTAATATATATTACATATATAAATAGTAATAAAGTAAAATAAAATAAAAATAAAAATTTAATAATACAAAAAATATTAGAGGGGGTGATTTGACAAAGGTCCTCTTACAGAAAGAAAGTGAATGGACCTTTAAATTAAAAACTGTGCAGCCTTTTGGTCTCAATGAGTATATTAATTATACGGCCTTCCTTTGACCATCCTTGCATGGTCTCTCTTGAATGACTTTAACAACAATATTCATTACCTCCAGATAAAATTAGGGTTTTGCCTTTTTCTCATACTCCTACAATCCCTGATACTTTATCACTTCCTGAGTTTTATCTACAATCCCTGATACTTTATCACTTCCTGAGTTTCTTCTACTTTTTTATTTTAATACATTTTTTATTTGTTAATTGCATCCAATTACAACAATTTTCTGAGAATATCCAATTAGTTATTATTAATATATATTTCTATATTATATATATTTTTTTATTATAGTTTGCACCGCTTCCCTATCACTTTTCACTTATGTTCACTTATTCTCAAATCTTTGTCATTTACATTATTTGGTCACATTAGACATACTCACTTATTAAATTTTACACTGTACACCTATTCCTATATATTATATTATTCTAATTAATATACTGTCAATATTTATATGTTATCTCACTATTACTAGTAATAAATTCTTTCACGCTCTCCAGCACATACTGACATATTATAATTACTTCAATTTCATTTGTATTATCACCAATATATTTTTTTATTATTTTCATTTTTTTATTTTTATATTTATACTTATTTTTATTATTATTAATATTTAATTTTTATTTTATTTAACTTTATTACTATTTATATATGTAATATATATTAGATTAGGTATATATGCATGTGCATACTCTCATGCACATGGTTTTCTGTAGATATGTATTTATATATATATAGACATGATGTTACTCCTATGGGCGGTATGGCAACCACCAGGGGAAGAAAACAAAACACAGGAGGCACTCCCTTGTAGAAAATAGAAAGAAAAATGTATATACTTATAACATGATGCAAAGGCGGTACAGCAATATGTCATTATTTCGCAGTCTATTTATATATATATATATATATTTTTTTTTTCAGCTCTATTACTGACTATAGTGTATTATACACATCACTGGTATTTCCTTTTCTCTCTCTATCTACTTAAGACCTAATATTCCAATCAGCCCTTTATTCTGTCTCTAAGACCACTTTTACACAGGGATATTCTTTCTGTATCTACTAACTCAGAGACTTTTTCCTAGTAATCAATGAAATTAAGACCGGTTGCAAGGATACATAGTAACCCACCTATTACCAATAGTAATGGGTCTCTTGCATAAGCAAATATTTAATTGGCCACCAGTATAAACAAAAGAGGGCAGTCTTTCATGATTACAGGGAGCATAACTGATGAAGCCGTAGGTGAAACGCACGTCTTTTGCAGACCAGGAGCCTCTGGAGTGCACGAGGAGACTCCCGCTTCCTGGACACCGCCGCCGACACACTTTGTATCAGGGATCTTTTCTCTGATCTATTCATGGGACGTCCGGGCTGCACGGCCTTTTTCAATGTTCCCACTGCACTGTTATGAGACATCAGTGGGGTAAGGTGTGTTTATTGCAGACCCGGCTCCATTTCCTTCTGTACTGTTATTTCACGGTGCTGTGTGTGCGGGATGTCTGAGATATATATCAGCCTATTATATTGAGAAACTTTCTCTACTTATTTGGTGCTATTAGCTCTTGACTACCCTGCCATCACCACTGGACTATTCTCATATCTTTTTCAAGGCATTTTTTTCTCCCTTATTGTACCACCAGCAAGCCAGCACTTATATACCAGGCTTGAGGTGATTGCAAAGTGAAAATTAGTGTATGCAAACTACTATATTACATCATACCCTCATGGTACATGTGGTGGGTCCGCTCATATCCCATTCAATACAACTGTACATGGGATACAGAAGCCACCTATCCCCTTACCCATAGCGAGTGGTATCTTTATCTGCTTTTCTCTTATTCAATGGAGACATCATCTTAGTCTCAATACCTGATACATTATCTATGTAATGCCTTGACAGATAACTTTGTCTTATCTTCTGGGAAATATTATTGATCCAATACAGTAACAATCTATACTCATAACAGCATAATGTATTTGAGATCTATACTGTACCTTATCAATACTGTGGTACAGTGACACTATCCATTCTGTTATACTGTTAACAGACCATTATATGTCGTTACGGTGGTTTGTGTGGTCCAGGGTTCACTTTAGAAATATATATGTTTTATTTTATACACACTTTTTGAAATTTGTTCACCTATTTTATTCTCCAATAACTTTCCATATAGCAAGCTATGATAGCATGTACAGCATTTTTAAATAGTAACTGTATGGATCATTAAATGCATGTTGGAATGTTCCTGTGATTTACTAAATGTTCTAGGGTAGGAGGTTTATATTAACCCTCCTCATACACATTATCAATAGGCTAAAACTTGAATTATGTCGTCTAGTCTGGTTAACATTTTTTCATGTGATTATTTATTTTCTTGTTATATCTATAGCAAGCTAAGACGGCACATATATCATTGCCTAAACTAACGTAAGGATCATTCTCATAGTGAGCCTAAGCAGCATGAATATAATTGTTACAGCAAACGTATGTTCTTATGCTTTTGTGAATTGTCACATGATCCAATTCAGGAGGATTATGTTTACCCTCCTCATACATATTTGATATAAGACGCTATTATGTTATTTATGTTGTCTAGTCATGTCAGTCCTTTTATGTGATAATTTAATAATAAAAGTTACGTTTTAACTTTAATTTAACTGGCAGTTTTTGTGCTCCTAACACAAGAGAGTACTTTCTTCTTCCCCTTTTTTGCTGCATTATACTCTCAAGGGTGCACCTCCTTTGTTTATCTATATTTGGTTATGTCTTTACCCCCCTAACTGATATTTATACAACACAATTTTGGAGTCTTGTCTGCCTGCTTCCATCATTATAAATTACGTTGGCACCAGTGCTTAGGGTTTTCCCAATATCCCCTTCTCCCATATTATTATTATTATTATTAGCATTTATTTATATGGCGCCACAAGTGTTCCGCAGCGCCTTACAAAGTAATCTAAACACTTAATAATGATATTAGGCACATTTTTTCTTTTTACAAAACCGTGCTTGATAAATTTGGTGGTTTCTTTTCTTCTGATTAGGACAGCGTTTTGCAAAATCGACGCTTATTAAATTTAGTCTATAGACCCATTCTGAATAAATTAATTATTTAGCTAATCAGAGTATATCTGTATTAGGGTTGGTCGAAAAAACTAAATTGCGAGTTCGAAATTCCAATTATGCGGAAAAGTTGTGGGTCCATAACAGTAACTCGTGTGCAAAATTTCAACTTTGTGCGATAATTTTTACTATCCCCAGCGGGTGCTCCTGTGATCGACTGGCACTATTTTCAGCTATTCGGACTTATAAAACATTATTTTCTAGGAGGTAGTGAGTAGGGATGGACATCGGAAGCTCACCAGCAAATGCTGGCTGGACTTCCACCATTAAACTTTTGATGCAATGGTAACTAACCATCGCATCAAAAGTATTCGATGGTAAAATCTAATTATATGATTTGCGCATGCACAAAAAACCCTGCAGTGCAATTGGCAGGGGGTGGGTTTGGGTTGTGGCTAGGGGCAGGGTACGGAGCAACATACATACTGTGTCCTCTCTAGTGTAGCTAGCAGCGTTGCTGTGCTGTGGGGACTGGAGGGTGTACATATACAGTACGGCTCCAGAGTCCATCATGCCCGGCACTGGTGGGGGGCTAGAAGAATGTTGTTTGATATTGCACTTGCGACAAGTCAAGAAAGGTTCCTCCTTCTGAACGAATGACCAACGAACTTCCAGGCTTATGTTTATAGGAGGAATAGATGTTAAAACAACTGAAGCACTGAGAAAGCGTTTAAACAGGAAAGACACACATGTGGCAACACAGACTGGTGATTTAGCTCTTGGTCCTTTGCCGCATTTATCTGTTCTTAAACCGGCACGTGCACACATAGGCTATGTCACACAACATTCTTCAGGTGAATCTAAAAGTGATTCAGACACCAACGAGCTGAAATTTTGCACAAGAGTTACTCTTATGGACCCACAACTTTCCGCAATATTGGCATTTCGAACTCGCAATTTAATTTTTTTCGACCCACCCTAATCTGTAGTGTAAATCATGATGGTATTTATTAATCAAGACATTTTCTCTGTTTCTTAAAAGATTTTTTTTTTGTCCATGGCTTCGCCCAGGATGAAATCACTTCTGTCAACATGTTTATTATCTGAGGTGTTCTAGTTGTATTGCTTTGCATAGGGGCCCTGTTGTGGGAGTGGCCTAGGTGACCAGCAGCTTTATACAGACTGCAGCACCTTCACCCACCACTCACACCAATGTCACTGTGTGCCGTGTGCACAGACTGCTATGTAGTCTATCCTATTCACCCACCGCTCACACCAATGTCACTGTGTGCTCTGTGCACAGACTGCTATGTAGTCTATCCTATACACCCACCACTCACACCAATGTCACTGTGTGCCGTGTACACAGACTGCTATGTAGTCTATCCTATACACCCACCACTCACAACAATGTTACTGTGTGCTCTGTGCACAGACTGCTATGTAGTCTATCCTATACACCCACCACTCACACCAATGTCACTGTGTGCTGTGTACACAGACTGCTATGTAGTCTATCCTATTCATCCACCACTCACACCAATGTCACTGTGTGCTCTGTGCACAGTCTGCTATGTAGTCTATCCTATACACCCACCACTCACACCAATGTCACTGTGTGCTCTGTGAACAGACTGCTTTGTAGTCTATCCTATACACCCACCACTCACACCAATGTCACTGTGTGCCGTGTACACAGACTGCTATGTAGTCTATCCTATACACCCACCGCTCACACCATTGTCACTGTGACCCTGTGCACAGACTGCTATGTAGTCTATCCTATACACCCACCACTCACACCAATGTCACTGTGTGCCCTGTGCACAGACTGCTATGTAGTCTATCCTATTCATCCACCATTCACACCGATGTCACTGTGTGCCCTGTGCACAGTCTGCTATGCAGATTATCCTATTCACCCACCACTCACACCAATGTCACTGTGTGCCCTGTGCACAGACTGCTATGTAGTCTATCCTATTCACCCACCGATCACACCAATGTCACTGTGTGCCCTGTGCACAGACTGCTATATACCCTATCCTATTCACCCACCACTCACACCGATGTCACTGTGTGCCCTGTGCACAGACTGCTATGTAGTCTATCCTATTCACCCACCACTCACACCAATGTCACTGTGTGCCCTGTGCACAGACTGCTATGTAGTCTATCCTATTCACCCACCACTCTCACCAATGTCACTGTGTGCCCTGTGCACAGTCTGCTATGTGGTCTATCCTATTCACCCACCGCTCACACCTATGTCACTGTGTGCCCTGTGCACAGACTGCTATGTAGTCTATCCTATTCACCCACCACTCACACCAATGTCACTGTGTGCCCTGTGCACAGACTGCTATGTAGCCTATCCTATACACCCACCACTAACACCATTGTCACTGTGTGCCGTGTACACAGACCGCTATGTAGTCTATCCTATACACCCACCACTCACACCAATGTCACTGTGTGCCGTGTGCACAGACTCTTATGTAGTCTATTATATACACCTACCACTCACACCAATGTCACTCTGTGCCGTGTGCACAGACTGCTATGTAGTCTATCCTATACACCCACCGCTCACACCAATGTCACTGTGTGCCCTGTGCACAGACTGCTATGTAGCCTATCCTATTCACCCACCACTCACACCAATGTCACTGTGTGCCCTGTGCACAGACTGCTATGTAGTCTATCCTATACACCCACCACTCACACCAATGTCACTGTGTGCCCTGTGCACAGACTGCTATGTAGCCTATCCTATTCACCCACCGCTCACACCGATGTCACTGTGTGCCCTGTGCAGACTGCTATGTAGTCTATCCTATTCACCGACCACTCACACCAATGTCACTGCGTGCTCTGTGCACATACTGCTATGTCGTCTATCCTATTCACCCACCGCTCACACCAATGTCACTGTGTGCCCTGTGCATAGACTGCTATGTAACCTATCCTATTCACCCACCACTCACACCTATGTTACTGTGTGCTCTGTGCACAGACTGCTATGTAGCCTATCCTATTCACCCACCACTCACACCAATGTCACTGTGTGCTGTGTGCACAGACTGCTATGTAGTCTATCCTATACACCCACCACTCACACCAATGTCACTGTGTGCCCTGTGCACAGACTGCTATGTAGCCTATCCTATTCACCCACCGCTCACACCGATGTCACTGTGTGCCCTGTGCAGACTGCTATGTAGTCTATCCTATTCACCCACCACTCTCACCAATGTCACTGTGTGCCCTGTGCAGACTGCTATGTAGTCTATCCTATTCACCGACCACTCACACCAATGTTACTGCGTGCTCTGTGGACAGACTGCTATATTGCCTATCCTATTCACCCACCGCTCACACCAATGTCACTGTGTGCTCTGTGCACAGACTGCTATGTAGCCTATCCTATTCACCCACCACTTACACCAATATCACTGTGTGCTCTGTGCACAGACTGCTATGTAGCCTATCCTATTCACCCAGCGCTCACACCGATGTCACTGTGTGCTCTGTGCACAGACTGCTATGTAGCCTATCCTATTCACCGACCACTCACACCAATGTCACTGTGTGCTCTGTGCACAGACTGCTATGTAGCCTCTTCTATTCACCCACCACTCACACCAATGTCACTGTATGCCCTGTGCACAAACTGCTATGTAGCCTATCCTATTCATCCACCACTCACACCAATGTCACTGTATGCCCTGTGCACAAACTGCTATGTAGCCTATCCTATTCACCCACCACTCACACCAATGTCACTGTGTGCTCTGTGCGCAGACTGCTATGTAGCCTCTTCTATTCAAGTGGCCATGGGCCCAAAGCACCTCTGCCCCCACCCCTTACCGGCCGCACACATGGTGCCACACCTATATCTTGCATTGATTATGTCAATATATTTTCTTTTTGCTATAGCTCAGCTTTAACTTTACAGATCAAGATGAAACAAAGTGTAGGTTATTGCTATGAATTTCCACTACAAAATGATGCAGCTTTCATGAAAATTGGTTTAGTAGTTTTTGCGCCAACTTGGAACAAACAGACAGACACAATGTTCTTACTATATTAGTACAGATTACAGTATATTGTAGTTTGTAACACTGAACAATAGTTAATTAATACTTAAAAGTTACACTTAAAGGTATATAAAATTGACATTTCAACCTGAAAATACCAAGTACAATAGTTTATAGGCATATATATTTTTTACTGCTTCCCCACAAATGAGCCTATACTTGAGGTAAATAAGATATGGTCAGGCTTTGTGTATCGAGCCTGTATGGGTCTGGTATAAAAGACAGACAAGAATAAGATAAACAATGTCTAGATAGTAAACAGCTGTTAGACAACCAATAAGTTGAAAAGGCCACCAGGGACAACATGTCGACACAGAAAATTTCGACATGGGTGTAGGTCAATATGTAGGGCTACATGGTCAAAAGGTCGACATGAAAACCGTGATGTGCGGTCAGGTGAGGCAGAGCCTTTCCTGTCATACTTCAATATACTCCAGAGTTTTGACTATAAAAATTATAGAAATTATAACAAAAATTTTAATAAAATATTATAAATATCTTCTTTGTGACACTGCCTCCCCTGTCTACCTCTTCCGCCACTTCCCTGATCAAAACTCACCAAATTTCCAGGCCTATATACTGTTGCACCTTTGTCCAATGCCAACATGAACCCATAGGTTCACCCTTAGGTTCATATAACTATCTGTAAATCAGACTCTGATACTATCCAGTGCCTCCCCAGCTATTTACCTCACTGCACATCACTGTATGAAGATGGTCGACACAAAAATGGTCAACATTTTTTGTTTGTTTGTTTTCGTACCCAATCTTCACACTAACCCTAACCCTCCTCTTGTTGCCTAACCCGAACCCTCCCTCCTGGTGCCTAACCCTAACCGCCGGGGTAAGTGCCTAACCCTAACCATCCCTTATAGTACCTAATCCTAACCCTCTGGTAAGTGCCTAACCCTAAAAAAAACAAAAAAAAATGTGTTGACCATTTTTGTGCCAACCATTTTTCTGTCATCCTTTTGGCCCTGTCGACCTTCATCCATGCCAACCTTTTCTGTGTCAACCTTTTGTCCCTGTCGACCTATTGCCTGTCTATGTCTAGCTAGACATTGTCGTCCTTTTTAATGTCTTTCTATTGACTGGAACCCGCTTGTATAGCAAATACAATCCCAATATCTTCAGGATGCTGATGAATACAAAAACATTAATGCATGTAATTTAGCGTCAACAGTAAACAGTAATAAAGACTTTCTGTGAGTTGGACCCACACCACCAACACCACCAAACCCAACACACACATTCCTCAACACTCCCCCAATAGGAAACCCGATCAGTTTTGCATCAAACCAGTGCATCCTTGGTGTTTAAGGGCTCAAAAAGAAAAAATACATTGCATGAACTTCATAGTACTTGAAAGGGGGATAGGTGTTACAAACAAACCCTGTGATTTAAAATTATTGGACACAATCATGTTCTTTGGTGACTGACTATATACCAGAGACAGAAGCTTGTCTAAAATTACTAGGTCCATATCACAATATGAACACAGGAAGAATGGTGGTAATACTAAAATATTGCAATAAAATCTAATTGTTTCAATACAATGAGGTTCTTATTATCATCAAAAGGCTGTGGTGGTATAAAGGGTTGTGCATTGTAATCAAGTTGTAAAACTAAGGCACCAACATTATGTAGATTTAATAAAGCTTCTAACAATGAAAGGTGGTGGTGTTGCCTATAGCCAGGGGCGCCAAGAGGGAGGGGGGAGAGGGTACTAATTGCCCAGGCTCGGGCTTGCTAGAGGGGCCCTGCGCTGCCCCCTCCCTCTTACTTCATAGCAGCCTAGCACACGCTGTCACGGACTTGCCAGCCAATGCACCAGATACGCCAAGCTGAGAATCGCCGCCCATGACTTTTCCAGGTTACCTCAGCACATGTGTTTAAATAAACAAGGTCTGCCACCAGCAAAGGGGAACTTTAGTATTAAATACAGGGTAAGCCTTTGCTCTTACCTGCTATACGATTGTGCACACTTAGTAAAAATAGGTAACATGGGCCAAATGAGGCCTTGGGTGAGAAAAACACAGTTCCGAACTAGAATTAATATTTTAATTCAAAATATCTTCAAAGCTTAGTTACAAAAAGTTACAAGATTATAATAATATTAAAATAAATGGGTTCACACAAATTACTCACAATTTCCAAGAAATAAAAGAAAATAACAAATTTGGAGAAACGAACCACACCGTTTTCTTAAGTGGTCCAGGGATGAGGCAGTCCCTCTGGTGAGCTTTGGATCATCTGTACCTTGTCAATAGCCTCTACCAGAATGAACAACAAACTATATTTGAATCACATATTTTTGCCTGCTTTTCCAGGCTGCTCTGGGTCACTCCCCTCCCTTGGGATAGTTTAACCCTTCCATTGCTTAGGTGTCTGTAACACAGGGTTTCTTGGTAATTTGCGCAGACATTAGGTCACTGTTCACTCCCGCCTGTTAGAAGCTCAGAAGTTAGGAGAGAGATTCGACACCTTGCTGGTCAGTCTGTCTCTTGTTGGCCTGTAAGCCTGACCCCCTGTGGGGTTATAACCAGATCCCTGTCTTTGATCTCTGACCCTACACAGAACACAGATTTCTTACAGACTGACTATCAAGGATGTGGCCAGCTGTCAAGTAATTTCCCTGGACATCCTTCTTATGGGCTATATACAAGTTGACATAATTATGGCTGGCAGGGAAACAAACTTCCTATATCCTCTGCTTAAACCTTTGCTTGTTCATCTTCAAAGGCTTGGCACCCTTCACACACGAATAGCATTACATACCAAGTCAAAAAAAGGGCAAGTTACATGCTTATACCAATAACTTAGCCTGTGCAGTTATGCCCATGCAGACACTAAAATCTGCTTTTTCCACTACAACTCCCTCTTTTAGTTCAGCACGGATGCAGGGGCACTGCATGCCTCCTTCTCCCATGCTGTAACCTGACAGCTGTCAGTACCCTGCCTGGATGGGCTGCTGTCATCTCCATGTTGAGACAGACCATTGCAGTTGCAGTTGACCCTTTCAGTGCTGGATGGTGAAGTTGTACTGCTGCAGCAGCAAACTCCACCAGAGCAGCTTACCGTTGTCACTGGAGATGCAATGTAACCAGCTTAGCGGATTGAGGTCTGTTATCACCATGAAATCGCGTCCGTACAAGTAGGACTGTAGTTTCTGGAGGGCCCACATGATGGCGAGGCACTCCTTTTCGATGGTTGCATATGCCACCTCGTGAGGAAGCAGCTTCCAACTCAGAAACATAATGGGGTGTTCCCTGCCTTGGTCGTCAACCTGACTGAGTACGGCCCCCTAGCACAAAGTTAGAGGCATCCGTTTGCACTATGAACCTGTGTCTGAAGTCAGGTGCCTGTAGCACCGATGCTTCTGACAGGGCTGTTTTCAAGGTGCAAAAGGCCTGTTCTATGTCTCTTTCTGCCCTCCTCTCTGGCAACGACATAGTTCACATCTCTTATGCGCTGGACTACAGTGTATAGGCCTTCCCACGCAGCCTGCAGTTTGTTCTGCCTCATTGGAATCAGTACCAGGACCTTTTGACCCACTTAAAAAATGCACTCCCTGGCATTGCGGTCATACCAGAGCTTCTGTCTGGTTTGTACAGCCTTAAGGTTGCTCTAGGCCAACCCCATCAAGGTCTGCATCTTCTCCCTAAACTGCCTGACATAATGCATGACAGATGTTTCAGGGGGAGCCAGTTTCCCTTCCCAGCCCTCTTGGATCAAATCCAAGGGACCGCGCACTTTGTGTCCATACAAGAGTTTGAAGGGTGAGAAGCCAGCAGATTCCTGCGGTACCTCACGGTATGCAAAGAGGAGATGCAGCAGGAATCACTCCCAGTCTCTTCCCTGGGACTCCACAAATGTATGGAGCATTTGCTTCAGTGTGCTGTTAAACCTTTCCATGAGTCCATTCCCAGCCGGGTGATAAGGGGAGGTGATCAGGTGATTCACCTGCATCCTTTTGCAGAGGCTCTGCATGAGGCTGGACATGAACTGCGAGTCCTGGTCGGTCAGCATCTCCTTCGGGAACCCTACCTGGGAGAAGATGGTGATGAGGGCATCCGTTACTTTGTCTGCTCTAATTGAGGTGAGGGCCACAGCTTCTGGGTATCGGATGGCGTAATCCACCATGGTCAGGATGTATTCCTTCCCTGAACTACTGGGTACCGCAAGGGGCTTTCTGCTACACATGCTGCTGTGTTGGCTGGGCTGTAGTGGGAGACTGCTCGTGGCTGCTGAGCAGCAGCCCAAAAGTCTCCTATGCCTGTGGGGGGGAGCAATCCCCCACCTGGCTTTGTGCCAGGCTGGGGGGCTCACAGCCCTTCCCCCCCACTGCAAAAATTTATTTTTTAAGCATTTTTATTTTGAGGAGGCATGGCCACAGCTCCCGCAATTAGGCCACGCCTCCTTCCCTGGCTAGGCACCCCTGCCCATAGCAACCAGATTCTAGCTATTATTTCTCTATTGCATTCTAGAAAATGATAGACATGGGGGGAATTAAATTAGCCAGCTAATTACCTGCACCTGGTTATTAAAGGGTTTACCCTCCATCTTAAATCATAGAGGTGGACTTTTCCTCGCAACTTCAGGAGCTGCAAGGAAAAGTCTGCTAGTAAAGGAACCTGGGGGCTAAACGTGCAGAGAAAATCCATTGACTCTGCACTTTCCCACACGGCGCAAGTAATTAGACTTGGGGTAAAATTAGCTGCTCATTGAATTCCCCTGATAATCTGATCGGGTGCTATGGGCAATACAACCTCTTTCCATTTTTAGAAGATTTATAAAATCTGCCCCTACTGTAGGTCTTAACACCTACAATATGCTTAGAGAGCACTGTTCCACATACACTACAAGTACATTATAGATACAGCATGCTTAGAGAGCAGTGTTCCACATACACTACAGATACATTATAAATACAGAACAGATAGAGTATGCTTAGAGAGCACTGTTCCACATACACATACACATACAGATACATTACGGATACAGCATGCTTAGAGAGCGGTGTTCCACATATACTACAGATATAGCACAGATACAGTATTTAAACAGTATCATTTACATTTTATCACGATTTATATATTCGGGCCATGGACCCTTGTACAGTAAGGCCTTCAATTAGTGGAAGTGGATTGACCAGTGACAGTCTTATGCAAACCCATTTAGTTTTTTTGAGATGATAATGTGTTACCTAGGTATCTGCTAAATGGATTGCTGCATGGGGAGAGTGTTTGCGGCCGGCAGCAGGCTCCTCTAAAACAGATTTTCTTCAAGTCAGGTATTTCTCTTTCAGGTGGGTCACGACTTACCCTGATGGCGCATTCGGCTCCTGCAATAGTTTAAGTAACAGGGCCCGCCTAACACCATACACGAGCGCACTGTCCCACACGACTTTTGTTTCCGACGGTGCTGCCGTGTGTTCCTCTCTCATCCCAGGTCCGCTCAATTTGAAGACCTGGGAAAGCAGAAGGAACCGGACCATCACACCGTGCCTAACCATTTATCTATCCTTTTTGAACCTCTTTGGTTCTTGCTGCCAGCTCATTTATGAATAACAGTGTTCATGTATTTTCCTCCAATTGTTTTTCCATGAAGTATAAATAATAATCACAGGAGAGAGGGGCTGCAACATTGTATACATGACTAGAAGTGTCATTTATTATTTATTGTCTATTATTTGTTTCTAATACATGATCCTGAATTGCTGACATTTATGGTTGAGAGAAAGACAGAGATAAAACAAACTATCTCTCATATAACAAAAGTATATCGAGAATATCTGTCCTGTATAAATGAATTAATGAAGAAAGGGAGTGAATGCACTAACTGTTAAACCTGCCTATTTTACCCATTAAGGGATATATTGTTAATGATTAATTATGATCACCACAAGGTAATTATTTCATACACAATTACAGAATGTCTAATAAAGTTATGTGTGCTTATTGATGGATATGATATTTATGTGTGCTTGTTGATGGGTGACTATCATATTTTCATAATCTGATCATAATAATTACCAAATTCTTTTAAAGAAGGATCCGATTAAAAGTTATGTTTTAATTATGTTCATTTTCTGATATCAACTATATGGTAATTATGGGTGTTTATTGATGGGTCATATTTTCACACTCACAGGGGTATTCAATATGGGAGCGATAACATGGTTTTTGCGTTAATATCGCACTTTTGACATCATTATCGCAGGTTTGACTTTTACACCGTATTCAATTTCAATTGCAGTTTTGAAAAGTCTTTGATAAAAAACGGGGATAACTTTTCACCATTGAATAGGTGTCGAAAAAAAGTGCAGAATTGGAGTTTAGGGGTGCAGGCTTAAAAAAAAATAGCCTGCACCCCTGGGAATGACATTTAAAAAAGAACTGTGTCAAAAAAAGTTTTTTAAAAAAATAGGGACACCCCAAAAAATTTATTTAAAACTTGGGGTGAAAAAAAAAAAAGGGAAAATATTGTTTAACAATAGGGAAATAGGTTCAGGGCTAATCTGCAAGTATGCGGCAGATGTTTTCTAGAATAGAATTATAGCGGCAGGTGCACAAATGCAGAATTTTTTAAAACTTACTTTAGGGACATCAAAATATGCTAGTACCCATTTTCATTTACCCCAAATTTGATGGGACCACTTAAAAAAATGAAAAAAATAACCTAAGTGCTCTTCTGCATCACTTCTTCAATGTCGGAAAAAAATCCCCGACTTTCAATTAAAGGTTAAAACGGGGGTACCCCTAGTGTTCCCCCATGTTTTTACTACTTTAGAGGGGTCTTACAATTTTTTAAGGAAAAATTCATAAGTTTACGCAAATCCAACTTCGGAGTTTCCCGTTTTCGTTAATTTTATATTGAATACGGGTATAAGTGGGAGCGCGTCCGATACTTTAACGTGGGTAAAAACTCCGATATGAAACGTTAACTTCGACAGTGAAGTTAACGTTTCATATTGAATACCCCTCTCAGAGTCAAAATAATCCTCAAACTCTTTAAAGAGGGAACCGCTTAAAAGTTATCTTGTAATTATGTATATTTCCTGATATCAATTATATCAATTAATTTTATATAAAAGAGTGCCCCACAAAGGAATCACTTCCTGAACTTGGCAGAGGCCAATGGATGTTTTTTTCTGAGTACTTGATATTCGACTCCAGCTATATACAAAATTTGGTAACTAATTATTAAAATGTACTAAATTGCTGGTCTATAATTTGAATTACATTTTTGTCCTGTGCAGGATATTATTTGTTTCTTGTCACTAAGTAGGATACAAAATTGTACAAATGCTGTTATGTTCCAAGCGAGAACAGAAGTGAAGATGAAAGTTAGAGGCCAGACCACTAAGTCATATTACAAGTCATAAATGCAAAAATATTTTCCACTAGAATCAACTAAGAAGGAAGAATGCCAGAGTGCCTGCAAGCTTCTCTTATAAGCCGTTAAGGGTGAAATATATTGTTGTTTGCTTTTGGTTTCTTTATGTTCCATATTCTGTAATGGCCTCATTCTCCAGGGGGTGTAAATTATTCTGCAAATTTTGGGACAAAGTAGAACCAAGACATGGATTGCTGAAATTTGGCCAACATTTGGAATCGGTATGATTGATTCATCCATCTCTAATATTGTGATTTTAAAATTGCTGTTGTAGGCAAAACAATGCTACATATACTTAGAGTTCTGGGGAACTTCTTACATTGCTTTACACATCCTTATTAGGAGGGTAATGAACACTCGTTATTTCTCAAGGAATTACAGACAAATGATTAAGTAAGCAAACAATTAATTTGTTATTGTGTCCCTAGTGCATTAAGTGCCAAACTTTTCCAAGTACAAATGGCTTGCAGATCATTTTGTTTGAAGCAACTCATTAGACCAGTTACTATGTACTAACTCTATGGTGCATTACAAATGTCTATTTATTTTGTTATTCGAAGCCTAGGCTCTAATTGTACGGGGCCTAATGCTAAGTTGAACGCAAGTTGTCTGTAGCGGTTGCTCCCACATTCGCCTGTGTTCATCTCTGTGGTGCACCTGCCTCCTATACATCTGTTATTTTGATAGACATCATCATCATCATCATCAGGGCACACATGCAGCAGCCTATACTTGGTGCAAATTATACACTCTGAAGCAGCCGTATTTATTCTTCCATCCAAATCAGCATTGCACGGATTCCATCAATGTGCCATACATGAAAACGCTCCATTTACAACCCAGTTTTGCCTTTTCAGTGCAAGTGGAGATGCACTTGAAAAATGCCTAGCTTACCTTCGATCGATATGCCGGGTGTCAGGCTCCCGGCGTAGGTCTAATGACAGGCATCATTAGTACCTTGCCGGGATTTGACAGTCGGGAAGCCGGCAGTCAGCATTGCGACCATCGGCTTCCTGACTGCATCCCATAATAATCAAATTTATGCTTCTCTCTTACCCAGGGATGTAACTATAAGATTCTGCATCCCATCATAACATTTTCAAGACTCACAACAAAACCCTATCAAACGTCCCCAAGTTGGGTTTTACCGCAAAATAGTACAAAGATCTGAAGCCTGGGAATTACATGCTGAATAACTTAGTTTATTGAACTTTATATACATTTATATTTTTATCAGTGGCCCAGGAACCCAGTAGCTGAAGCCCCCTAACAAGTCCATGTGTTGCAATAGCTATAGTTACACATTTGTTTGTGATGGCAGTACACTGTACATTCACTTCAGAACAACAGCCCCAGCATCAGCAAATTGGTGTGTGTCCACAATATTATCAACATGCCTGAGAAGAATCCAATTACTTTTGGGCTATCGATTGGATAACCCATTCATTTGATAACTTCTGAGGACTTGTGTGCATGGTCTGCTAATGGCACAAACAGGCTTCCATGTGATCTAGTGGTTCAGCCTGAACACCAAATGGCTGGGGGGGGGGGGGAAGATTAATCAAATCTTGGAGAGAGATAAAGTGGATGAGTTGCTCATAGCAACCGATCAGCTTCTAACTCATTTTTCTAGCACAGACTATAAAATGGGAGGAGCTAATTGTTTGGTTCTTTAACTCTTTCCACTTTATCTCAAAGATTTGATAATCTCCCCCTTGGTCCATTTTAGACACCCGTGTGTTCAACAGATAAAAATGCTGTTGCTAGACATTCTGAGTGTTTAAAATGAAAATTCTTTTTTTCTGCAGGATGTCAAGGAGCTATTTCCCTCCTTTACCATTCTGTCCTACCCTCAGTGGAAAGGTTGCCTGGGAAATATATTTACACAAATCCTTTGATAAGGAAGAGTGGTCGCTCATTAGTTTTGTTTCTTAGATCCTTTATGGGTACCTGTATGGCAGGCTGCTTGAGCCCTGGAGAAAGCCCCACTCCCCCCACCACCTCCCTGACCTTTCCCTCCCTCACCTACTTTTAAGCATTAAAAACTTCAACACAGTCAACCTCTCTCATGTAGTTTCTCTCTTTTGGTATTGTGTGTATTTTATTGATTTATTTTTCCTTTTTACATATATATGTCTGGATTGTATTGATTCTGAACCTGTGTTTGATCATTTCTTTAATGTATGCTCTCTCTCTTATTATTGTTACAAATAAAGGGAGTTTAAAACAAACCAAAGAATATTTCAGGAGTCCAGAGAGAAAAGGCTTCAGTTTAACTTTCAAGCTTCAGTTTTGACCTTCCAGGGTGATTGCCTGGTTGAGTCTAAGTTATTACTCCCCCAACACTGGCTCTGTTCTAGTAACCTTCTTACTGTGGGATCAAGCAGGTATAACTTCTGAGTAAGCACCTGCAGAGGGAAAGGAGAAGCTTAGAAAGAGCCGAGGAGTAGGATCGAGAAAGACTGAAGGATGCTGATCTCACCTTTCAGGGCATTACTTAGGGGTAAATTTACTAAAGTGACTTTTTAGAAATGTAGATGTTGCCCATAGCAACCAATCAGTTATATTAAACAGTTAGAATCTCCACTTCTAAAACCTCTCACTTTAGTAAATGTACCCCCGAGTGTCAGCATGGATGTTTGCTTGTTTGTAAGAATTTAACGCAGTACTAATCAGTTCCGTGCAGGGACATATTTTGCTTTGGTGTCAAGTTAGAGAGAGAAACCTGGTGTCACTACAAACAAAGAAGCAAAGAAAAGAGACAGGATGGAAAACATATCAGGCCATTCAGTGAGACATAAATGCAATTTGCAGCTTTTTTTGGCACAAACTTCGTTCTCCTTTAGTGCATTGGTACATCTTTCTGAAATGCCCCTCATTTTTCAGTTGTATAACAGTCGTGCGCTCCGTAGCCCTATAAGGAGAGGACCGGAGCTGGCATGGGGGTGAAGATGCGTGAAGTGGGTATGAAGACTCAGCCAAGGTACAATAATGGTGTAGTGTAGCGTGTACTTGTGAATTGCAACTAAAATGGCCAGCGAAAAAGTCACAATTCAGAACACCTAGAGGGGTCTGAATTACAGGCAATAAAACCCTTGTGTAAGTTGTACACTGTTAATGATGACGTCTTATTGGTCATTGAAAACACGCCCATATATGCAAAATCACTAAAACTGCTGCAACACTGATTTTAAAGTCACTTTACACTCCAGTGCACACTCGCTTTGCACAAATAAATAATGCAGCTTATGCAGACGTGGAAGGGGAAGCCTGCACATAGATTCTTAAATGTAAAAATTCAGTATTTATGTTTGCTTTCATTTACATTTCAGATTCTCCAATCCACATGTGTATCTCTGATCTGCTCTACCAGGTCATTAACTGTAAGGAATTTCCATTGTGTACTGCAATTTTTAGCATGTTCAGATGTCACAGTGAAACCATATCTCCAGTTGTACTCCAGCAGCATCAGACCAGGGAACATGAATGGGAGGAAGCACATGTAGCAACTTATTGAGGCCACCAACTGTGAAGAGGTTGCTACTCCATCTGCATCCAGCTCTGAAAAACGCCCACCATTATGTAAGCATGTCAACTCCAGTGATAACAGTTTTTATTCTTTTTTTATAATGCACATTTATAGTAGGGGTGAGCGGGTTCGGTTTTACTCGGTTTTACCCGGATCTTTTTATTGGCTATGGCCGAACATGTGTTTTGGATAGAGAATAAAATCGAGTCAAATTTACGGTAAAGTGGCGATAAGAACCGAGTAAAACCGAGTAAAACCGAACCCGCTCACCCCTAATTTATAGTCATATTTAAGTAAGCAAATGTGTCTTTAAAATATGTGGAAACTATTGTTTACACATGTACAGTCAGGTGCATAAATATTGGGACATTGACAGAATTTTCATATTTTGGCCTCCATTCACCACCACAATGTCTTTGAAATGAAACAAACAAGATGTGCTTTAACTGTAGACTTTCAGATTTAAATTGAGGGTAATTACATCCAAATCAGGTGAACGGTGTAGGAATTGCAACAGTTTCTATATGTGCCTTCCACTTTTTAAGGGGCCAAAAGTAATGGGACTATCAACTCAAAAGCTATTTCATGGACAGATGTGGGCTATTCCCTCGTTATCTCATTATCAATTAAGCAGGTTAAAGGTCTGGAGTTGATTCTAGGTGTGACATTTGCATTTGGAATCAGTTGCTGTCGACTCTCAATATGAGATCAAAAGAGCTGTCACTATCAGTGAAGCAAGCCATCATTAGGCTGAAAAATCAAAACAAACCCATCAGAGAGATAGCAAAAACATTAGATGTGGCCAAATCAACTGTTTGGAACATTCTTAAAAAGAAAGAATGCACCTGAGAGTTCAGCAACACCAAAAGACCCGGAAGACCACGGAAAACAACTGTGATGGATGACAGAAGAATCATTTCCCTGGTGAAGAAAAACCCCTTCACAACAGTTGGCCAAAATCAGGAACACTCTCCAGGAGGTAGGTGTATATGTGTCAAAGTCAACAATCAAGAGAAGACTTCACAAGAGTGAATATAGAGGGTTCACCACAAGATGTAAACCATTGGTGAGCCACAAAAACAGGAAGACCAGATTAGAGTTTGCCAAACAACATCTAAAAAAGCCATTACAGTTCTGGAACAACATCCTAGGGACAGATGAGACAAAGATCAACTTGTACCAGAGTGATGGGAAGAGTAGAATATGGAGAAGGAAAGCTACTGCTCATGATCCAAAACATACCACATCATCAGTTAAGCATGGTGGTGGTAGTGTCATGGTGAGGACATGTATGGCTGCCAATGGAACTGGTTCCCTTGTATTTATTGATGATGTGACTGCTGACAAAAGCAGCAGAATGAATTCTGAAGTGTTTCGGGCAATATTATATGCTCATATTCAGTCATGCTTCAGAACTCATTGGACGGCGCTTCACAGTGCAGATGGACAATGACCCGAAGCATACTGCAAAAGCAACCAAAGAGTTTTTTAAGGCTAAAAAGTGGAATGCTATGCAATGGCCATGTCAATCCCCTGACCTGAATCCGATTGAGCATGCATTTCACTTGATGAAGACAAAACTGAAGGGAAAATGCACCAATAACATGCAGGAACTGAAGACATTTGCAGTAGAGGCCTGGCAGAGCATCACCAGGGATGAAACCCAGCGTCTGGTGATGTCTATGCGTTCCAGACTTCAGGTTGTAATTGCCTGCAAAGGATTTGTAACAAAGTATTAAAAAGTGAAAGTTAGATTTAGGATTGTTTAGTTTGTCCCATTACTTTTGGCCCCTTAAAAAGTGGGATGCACATATAGAAACCATTGTAATTCCTACACCGTTCACCTGATTTGGATGTAATTACCCTCAAATTAAATCTGAAAGTCTGCAGTTAAAGCACATCTTGTTTGTTTAATTTCAAAGTCATTTTGGTGGTGAATAGAGGCCAAAATATGAAAATTCTGTCAATGTCCCAATGCACCTGACTGTATAAGTGCAGAATTAAATGTTTTTTCAATGTACTATTATACTGTCCTCTTAATTTTCTGTGGGGATGTATTTAACAATGTGTTGCCTGAATGGGCTAACGCTATCTTTAGATAGCGTTAGCCCATTGGATGCAATAGGACAGTCCTGCATAGTAGCCACATAGGTAGAAGTAATGTGATTGCGGATGCGATTTTTATGAATACATTTAAACAAATAAAAAATCCTTATTTCTGCAATATGCGGCAATAAGGATTCTAAATATTGGTTCTTTTCATATTTTATAATAAATTTGCCCCTAGGACTTGCTGGAGTAAGCTGGATGTAGACAGCACTCCTTCTTTAATTCCCATTAGGAGGAATAGATGAACTGACACACATTATTTTATTAAATGACCCTGCATACCTCACACTCCAATGTATGTGCTATACCCGACTGTATTGTTATTCAACCTACAGGTGCTTACTTGCCAGTTCATTCACAAGGATTTATGGTGATCAAGACTGAGCTAGAACCAAGAAACAGATTTAAGGGAGCATCGACGCCAGGTGCAAGTGAAGAATGCACACACACCACCCACCAGGAAAGCAGAGGCAGAAGGCTGCAGGATGGAGAAAAAAAGGAGTGTTAGCTCCCAAGTATAGTGTATCTGTTTTATTTAAGTGTTTGGAGGTTGGGGAAGAATATTGTGCCCACCTGATTAAATTATTGATTACATTGTTATTTAAAATAACCTCATACTAAAAATATTAAAACATATTTTCTGTAAATGTTACTAAATATTTGGAAACTATGACCAAATGATTTAATTTTTGCCTGTGCATCAGAACAAGGTTTTATGACTTAATGGCATACATTACATCTTATAATTCAGGACACATAATAATACAGGCAACAATCTTTATGGCTTTTTAGCATCTGCTATGTTTTCAGATATACTGTACTGTACTGAAATGTTTCCTACAAAATAGCAGTGTCAATAGTCTTTACCAAAAAAAGGCAGTTTAAAATAAATTTGGAACACGCTTACCACAATCAGGAGAAAATTGATGTGTGGTCTTGCGTGATTTTGGGGTAACCTGCACTGGTCTTTGCCAGACTGGGCTGATGGAGCCATACAGGGAGCCCGCAGTGTGGAGGCCCCCCCACCATAGTTCCAACCAGCTAGGCCCATGGGCACCAGTTCTGTATTCCCCAGCTTATGGTAGTAGTAGTAGTAGTAGTAGTAGTAGTAGTAGTAGTAGTAGTAGTAGTAAGAATAAGGGGGGCAGGAGATAATGCTTTAATGGGGCTAATTAAGATGTAGGTTTTTTTATGAGATGAGGGATGTAATGGGTGTTTAACTATATGATGATGTTGGGGCTACTTAATAATGGGGATTATGAAGGTAATTATTTTAAAGGCGAATTGGGTTTGTTATCATGAAGCTGAAGTAGTTAATGATTTTGAGGAGGAGTTAATTATTGTTGGAAGAATGATAGTGTAAGGTGATCAGAAATACTCAGTACTGTAAGGTGCTCACACTCCTCTTATTATATGGCAATCACTGATGCTCTCTGTATTATATGGCAATTACACTCCTCTGTATAATATGGCTGTCACTGATGTTCTCTGTATTATTATATGGTGGTCACAGGTGCTCTTTATATTCCATGGCAGTCACTGATGCTCTCTGTATAACATTATGGTCACTGATGTTCTCTGTATTATATAGTGATCACTGATGCTCTTTGTATAATACTGTATGGCAGTCATTGATGCTCTTTGTATAACATGATGGTCACTGATGTTCTCTGTATTATAATTTAAACTTTTTGTATTATATGGTGGTCACTGATGCTCCCTGTATAGCATGATGGTCACTGATGCTCTCTGTATTATATGGTGGTCACTGATGCTCTCTGTTTTACATGATGGTCATGGAGGAAGAGTTTGACTATTATCTACAGTGGTGATGGCAAGCTGAGTATTTGACCTGAGTTACAGTCAGCTTAGCATCACCCCGAACCACAGCCCTTCATTATCTAACTTTTTTAATCCACATCATTATCTCCATCAACCCCAGCCCGTTATAATCTCCATCATCAATTCCTCAATGTCCCCGTACACTCTCCCTTCATAACACTCTACCATCCCTCTTTACCTCCCTGCACATTCGTTGTAGAAGCAGCAGGTAGAGGAGTCATTCACTGAATATAAGCACATATGCTACAGAGCACCAGTATACGACTGATAAGACCGTATCATGCAACTACTTTTACTATGCAAGGTATGAGAAGTGGTGGGGAGAGGAGTACGCTAATACCACTGCAGCTGCGAATTTGTATGCAACGTCTCTGTGAAGATATACAAATGTCACAGCCGCCGGGATTTGTATTGAGACGTCCCTCCGGCTGCTTCGCAAATCGAAGTGACTCCATACAAAGATGGTCACAGATCAGTCGATAATCATCCTTTTGAGAAACCATACGGTCGCGCAGAATGGCCATGGGATCTCAGATGCTAGAGTCATTTTGACTGCATACGGGATTGCAGTCGCAGTCCCGAAAATGGTCGCAACACTCCTGCGTTTGAGTTGCCTCATCTGTTGCGACCACGAATGGTCCCTGGTTGTCAATCACTTAGCGTATACATCCTCACTGCAAGAGACGTCGAACTGAAACTTGATGCATGCGCAGTGCGACTCCAATGTATACACAGACCACGATAATTATTTAATTAACTGCGTAAACATTCCCATTGTGGCCATCTCTGAATCAGGCCAAATGCTTGCTCAGCTGTAAATAAGACTCACAGAGCAGGAATGTCAAAATAAATGAACAAAAATGTCACCTAACAGCTGACGAGAAAAAAGAACACTAATCAACATTTTAAATTCAAAAGTTCTTTTTTTAGTAAAGGCATTTGTACATTTGTGTTTTCATAGGCAGTATGACAAAAATAGTTCCAGCAAGGTGACATCTCATCAGTTTAAGTGCTGAAATAAAACAGTTTGAAGGTTTCTTGTCACTGAGGTAAGCCTATGCATTGCAAACACTAAGTCATCTGTGCGAACAGACAAAAGTTAAGTTATTCATAAAATAAGCCAGGCTTCTAATTTACCTTAATAGCAGCGCTATGTGTAAGCCCTCTATTGACAAATGGACCAGCGTGGAATCCCACAGATAAACAGAGCTTCATTACGATTCATGGCAAATGCAACATAAATGTTCCCATTAATTAGAATCTGTATCATCTAAACAATGGTAGCTTGATATTTGGAGAGCTGCCATCACATTTATCATGCCTGGTCTTTGGTTTCTCAACAGTTTATGATCTTTAATTACGCAGCCAGTAGCATCTGTATACAGAGGTTGATGTGTGAAATTGATTAGATTTATTTTAATTAAACTCCTAAAACAAAGTTGCAATATTTACATAGCCTGTTGTGCCAAACACATAAAGGAGTATGTGATCATTTTCTGTGGAAGTTAAACAATTACATGCTTAAAAGATAATACAATTTTTTATGAATAGAGGCAATGTGACACAGTGGTTAGCATTGCTACTTCACAGCATTAGGGCCATGGCATCAATTTTAACCAGGGCAATGTCTGACTGGCGTTTGTATGTATTCCCCTTGTTTCGATGTGTTTCCTCCCACACTTCAAAAACATACCAGAAAGTTAATTCATTGATTTTTGCTGATGTCTGTGTATTGTGGAGTAGAGAAATTATACTGTAACCTCCACTGGGCTAGGGACTGACATGAATGTAATACTGCTTAATATGTAGGCACAATACAAATAATGTATATTAATAATAATAATAATAGCATGAGCCACACATTATTGGCTTTGATGCTATACGACATTACAGTAGATAACCGGGTGCTGAGCTGTACTCTAGCCTTAATCTATGTTGCATTGCAATGATGTATTTTAGAGAATGCCTTCCTTTTAAATAAAGTATAGCAACCTGTCACCAAACAACATTTTTAATTGATAATACAGATGTGTCCTCATACACATATCCTCAATACGCCATGATCGATAGACGCATAGCGCGAGCTGCGCCGATTGATGTAGTGTCTTTTTCACCCGAAAATGCGCCTTAGTCACAATCGGATGCGACAAACTGAGACTGCACTGATTAATTTGATATGCAATATTTGTATATCTGTGTGCGAATGAATGAGTGATTACAAAGCACGACGAAAGTTGGCGTGGAAAACAGCCACGGCCGTTTCATCATAGTACATCATATATAGATTCAGACCTTCTTAACCATTTATTTAATACTTGAAGTGTATATAAATCCCAATCTACTAACACATCATAGAACAGTCATTGTTTCATTATATATTTGTCAAATGAATAACTAAAAGGAAAAGAGGGGAGGGGATATCATCGCACAGACAAAATGAAAAAAATAACATATATATATATATATATATATACACATAAATAACCACTGTTCCTATAATAATGTGACTAATCCTTAAAAAAGGAATGCACTAAGGTGGTGGTGGTGCTCACTAGAGTTGATATGATTGCTAAAGAAAGGGGAAAGAGAAAAAACTCTGTGTGGTGAGCACTCTTTTAAGATAAATATGAATGTTAAAACATAACTTTTAATAAATCAAATAATAATGACCGAGTACCATTGGTACATAACAAAACTGGGTACACATGAATGAAAAAGGAACATTAATCTAATTGACAAATATATGACAAAACAAAGACAAACACAGACGAAAAACATCAAGGGATGGTGATGAAAGTACCGATATAATGTGGTACATCAATCAATAAATCACTTACTGCAGCTCTATCTAAAATGAAGTTGTGCTACATTAATACAAGGCGAAATATAGAAAAAGATATTTATCATATCAAAACACCGAATGGTGTAATAAATAGAGAGTTAGTTGGTATCATAAAATACAAACATACATGTGAGAAGAAATATCAGAAAAGTCAGGAAAAAAGATATAGTGTAGGCAGCTCTGCTGTATCCCACCTGGCCTAAGGCCATCTATGGGAAAACTGCTAAGCCTTCTGCACGTAATAATCCTTAGAAACAACAGAGTAATTGATACATTGCTCAGATATGTATTCTCACCCCTGGGCGTCTTGCTGATGTATAGGACGCACGAGGGAAGACCAATTTTCTGAGTTAGTTTTCAATCAATCAGAAAAATATAGTTGTGATAAATTTATTAAATGAATTTTCTTAAAGAAAATTTCATATGGTTTAAAGTGTAAGGATAGTGAGGGAAAAGGACCGTTACCACCAGTTCTACCACTACTCACTTGTTTTTAATAACCATAGGTGAGAAGTGTGACATGGAAGGACGGTAAACCCTCTTGAAAGAAAGAAATGAGTGATATGTTGCTCAGATGATCCTTTCTGCTTTCAAGTGTCATACCAAAGCATAGGACACCTGATGAGAGAAGTACTGATGTGAGATTATAACTAATCAATATGGAAAAGATACACTAATAAAGAATAGTTAGTTATAAACACCTAAATTTTATACTTTCAGAATATCAATAATTCGGTGCATTGAACAGTGCAGTATGTGCCAAAGAATAAAGAAAAATGGCAATATTATGTTTTGAATAGGATACAGCTAGTTTGTGCTGTTATTATGCCATATTTAAAATGAGATACAGCTAGTCTATGCTGTCTAATCACCTGTTACTGACTAGAGATACACATTAATGAGTGACGCGCGTTTCGCCTGAAAGGGCTTGTTTTGTCATATATTTGTCAATTAGATTAATGTTCCTTTTTCATTCATGTGTATCCAGTTTTGTTATGTACCAATGGTACTCGGTCATTATTATTTTATTTATTAAAAGTTATATTTTGATATTTGTCAAATGGCCACGTGATTCAGAAAGATATACAGATGTGCTCCACAGATGAGTTTGTAGACAATTTTTTTCTGATTTTTTAAGGATTCAGGTCCCTCCCTAGCTCTGGGGGAGGTAACCACAAGTTTTCCATGGGACCTGCTATGCTGCCAGATTTACCAAGCTCTGGAATGCTTTGCATAGAATCTGAAGGTGGAGTTAGCCTATAGTAGCTTATTGGCTACTGAATCTACTGGATTCTTTCTGAGATGGAACCCCCAGATCCCTCTCCATCGGCCCTCCTATGACTCATGCGCTGCCCAACAGCTATGCATGCACAATACGTCAGTGACATGCAGTGAGGTAAATGGCAGGGGAGGCCCTTGCTAGTATCAGAGCCAGACTTACAGATACTTACATGAACCCGAGGGAATTATACAAAGGTGCAGCAGCATATAGTGCTGGAAATTTAGTGTGTTTTGATCAGGGATGTGCGGAAAAAGTAGACAGGGGAGGCAGTGCCTCATCTGCCATACACTATTTACTCCAGAGTTTTGACTATAAAAATTATTAGAATAATACAAACATATCTATAATATTTTCTTAAAATGTTCTTATAATTTTTATAGTAAAAACTGTGGAGTTTACCTAAGTATGACAGGAAAGGCTCTGCTAACCTGCCCCACCTGACCGCACATCACTGCAGTATGTGCAGAGGACCATAACCCGGAAGCAGAGTGATAAATTCCCGGGCTGGGTTCCTATCAGAGCCTGTGTCCCGGCAATTTACATAAAAAATGTAAATATTCATGTTGCAAATTTAAGCAAAAATAATTTATAACATCCACATTAAAAATTCAGGTTGAAATAAATAGGACCCAAAGGGAGATGATGCCTGGATGACTGGTAATATTAGTGCCACTTTGTCTGGTGATGTGTACCTCAGGAGCCCTAAACCTAACCCTCCCCCCCGCAGCTGTCCGTGCCCAGCGTCCGGCTTACCTTCGATCGGGATGCCGGGCGTCGTGCTCCCGGCATAGGTAAAATGACAGGATTTCGACGCCTGTAATTTGTACCTTGCCGGGATTAGACAGTCGGGAAGCCGGCGTTCGGTATTGCGTCTGTCGGCTTCCTGACTGCTTCCCGGCAGCTGTTGCTATGTGAAAATGAGCAGAGGGCAGGTAAAACTGTCGGGACACGAAATAAGTGGCAGTGCATCATTCATTCAGTGCATCATTCATTCAGTACATCATTCTTGGTACTAGTCTGACTACATTTCATTCTTTGTGTAGTAAAATTACCCCTCTTAACATTTTAAAGGGTATTCCCACCCAAAGGGAAGTATGTTGTTACATCATAACACAGGGGAGTTTACTAATCTTCCCTTAAAAATATCAGATTGTAGATGAGGAACTACTTATCTTAAAGTAAATCCCAACATGAATTGGGCAATTGAATAATTTGTGACGTGTCATTGGAACTGTGTGGTAATGCCAGTAACAGATGAACACCGCAGGCACAGTGTCGCTTATGCCATAGGAGTGCACACAAAATGAGGGATATTGCTCTCCTATAATCATCTGTAATATGCACAGTTGACACACAGGGTCGGACTGGCCCACAGGGGTACAGGTAAAATCCTCGGTGGGCCTCACCACCCCCTCCTCTAGATGTCATGCTATAGACTGTGCACTGAATTGTACATTGTTACTCTATTAGAGGGTCAGTTACCTTGTAGAGTAGGACCACTGATAAACATTAGTACTTGGTTGCTTCTATAGAAACTACATCAAGATTTGCTAATGATTAGCTAAGCAACTTTGGTGGCTGCCACACCCCCTACACCCCTTAAGCATGGGCCCCTACTACAGCATTTCCCCAGTGAGCCCTTAATGCCGCAGTAAAACACTGTTGACACACATCGCGGATAATTGGATGGCCTCCATGTCAACGTCATGCTGCTGAAAAATATTATTTTGGATAACATAGTCACGAAAATAACTTGTATATTCCAAAAATATATTATAGTGCTAATACAAACATCATTCTTATCCGGGAGAAAAACAATCTTGGGAAGTCCTTCTAAATTTAATAAGGTGACAAGGCATGATTTTAGATTTGCTTGTATAATCCTGCTGGTTTATTAATAGGTTTGGTCACATTAATACCAAAGGAAAGCAAGGATAATTAATTGAAAATTGGGCTCCTGCAGTCCTCCAGCTGTTGATGAATTATCAATATTCCATCTTGTTTTTCTAGTTAACTGATAATGACAGTGTCATGAAAAGCTCTATATACCATCAAATTACAATATATAGTACACTCCTGGACAGCTTGATTTTGGGAAGGGAAGGCACAGTACATTGCAACAGCTGGGGAACCACAGGCTGTTTACCTCTATTCTGGTATCTATTAGTCTCAGGGGCGCCGAGAGGGAGGGGAGCGGGTACAGTTTACCCGGGCCCGGGCTTCCAGAGGGGCCCGGCGGGGGCCCTGGTCTGGCGCCGCCCCCCCCTCCCTCTGCAGCAGCCCAGCACACAGCGTGTGCTGGGCTGCAGCGGGAGATTGCTTGCGGCTGCTAAGTAGCAGCCACAGCAATCTCCTATGCCTGAAGGGGGGAGCGATCACACTGATCACGCCCCCCACTGGCTTTGCGCCGGGCTTCGCGGCGCTGCAAAACACTTTTTTTTTCACTGGGGCATGGCCTCGCCTTCTGAAATTAGGCCACACCCCCTCTTTACTGAGGCTCTCTACGCCCCTGATTAGTCTTATGAGTTTTAACTTATGTGGTTACCCCTGTACTGCAGTCACAGCTGGAGAAACAGTATTACAATAGATCTCCAAATCATAAATAACATTACTGAATTGTTTACTCGTATACGACTGTTTTCATGATAATGGAACATATATAGTATTAGTAAAAAAGATCTGCTAAACAGCTGTGTTTGTGCACAGATGTGTGTTTTTTTTTTACCTAGGTCTTTTACTAGCTTCCACATTAATAACGGTTGAAATCCCGACAGACAGCGGCTGCCCGACACAGGAGGAAATCCCGATCGTCCTAAGGTAGGTACTAACTAACCTAATTCTACCCCCTAACCCTCCCTTAGGGCTGCCTAACCCTAACCTTCCCCCTCTAAGTGCCTAAACCTAACCCCCCCTTCTCCGCAGCCTAAACCCAGCGATCTGCGCATGCACACTCTAGTGCCCAGAGTCTGCTGATTGTGCAGTGGCCGGCCAGCCGCATAAGTTGGCTGCCGGCCGCCGGGGTGAGAGGAGGGGGCCCATGATGGGGGATGCACATGGGCCCCCTCCTCTCTAAAGATGCCCCTGCCCTGATTATACTTATACTCACACAGTTAGGTGTTTAAAGGCAGGGAGGTAACTAGAGATGTTCGAGTGGTCCCGCCACTTGTAGGATCTCTAGAAAGGCACACTAAAGAGTGGACATCCACCGGAGATCTGCCCAGCAAGTCCTTAGGACATGCCCAGCTGGTCCATTCTCCTCTGTGTGACATCAGATGTGCAGGGGGTGTAGTCATCCTGGGGTGCAAGACTGCTTTTTTCAGCACTGTTTCAGGGAGTTGGGAGAATTCCTTAAGTGCATACAGTACTTGGGAGGGTGTGCAGAAAAGAAGGGGATGTCAGAGTGACATAGATATCTGGGTAGAGGGAAGAAGCAGTAGAAATCTGGGTTCTGCATTTTATACCAACTGAGATCTTAGATCTGCATTAAATTGCCACAAAAGACTTGAGGTCTGCATAGACTAGTGGAGGCAGATACAGATCAGAGTGACACCGTTGCACATTACATAGATTATCGGCTGCACACATATCCGCAATATATACGGTACCGTGAACATCATAAAATGTCCTGCATGCCTCTATGGAGTGCTAGGAAAAACTTGTGAGGTTGCTGCCCATTCGGAATAGCACATCATGGTCATTGCAATAAATCTGCAATAGTGGTGTCTAGGACATGGGCTATATTCTATATTAGTATTGCTGTAAGCTTTATACAATTTGCCAGCAATGTTTCTGTATGTGCAATGATCTTGGTAATGTTTTTTTCTTTACTGTACATACATGAGTATTCAGTTTTCACATGAACTTGTTGCCAATCAGATAATACAGTGTTATCAGCAGCACAAAGTATTTAATTCATTCTACGACTTTTGTTTTAAACAGGAAGGACTTGTGCCATTTGAACCCCATCTGAGATTCTAAATGTTACTATCACACAGAGAATAGTGGTAACAATTTCCTCACAGCATGATGTGGGAATGTTGTAGTGCCCATGCATCCAGTAACATATATATAATGGGTGCTGGGTGTGTGGTGCACACTGTCCCTGGGTCCATTGGGTCCCACAACGCACACCCTGCGCCCACCCAATATACATTTCTTGTGTGTACAGGCTGCCATTTTCCCAGAGGTATGTACTTGTGCAATAGGGAAATCACTGTGAAAATGCACCAGCTCCATATTCTCAGAGTTATGCGCATGCACAGTTAGGCGTCTGGTGTAAATAGACACTGCATCGCATATCCGAGTGCTGCATTCTAAGATGCAGCATTGGATATTCTGCAAGACGATCGGCAATCTGAGTAACCCTCAAGTTACTCAGATTGCCCCCAGCAGCTCCATAGTCAAGGTCAGGAAGTTTTTCGTCAGAAGACGCAGACCGTGGCCTCAGCACTCCCAGAAAAAGCATGCCTTGATTTTCTTGAACGAAGGTTGACTCCGCATTCAAACAGCCACAGCCTGTCAATCAATTTGACAGGCTGCGGCTTGGATGAACTGCGAGCGATCTTGCAGAGAAGGACCTGCACTTGCGCAGTACAGATTCTACGCATGCACAGGTCTTTCACAATCGGTGTTGTATGCAAACCATTTGGTTTGCATGTAACACTGAATCAGGTCATTGTTTCTTGCATTGCTGCCTGGAATAAAGATACAGACTATTTCCAACCTTTACCTCCTATAAATGTAAATTTTTGGTATAAAGTAGCAAAACTGACACACATATTACTGATATTAGTGAACTGCTTTATGAGGCTTTCATGGCAGACATACAGAGAAAAGTAACTACATGCGCCCCAATGTTGTTGGTGCACAACTGTATGCTCTTACACTCTTACATATTAACAAAACAGAACAGAAAATAAAAGTTTGTTAAAAAAAATTACACTTTGCAAATTTTTGTAATCTACTGTGTTTACAAGAAGCTATTATTATTATTATTATTATTATTATTATTATTATTAACAATATTAATTGTAGTATTACTAAACTAGTGTTGTTATATTTCACTTGTAAATGCACCTAATAACAGATTAATGATTATAGAACCAAAAGGAATTTTTTCATAATCCTTTCCAAAGTAACTATGGAAGTTGTCCAGATTTATTTCCTACGGCCTCATATATATATTTTTGTCACAGTTTATTCTCTTTTTTTATTTTTTCATCAAGTGTACTGGTACCATTTCCATTGAGTGTCCTGCTGAATCAATAACATGGCAGTTGCACCGGACCCAACAGAGATTGTTTCATACTTGCTACAATGCGACACATACAGTATGACACATTTAGCTTCTCAGATGCTGAAGCGGAAGGAATTGTACATAAGGACCCGATTTTTGATGCTCCCATAGACACCACCATTGAGGACATGTATAAGGAACTACTCAAGCTAAAAAAGGGTGAGCTAGATTTTGCATTACATAGTCGCACGCTCTCAGATTATTATAGAGCAAAACAAATTCCCAGGGGTCTACATATACATAATACTCCCACTATTGGGAGATACAGTATCCCCTTCTGTAGGTGATGGATCTCAATCCTAAACAAATGCTCCATGGATTTGATCTCGCTAATTATTGAAGAATCCACATGTGACTGCAACGCCGTGAAAGAGAAAATTAGTGGATTGGAGGCAGAACATCTAACCACTGTCGACAGATCCTACTATGGACTGGCATGAGAAAATAAAAAAGCAGATGGATCAATATAAAGCTGATCTATTGAAATTCAAAAAACAGAAATTGGTCAAAGTACAACAGGACTATGAGTTCCACATGGTATACCCCTGGTTGGGCTCTAGCACCAATTCTTAGAAGCCAGGTTGATCCTATTCACAGCACACTCAGAGGGTTTTCAAAAATGTTTCCAGCACTTCAGCTAGTGATATGATGAGGTTCACTACAATCAGAGGCCATCACAACAACAAGAGCCCCCTTTAGGTGTTGGTACCGTGGCAGGCATGACCACACAAAGAAAAAACCTACAAGAAGAAAACCTACAAGAAGGGGGGTGAAAGGCGGAGGTAGAAACATAGGGAGACTTCCGAGAGGGAGGAGGATCTAATTTTCAATCTGTCCTCTGTCCCCCTAACTGCTGTTGAGACATGAGTTCATCCCTACCAAAGAGCTTGATGAGTTCAAATGGAAAATTGATAACTATAAGTTTTTGAGAACCCTCAAGCTAAAAGAGCATATTAGTAAGAACAAAACACTTCAAACAGGTTCTGTTTTGCCATCATCTTTATAGAAATTGGATCCAGATCATCTTTTGACCCAGTTTCGTCCAATGAGTCCATTAGGACATTCCACAGAATGATGGAATCTCTTCCGACAGATGTACAAACACCTTAATCTGCACTAAATATGTCAAAAGAAGAATTATCAGCACTCAAATCTTTGAGTTTGAGACAAGACATTGTCATCAGAGGTGCCGACAAGGGGGAATCCATTGTGGTAATGGACACCTTTGAGTATAGAGAAGAATGTTGCAGGTTACTCAGTGATAATGAAATATATTGTTGTTTATGTAGTGATCCCACTAGTGAAAATAAAACATGTTTAGATGATTTATTGCAACAGGCAGTAATGGAGGGTAGCATTTCAGAAGCTGTTGGTAAGAAGTTAACTACAGATTTTCCCATTGTACCTGTTTTATGTGATACCCAAAATACATAAAATCCACAAAGGCCTCCTGGCAGACACATCATCTCAACCAGGGGGTCTCTGTGTGAATCTATAGCGGTATTTGTCGATACCTATCTCCAGCCTTTTACTTATTTAAAAGATTCTACTACTCTCTTGAGACGGTTGTTCTCCATGGGTGCAATACCTGATGATATTGTTATGGTCACACTCAATGTGACAAGTTTATAAACATGTATTCCACACTGTGCAGGGATTAAGGCAATAGAACACTTGGTGGTTAATAACCCCAAGTATGAGGGCCCTAATATAAGTTTTTGTCTTTCTCTATTGGAATTCACACTTAGTCATAATTACTTTTTATTTGATGGAGCTTAGTATAGACAAAAGACGGGGTGTGCTATGGGTTCTGCAGAAGCCCCGTCTTTTGCTAACTCCTACATGTGGGTAACTGAGAAAAGCCTTTTTTTGAAGATCCAGCTATATCAGAATGTATTTTGTTATACAATCGATATATTGATGATTTGCTGATATTTTGGAAAGGTGATGTCACGATATTATTAGATCTCTTTATGGCACAAAACACTTCCTCTAGTCCCACAAAATTGACAGTTCATCATAGCTGTAGTGAAATTAATTTTCTTGATATCAACATTAAAATTGAGGGCTCTCAATTGCACACTTACCTGTTTGTCAAGCCCACTGACAGGAATACTCTGTTAAGATATGACAGTTTCCACCCATGATCAATGGTATTTGGGCTGTCCAATTCACAATTCATAAGGGTATGCAGGATCACGCATAATATGGAGTAGACTATTAAACAACCTGACGTAATGACAAATACATTTTTGAATCGGGGATATCCCATCAAAATTTTACAGAAGGCTAAGAAGAAGGCCCTCAGCAAGAGTAGAGAGTCACTGTTATTGTCTAAGGACAAAAGAAATTTTAAACAGGAAGTACCATGGATTAGTGAATATAATGTCAAATGTCGGCATCTGTCACCCTATGTTAAAAAATTGTTGCCCATGGTTGCCACCAATCCTGAAATATCTCTGTTGCATGACACCAAGGTTATGGCCAGCTACTTCCGTAGCCGAAACATCAGGGATTTTGTCATAAAAATGGATATCACATCCTTTAAAGCACCAGCATCCAAAAACTTTTTGAGCAGAAAAAACGGATGCTTCAAGTGTCTGGGTTGCACTACATGTAGCTACATGCAAGTATGCATCCATGTTTATCACCCATAGTCAGGTAGAAAATTTAGCATTAACTGGCCATTGACATGTAGTTCACGATTTGTCGTATATGTTCTGTGTTGCCCATGTGGTTTACACTATGTGGGCAAGACAGAACGCCAGTTTAAGGAGATAATGGCGCAGCATAGGGCCGCTATTAGAGCAGCGCCGTCTACGGGTGGTAGTGACCAATCGGTCGCAAGACATTTTGCCCAATTAAAGCACAGTATTGCCACAATTCGATATAGGGTTATAGACCATGTTCCTGTATCCATGAGAGGAGGTAATAGATCGAGAAAACTATTGAAACTTGAAACTTCTTGGATCTTTTGTTTAAATACGTTAGCCCCACATGGACTCAACGAATCTTTGGGTCTGCATTACCATTTGTAAGTACAGCTCATGTTCATTTTCCTCTTGGTGTTGCCCCATTCATGGTGCATGTCCAAGCTTCTAGTATTAGGCTATAAACTATTTGGGTGGTTTGGTACCATTGGTGAGTCAATATAGTAATATAAGGCTTATAGTGCTTGCTTTAAGAGATGTTTCAATATTTGGCAGGTAGCATTCAAGACATATAGACGTTAGTTTAATAAATTAGTATTAGTCCTTAGCACATTCTGCAAATCATGTAGCATTTAGTGCTTTTATAAATTTCTAAGCAATTAGTAGGTGATTTTTCATCAGATAATAACAAACCTAACAGTTTTGGGTCTCTAGCAACACACTTATGAATGATTTTATTGTAATCTAGTGACATTTTACTAATTTATATGTTGTTGTAGTTATAGTTTAGGGTTCTTCTCACATGACACACTACACTATTCACATTTTGTACACATGCTAGTATGACACATTTTTGTTACAATGTGTCATTATGGATTAACAACTGCACTTGTGGTCACATTAAGCCATTTAGTGGTCAGATTATGTTAAACACGTCATATGTTAACACACACAAGGTGTGTTAACAACAGGTATTTAACTTGTATTTATTTTGCATTATACGTTCAACACATTTTTTTATCATTTCTATATATTATTTATCATTTTTTACACATATTTGTTGAGCACTAGCACATGTATTTTTGAGGAAATATGTTTAGTTTGTGTTTTTTTATGTGATCTAGGACGTTTATGATATTTTTACACCCATTTACATGTACAGTATATTTTTGTATAGTGTTGCCATGGTGATTAATTGGGAACCTGCTTGTTCCGTCATCCTAGGCGCCTGACTGTGTCACAAGTGTGCCAGCCACACACCGTGAATACCTACACGTGCGTCCGCCGGACTTTCGGGACCTGGGCCGGCACAGAGGATGGGGGAGCAATGCACACGTCCGGTGGGGTGAGTTATATAAGTTTATTATTCACTATTATTCTGTATCTATGTCATCCTGATGAAGGGGCATGTGGCCCCGAAACGTTGATGAGACGATGATAAAATAAAATGACAGCACAGCTTTTTTTCTTCACCTAAGTGCCGCATTTGATGTAAGTATATTGAGGGGACGCCGTTCCCTGTAAGGAGGGCACCTGAGCAAGAACTCCGCATTGGTTATCCAGTGAGTGCCGGGTCATTGCTGAACTGATATATATATATATATATATATATATATATACTCCAATATGTCTGGCACTCTGGATGAGGCATACAACTGTGGGGTGTCTTTCTCAAAAAAAACAATACCAATGACCGATATGCCGCCTTGTTCTTTGAAAAGGGAACTTTGGATAATATATATATATATATATATAGAGAGAGAACGAGAACCGGTCGGGCGGCACTCCCATACAACTCCACAATAAAGCCTTCCCACAGGCAGGTCCAAACATATACACCACTGACAGCAGCACTCAGTAATAAATCGTATCACAGGCGCAGGTAATAAATGCCAATGTTTTGATACTATTATTGTATCTTCTTCAGGGTACAATAAACGTATTGAAACGTTGGCATTTATTTACCTGTGCCTGTGATACGATTTATTACCGAATGCCGCTGTCAGTGGTATAGATAGATAGATAGATAGAAAGAAAGAAAGAAAGACAGAAAGAAAGAAATATATGAGATAGATAGATAGATAGATAGATAGATATGAGATAGATAGATAAATATGAGATGGATAGATAAATAGATAGATAGATAGATAGATGATAGATAGATAGATAGATAGATAGATAGATAGATAGATAGATAGATAGATAGATAGATAGAAATTAGATAGATAGATATCAGACAGACAGACAGACAGACAGACAGACAGACAGACAGACAGACAGATAGATAGATAGATAGATAGATATATTTTTCTCACTTCATCCTATGCATGAAAGAGTTATCAGTGGCAACACTGCTACCACTGCCAGTATCCCTCAATGGCTGCATGATTTTTATATCTGCAATCAGTGTCTATAAAAATGCTTTTACTCAGAAAACTAAATAGCTATTTCATATATAGGCTCCTTAGTTGCAAGGTACGCTGACAGTAAATGCTCTTTTGCATCATGTCCTAATTTACCCGGTTTATCCCTTATCTATCTACAATTGTGAAGACAGCTAATCTCTCAGAACAAATTGATGAATTGTACATATATGCACATTATCAAAGGAAATGTTTTTTTAGAAATGGAAATGTAAAAATCTAGTAATGTAAGAATTTTTTTTTAAGACTTAGTCAACTTACCCTGAAACAGCAACTATGCACTAATCTGTCCATGCAATTGATACAGGGACTACAGAATCAATCTATCTATCTATCTATCTATCTATCTATCTATCTATCTATCTATCTATCTATCTATCCATCCATCCATCCATCCATCCATCTATACACACACACACTGGTTTAGTCTGTTACTGGTTTTCAGAACACTACATACAGTATCAGTATTTACAGTCATAATGTATTTCTATATATGTTGTGTGATTTCAGTATAATGACATCTATTCTCATGCTGCAGACCCCTACCCTAAGGAGCTTACTATCTACTCTGTGCTATTTTGACATTTTTCAAGATGATCATATTTTATGGGCACAGATGAATGTATGACTTATCTATTGGTATGCTTTCTATGAGATACTCTATACTCATGTAATGACTTGAAAAGAAAGCTGCCCCATCCGATGCCAAATAGCATCAAGTCATTAGGAAATAACCATTTCTCTAAAGCAATGATCTGTCCGGATGACTGCAATCCATGCTAATATCCGCAGAATGACTCCTGTTACCTACAGCCAGAACAGAGACAAGGCGTTTGACTCCCTCTGCTGATGCTGCTGTGCCATGCTGACATTGGCAGGCAGGTATATTCCATTAATAAAATGAGAAAAGAGCATTTTAATTAGAAAGGAATGGCATTCCTGTGCTTATTTACTGTGGTCCAGAGAGAAAGAGAACTACATTAGTTCCAGCTCAAAGTTAACTGTGAGCCATAGATCATCCTTAAGATCTAGACTGATATTCTAACCATATATCTTCTACTATATAAAGGTTTGAATACTAAGAAATAGGCATTCAGAGAGCTTTTTTTCTATTCTATACAATGTGACATGCTGACATGTTTACCAGGGATTTACAAAGTGCTTTTCTGAAAAGGTATTTCTCATTGTGCTCTCCTTATCCAATCACCTGTCACAGTGTCTCCCCCTTTTCTGTACCTGGTGCAATGTATGACTGTTACCACAATTACACATTGCAGCGCACGCAGTTATAACAACAATAACTCCAGTGTATACGGGCAGGCAGTAAGCAATATTGTAGGCACTTTGAAGTTGTACTGATCAAATAAACTTGAAAGCACAATAACATACCATATTTATATATATATTTGTGTAATATATATATATATATAAATATATATATATATTCATTCATACAGTACACAGACTCACACAGTATATGGTCCCTAATATCTCCCACACATTAATGCAATCTGAACACCTTTATTCTTGACATAATACAAGTGATACAGTAAACAATGATCGTGCAACACAAAGTAGCAAGGCTACAGTACATGCCTCTGCAAGTGAGTTGAACTATTCATGTGGCCCTTTAATGCCAGTTTAATAAAGAGCGCATTCCAAACCATTCGCGAAAACTGAACTGGTCAATCGTACACCCACCAGTGGCTAGTGTCAGGAGATCACCCCTCCTATAGAAGTACACTATAACATATATATATATGTATATATATATATATATATATATATATATATATATCATATTCAAGGGAAACTAGAAAAACAAATGAACAATTGTCTGCATTCCATAACCATGAATAGGAGAAAAAAAAGAAAGCAAAACTTTACAGGAGGTGACTGTGACAGAGAATGAACCGTGAGACGTGACTGCAGATGGGTGAAAGGAGAGGCTGAGCGCTGTAACTCAGACTATAGCACATTGTTACTACTATTTATTTTGGCATACAGGTGAGACTGCTGATATTAGACTAGTCATTATAGAACGCTGTGCCCTGCAGTATGCCCCCCACACATTGCCAGGAGTGATGCACCATCCAGCTGCTGTTAGCTCATTGTGTGCACTCTGCCTATGGGAAATAAAACTCTGTATTTCCAGGAAAAAGGGGACCTACCTGCAGACACTCAGAAAGTGAGCCAGTCATCCATTCATTACACCTGTCTCCTCATCCTTCCTCTGAATGGTGTCATTTCTCTTCTCTCTGAGTTCTCCAAAGCTTCACTGCTTGTGTCTCAGTGCAGACTGTAATCCCTCTGAGATCAGCCCAGTCTACTATCTTGTATCCTGCACAGAAAAATGCAGCTTTACCCGGATCTCATCTCCCTTTTACTTCAGAGTCCTCAGATCTAGTGTGAATTTTGAATAACATGGAAGAAATGGGAAACATGCTTCTCCTGCAAGCTGGAGACAAACTATAGGGGGCTACAGCTTTCATGCCACCAGCCCAAACTGCCCCCTCCTGCTAACAGCTGCTGATTTGCTCTAGTCGTCGTTCATGAATCTAATCTCTGCAGGAATATCCTCACCAAGTGCTGCCCCACTGAAAAGCCAGGTACACTATAACCTTCCCTGAAATCAACTGAGCCATTTACACAGCTGCAACAAAGGGAAAAGACTCCTACTGTGTTTTCTGCAATCAATTTTGATAAATATTAATGTCAGTTTTTTTGTGTGTTTTCAGATATCACTAGCTGTGAACCTAAGGCGATTCCAATACTCTCTTGTCTTGGGTATATTCCAAAACTAACCTTGACAGCCAAGTGATTTAAAAGCCATTGTGTAGCTCATTGCTTGCATAAATAATATTAGGAAATCAAAGACAATTTCAGGATCACACTTTCTGGGAAAAGGTGACCAACATGTCTGTACTGTTTCAACTGAGAAAGGAGAGAACAAGTACTGCACCAGAGACACAGAATCAGCATATAGCAAATGTGCTGTATGTAGACTCTAGATATCTGCTTTATTGGTTATTATTCATATAAAAAATAAAATAAAACTGATATATTATATATGGTCCATTTGACTTTGATACAATTTTACACGACTTTCTACAACTGTAAACCTCTTCTTCAAATTTACTTTTCCAGATCATCTTCATCTTCCCAGACTCTAGCATCAGAACAATAATCTAGAGCAGAGGTTCCAATAGCTCTGGCTCAAAGCACCGTTAAGGTGCCCATCCACTAGATGATTAAGTTGAGCGATAGAACGATAACGATCATTCAATTGTTTGCAAATCGTTTGCAAAAATGTCTAATGGGCCCCATTCATCTGTGATGGATTGCCGCGATCCCGCGATGCTGCAACCCGGCATCGCAGGATAGCAGAAATCCAACATGTTGGATTTCGGCGATTTGATGATCACGATAAAAAAATTATCGCAATTGTCAATTGACATTTAACACCACCGTTGCCAGATCGCAGAACATCGATGGTGGGTGATCGGAGATTTCCAATGGCGATCGGATATTTACAATCGCAGCCCTGCATCGCGGTGATCCATCGCAGATGTATGGGCACCTTTTAACGACCAGCAATGCGCGTGCCGGCTGGTCATTTAGACATCTATCATTGTGTAAACATGCTGGACCTCCTGACGATATCGTCAGGTTCAGCATATTTGCAGATGATTGATGACCCTTCACTGAACGACTGCTCATTCACTGCAGGCTCATCACAGACTGACAAACGACTGCATGGTTACAATGTCGCAATCATGCAGTTGTTTACAGATCTGCAAGTGGATGGGCACCTTCAGGGCCAGCTCTAGGGGTGTTCGGCCAGTGCGGTCGCACAGGGGTGCCACCCGTAGAGGGCGGCACCCTTCCCCAGCATCCCGATTTCAGCGGGACAATACTGTCCCACTGTTCCACCCGCGGGCCAAAGTGGTCCGCGGGTGGTAGTCAAATCGGGAGGCTGGGGACCCCCACAGCCACAGCTGTGCGGCGGTGCCTGAGCCCCAGAGAATGAATGGATGCCGCGCGCATGCACGTGGCAACCATTCACTGATGGGAGAGGGCTGGGGGAAGCCCAGCCAGTGATGGAGTGCTGGGCTTTACCCCCAGGCTGACATTATATGGAGGTGTGCCATGCGGGCACGCCTCCAAATAACGTCACACAGGGGGCGTGGCCTATGGTAATTAGGCCACGACCCCAAACTGATTTAACCATCTGTGCTTAAACATGGATATCTCTAAAACCTGAACTGTTGGGGTGTCTTGAGGACCACATTCGGGAACCTCTGATCTAGGGGCGTATTTACTAAACCACATGGATTCCCTTTAAAAAAAAATCACTACTTAAACTCCTGTGGTTGTTTGTAAAAACACATTTCAGTGAAGAAACTCCCCAGCATTTTTGTTGATGTCAGATCACCAGAAAAACAATGTCCTGTTGCACTCAGAGACATTATGGGATGGTACAGAATTTAATGTACTGTACGCCCATTTGAGCAGTACAGTATCTTGTATGCATTCTCACTGCGCGTGCTCAGACTATGAGCACAAGCAAAGGTGCAAATATGTGATATGGACATATCGATCTTTACGACTGAGGAGGTGAAATTGGGGTTTGAAGAGATGAAGCTCAGGAAGGGCATATTCATACAAATGTTGGCCATGCAGACCAGCATTTACTATAAATGCTCCCCGGGAGGTTTCTATCCTCCCTGAGCTCGCCTTAGGACACCTGCTTTACGGTTTGACAGGTGTACCGCCCCTTGTAGATAGCGTACATTTTGCACATATTATATGATAGTGCAAATACACACTGACAATGCTGACTAGTAGTAAAAACCAGGCAAATAGGCAAATTAACTCAAACACTAAATTGTGCAAAAATGTGCAGATTACAAGTTAATGCTATGTCAATATATATGTGCAAACAACCAAAAACATGGTCGTTTACATAGTAAACATGTAACAGCTGGATTGAATCCACAATCTGGTAAAGAACAAATAAATAAATAGAAATAAAAAATTTAAATGAAAAGATGCTGTCGTCCCAGCACTAGATCATGAGAATAATAAGTAATAACTTTGTTTCTGTACAACCAATGTACAGTATATAGATACAGTGTGCGTGGCCACGCTACTAATATACCTACAGTCCAGTATGTAGATGTAAAAAGAGACAGCAAGCAATAATCCAACCTTGGTATACCCGTCAATATGGCTGGAGGCGGTGGTAACCGCTGACTGTAGACAGACCAGGCTTGCTGGGTGATAAGTATACCGGCTCCACTGGCACCGGCAGGGATCGTGTGCGGCTAATGAAAGTGAACGGCAATTTACCGCTGGAAGTGTGACGGACAGGGCTTGCTGGGCAATTAATCCTCCAATTCCTCCTGTCACAGACACGTCTGTGGTGAAGCAGCAGCAGCCGCTGACTGTGTGTCGGACAGGACTTGCTGGGCAATTAGTGCTCCAGCTTCTCCAGCAGTCAGACGAATAGCCTCTAGGTTGCCGTTGTTACGTCCTTGTCTGCAAGACAGTTCCCGGGCTGAAGTTGGAAGGGCTTGCACTATTAATTGTACTATTAATTGTACATCTGTTCAGGATCTCCTGGAAGGCACTGGTCTAGGAATATACGCATATCAGATAATGATACAATTTACTGTGGCTGTATATTAAGTAACTGATGTTAGATTGGTAAACATGTAACAGCTTGATTGAATCCACAATCTCGTAAAGAACAAATAAATAAATAGAAATAAAAAATAAAAATGAAAAGATGCTGGCGTCCCAGCACTAGATCATGAGAATAATAAGTAATAACTTTGTCTCTGTACAACCAATGTATATAGATACTAATATACCTACGGTCCTGTAGGTAGATGTAAAAGTCACGGCAAGCAATAATCCAACCTTGGTATGCCCGTCAATATGGCTGGAGGCGGTGGTAACCGCTGACTGTAGACAGACTGGGCTTGCTGGGTGATAAGTTGCCAGTGCCTTCCAGGAGATCCTGAACAGATGTACAATTAATAGTGCAAGCCCTTCCAACTTCACAATAGAATAAACCTGGCACCAATCTTATATAAATTTAAGAAAAAAAGACAATTCAGTATATTGCTGAATCTGCAGCTCTCTATATTGGAGATCTACTCAAAAAAATCTCCTAACCTTAAACAAGTGAACAACTTCAGCCCGGGAACTGTCTTGCAGATGAGGACGCAACCCTACCACAAGGGTCTCGTCACAAGCCTGATGGTCGCGACCATCGTAACCATTACCTGGCTGCTCGCAAAAGCTGTGGGTAGTCACCCACAGCTTAGTGAGCGGCCAGGAGGCCGGCTCCATAAAAAAAAGAAAAAAAACGCTGTGATTCAGAGTGAGCGCTCTGCAAGAGCATCCGGTTCTGAATCAGGGCCTCTGTCCACAGGTCCAGTAATAGCGGCGGCTTGCGAGTACTGTATGGCAGCGGCAATCCCGGCACTCAGCTTGTACTTGCAGTAGAATAGAACAGGATGAAAAGTATAGGCTGGATCAGTCAGGAGTCCCACAGTGTCTTTAGATTAGACAGCAGCAGCATGTGAGGTTGGCAAAATCCTCTTCCTATACTGCTGCGATAATATCTGTTAACCTCAAGTATTTAGCGCTGTGTTATTTCCTTGTTTTCTCATCTCCCACGCCTAACAGACTTCCCCATATGTCCCCCAGACCTCTCCACATGCCCACCAAAACCTATCAACATGGCATTAGACCTTCACACATGCCCCCAGACCTCTTCACATGCACCTTACATGCTTCTTTAGAAGCACCATTGGACCCACCATTGAAACTGGCACCATCCCTATGTCAGGTGCAGATTATATATCTGAATATGGCCTTCTAGGTGAATGATTCTGCATCTCTGTATCACCTCTATCAGCCAAATGCCCGTAACACTCCCATAGCACGCTCATAAGAGGGATCATCTCCATATGACCGCTTAGCAACCTCCCTGTCACCGCCGAGGAACACTCAATACATTTTTAAAACATTTCTCAAACCAAGCATCTCCCATGCGTCTCAATTACAACTGTGCCGATGTGTGTGCTGACTCTGGATGCTTGCGCAGTGTGGCTTAAGCCAAGTACACACTGGATGATGTGTGTACCGAGCAATATTGGCAACGGCGGGCCCGGCAGGGGTGCCAGCATCAGTAAGTGCATACACACGATGATCGACGGCAGGGGGGTATGCTGCATTTGGCAGCATAGCATTTTTAACGATATGTTAAGTTCATACACACTTGACGATTTGAAGTATATATCATTCAACGATATCGTTATCGTTCATAAAAATCATCCAATGTGTACGGGGCTTTAGACAGATGCGCAGAAGAAAAAGTTCACTTCATTGTGTCTGACAGCAGGCCTTAAGTGTAAGATTCAGCTAGCAATGAGGATTGTCGGAAAACACTCTGACGCTGGCACATGTGGTTCTCCAAGTGCCTGCATTCTGGGGCAGGCCTGCTGGGCCCTGTAGCTCCACTGTAAAGAACAATATTAAAACTATCTTATACACATTATCTCTGCACCCACTGCCACCAGGTGTGCAGGGCTTTGAGTCCAGGACGGGTAGATCCTCGGGAGGGGGGAACCCAATTTATTTTTGGTGTTCCCTCTTTCTAAGGATTTACAGTCCTTGGCTGACCAGTTAGGTGCTAGCTTTTCGTGATGTCAGGGAGACCCTATGCTGTGTTTTCACCTGGTATGGCGTAAGCTCCCAGGCTGATTCAGCCTGGTGCTGGTTAATGGGAAATACGGGGTACCCCACGCCGGTTTTTCCCCCTGATTTTCCATGACCAGACCAGGCTGAAAGGTCCAGGGCTGGTTATGGATTTAGGGGTGGACACCACACATTTAAAAAAAATAAATAAATAAACTTGAACCCTTTAATTGCTTTTAACCATAAGAAGCCTGCAGAGATCATAGTGATCTGTGCAGTGCTTCTTCCAAACTCGTCTGCCACAGGCATGTATATTATTTGGGTGTGTGTTTAGATCGGTTAGTAATTCTGGGTGTTGCTATAGTCTTTTATATTAGAATATCGATTGTTTGTCCAATGTTATAAACTGTTCTAAACCCAGTTGGGATTTTAGAATTGCGTTTTTTGTCAGTTTGCCATTTATTTTAAACCAACAGTTAGTAAATATACCGCTTAGTCTTTATTACATATTCATTCTTCTCTATTTACATTTCATTGTTTTTGTGGAAACAAATATAAGGAAAACTGTGTTCCTGGTGCAGCCAATAAAAGGATTTAGAGATGCCTGATTTAGAGATGCATTCGCAGCTGTGCTTCCATAATTAGCTGTTATGCGAAAATATGCTAATGCCAGCTGGTATTGTATTGAGATGCACACCGGTGGCTTCGCAATTATTTTGTCGCCACTCCCATTGACCTCCTTCAAATGTCCCCTGACCGCAGTGGTGGTTCTGGGGTGGCCCAGCATGGCTGTCACCTGGGGCGCTGTGGTCTGAGGGCGCAGCCGCAGTCAACTCACCATCTAATCTGATGGTGCCTGTCCGCTCTTGCCCACCGCTATTATAGTAGTAAAACTTCGGTGGCATCATGATATACTCTTGGTCCTTCCCACTGTCTCCCAGAATGGCGATGCTGTGCGTGATGACATCACATAGTGTGACATCACTGCACATGGTATTCTAGGAGTGGCTGAGGGGACAGAGGAGCAACAGCAGCAAGGAGGAGGGACCTGCCTGCCTTCACAAGGCAAGAATTGGCAAACGGCCACCCCAGCCCTTGTACAGCACGCTATGCCTTTTTTTTATTTGTGGCTATTGCCACACCCCAAACAGGATATGCCCCCAGAGCTCAGGCCCTGCCGGAATGTCAATCACTTTGCAAAGTAATCCTCACTGCAAGCGGCATCGCAAAGGTACTGTACCTTGGCTTATGTGCAGTGTGACCATGACGCATGTGCAGTTTACAGCTCTGGCAGTCCCCTTGTACGCCCACAAAAGGGACGTGACCTTGCCTCACATGAGCATGTCGCAAGTCACGCAGGCCTGGCCACATGGCACGCCCCTGTCTTTCAGTATCCCCGGCCGAGTAGAGTGACATGGAGGCGGAGCTGCTCGGCCGGAGTTTGCCGCCAAACCGGCCCATCTGGCCATCGGCCCTTCTGGCATTTGCCAGGAGTGCCAGATGGCCATTCCGCACTGCTGTACACTACTGTATGTATAGATACAAATACCAGTGCATAAAATACACTTACTAAAATACATTTACTGTATTTATGATAATCTTACAGGGTGGGCTAGGTTGATTGTAAAATAATGCATACAATAAGTTATCTCTTCCTATTTTCATGTGGGAGACATTGTATCCAACTACTGTACAAGCATGTACAGTTAGTGTATTTATTTTCTTAATTATTGTTATCATGTATTGGAGGTACTGTAAGATACAAAATGAATACATACTATGGGCCTTATTCAGCATGGATTGCTATTGCGATAGCGTACGCAGACAGGCGATCGTTGCATACTGCGGATGCATCGCAGGGAAGGTGAGCGAGTTAGCATTGCGATCGCCCTGCGTTCACCTACGCAGATTGAAAGCCATTGCAGACAGAGGGAGTAAGGTCAGGCCTGTTGTAATTATGCGTGAGGGGCCGATGTTACTGATGTGAACACAGGTCTACGAGGTATACGGATGTGGGAAAGCGGTAGGGGGCGTCTCCATGTTGGCTTTGGGCGTCTCTATAATAGCTTTGCAATTGCAGTCATTAACATATTTTCGCAGCACACCTGCGTGCGTAATTGCAGCTGCGATCTGTAGTGATTCAGTCCCTGTATCAGATAACAGAAAAGTACTATCGTGACATCATGAAAGAGGGCACCTTTGATAAAATTACAGTTTATTGCTCAGAATGAAGAGTGGGTCAGGCTGGGTGACAAATGTGGAACTTTCCTTATGCAAAACATGTTACATCTACTGTCTGTGCATCTAAATTGGATTTAGTTTATGCAAATGAGATATGTAAATGATCTAGAAAGGGTGGAAGCAATGTACATATGAAGATGTTTCCACATTTAAACTGCTTTTCAATAGGTTTTTCAGTGTCAATTTTTAACCTCAACCGAGAAGTATTTATATTATTATTAGTTCTATCTCAGTAAACAATGCACCAGATGCACACATCAATATCCTGTAGATTCGTAAAGGAATGCCTCCCTTCAAATCATGTATAATCCAAAGCAAAAATGTACTCCTTTGCAACATATGACATGTTAAGGGTTAATTTGGAGCTGGATGTGAGTTTGCTAGCATGCACAGCACAAGTCTATAATGTCTCCTAATGTTTATTTGTATGGTAAATTAAACTTTATACACTGACTTTAATCAGGCTTCAAGTATGTCTGCAAGACTGCAACTCAGTATTCATTTTCTTTAATTGAAGAATTTCTGGTACATTATGTTGTATCAGCTCTTCTCTCCAGCAATAGGGAATCAGCAGCCTTTCCTGAGAAGCCAGCATAGTTGCAATGTTAAATATATGCAAGTTCAACTTAGGGATCTCCAACACAGCATGTATGTAAATTTTGCTGTTGTTGTTACGTATTATGACCTTTAACATAATAAATTGGCCTCACACATTTTTCATTCCTATCAATAATTCATGACGGGTTAAGGATACCATTAAATACCATTTGGATTACATAATAATGCAAACTGGAATGTTACTCGGGTGCAATGTTACGCTAGTCATACAAAAATTGAGATTCATGTTGTATCATAAATTAGCTGAAATACAAAATGAATTGGAGCGCCAAGTGAAATTATTATTGTATGCCAAAGTTAATTAAGTGTTGAGTTTTGCATTCCAATTATTTATTGTGGCATCTTATAGATGTTTTGCTGTGAAGAAAACACAGATCATTATTTACAATGGAATATTGCTTAGTGTTTCCCAGACAATGACTTCTTATTTACACTGACTCCCTTTATACCACCCTGCTGTATAATGTGACCCTTATTTACCACCATTTACATTTGCCTAAGAAAAGTGTAGTCCGTACTCTAGATGTTACAGATACTTGCCAAGTTTTTACCAAGCCCCCGTTCCCCCCCCCCTCTAGGAATTGCTTTAGCAGAGGTTGTTATACAGTACACACCGACGCGATGGGTCAGGGTTGCTGGAACTAGGCAGAAGCTCTCCAGGCAACCAAGAAACCAAATATAGCTGACACAACACAACGGTACCACCCCCTAGGCTGCTTGGCGGTAGCACCGCTCATGCACCCCTAGATACGGCTTTGGAGAGGCCCAGAGGTGATGTCAGTGGGCCGCGGCACCATTAATTGCATCATCACGTCCCCACCACCAACTGTACAATGCACAACATTGTGCAGTCTCGATTAAGGCCTTGAAGATTCAATTCACTGAGAATGTTGGATGTTGGTCTGCCCTCTCTGAATTCTTTTAAAACTACCCATTAGTAAATATACCCCTTTGTCATTATTAAAATTCTCTTATTTAATTGAATAGATATAGTCAATTGTGTGCCCCTTCTATGTTCCTAATTATTATATGTTGAATATGTGCACAATTAATTTAAGTGTTATCATCATAATAAGAATTTTCTATCTTTCTTGGTCCTCCATGCTTTAATGGGAATCATACAAATCCATACAGAGAAATAAAAATAAAACCCTATGCAAAGAATGGACTTTTCTGAGGAGCACACAAGGCACAATGAATCAGTCTCCAGTGAGTCTGGCTAGTTAATAGCCAGGTAGCCAGTCAGTGTTGCTCTTGCACCAATCAGCCAATCACAGAAACATTGCACTTGAAAAACAAAAGATAGGCCTCCTGAAAGGGATATCTGCGGATGAGGTTAAACAGGGTACTATTTTCTCAATGTGGTCCTCAACTGTTGGTAGCTTGAAACTTGATATGTCATTCCTTCAATTTTCAGAGCACCAACCAACCTGCATATGTGTTTCCAAAGACCATGAACATATATAAGGTCGAGATGTATTAATGATCTATTCAATATGCGATCACTAACTTCCATCACGCCCTACGTATCTGCTTTAAGGTCCTCCGTTATCCTTCTTTAAAATTTTGCCAGGACATCCCCCCGATATTTAGCTGTCATGGCAATGTCTTCACGTCCGGATTTATGACCCGGCTGATGTATTGGGCAAGTCTATCTTTTAATGGTACAACAAATAAAACAACACGTTATACATTTAACACACAAAGATATTAAAAACATTTCACTTAAATAGTTTAAAATAAGTATGGAAGAGGTATTTTATGGGCATGCTTTTTAAGGATGAATGTTACAGGATTTGAGATGGGATATCAGTAAAGCATGTCAACACCCCAGGGGAAAAAACCATGACATGACATAAGCAAGTAAGAGAAAAGGGTTCAAGAGTCACATATCACATGAGCAGGTTCAGGTGGGTGGAAAGATAAAGTGACATTTGGAATAACAAGTGGCAATTGGAGAGACAGTGACATGTTGTTACAGGGAGGAGGAGAGCAGTGGTTTTCAAAATGGCGCTTCAAGGAAGAGAACTGCCTTAATTTTAATTTTAAGCAGAAACAATGATTGAAGTTGAAGCCACAGAATGTGCATGGAACAAAGGTTTGATAAATTGGCCTGAAGATATTCGACAACACAAAAAGAGGTGTTGACATCTAATGCCATCTAACTATAGACAGGGCTGCAGAGAGCTGAACGGGTTCTGGGTAATGGAGTTGTGGCTAATTCAGAGAGGAGTGGCAACTCCCCCTCCAAAAAACATGAAATATACTGTACTATGTGTGGCTTCTCTCAGCAATACCACAATAGGAGCAGCTGACCCGTGCCCTCGTCTGACCCCTCCAACAAACCCAGGCAATCGGTAAACACCCCCACTCCTCGGTACCCCTGACTGTACATTTTAAAGTATACTTGGTGCTTTTCCACCATGTTAGGCCTACAGAACAGCTTTGATTTTGATTAAGATACTTGATTTATTTTTCCCCACATTATTGTTATGGACTTCACACATCAAACACAGGATTAGTGTTTTATGGTTTATAAAAACGTCCATTGGTAAACATTTGTATTCATTTTCTGTTCCTGTAGTTGAAAACAAAGAAATATAGGGCCTTATTTGAAGTTCTATGCAAGTGGACAATATGGTGGAGATGTATCAAACATTGGAGAGAGATAAAGCACCAAACGATCAGCACCTAACTGCCATTTTACAGACTGTTTGAAAAATGACAGTTAAGAACTGATTGGTTGATATATTGGACCTCAGTCAGAGGTGGCCGTTAGTTGAATCAGGGCGGCCACTTGCATCCTGAACGGCCGCCTCCTGGTCATTAGTTAAGCTGTAGGTTACCACCCACAGCTTAACGACCGACCAGGTTGATGGTCGTGATGGTGATCACAATCGCGACCATTGGGGCTTACGACCAGACCCTAAGGTTTTCGTCTGGGCACTCGTAAGCCCCAGGGAGCTTTCTGCTCTGATGGAGCAGGAAGCTCCCCACTGACATCACTAATGATGTCAGTGCGGCCGCCCACAAAACGGTAGGCGTTCGTAAAGGAACGCCTCCATTTTGGAAACCACCCACCCGGCCCACCTACCAAACGGGGGCAGCTGTCGATCAACATCGACAGCCGCCCCTTTGGTAGTGAGCTATGGAGCGACAGAGTTTCTCTGTCACTACGGTTCTTGCGCACGCGCAGTGCCGCTGCTGTGCGTGCGCAGGCCAACCCATCGAGTCAGTTACGAGCGCATCGGCGCTTGCAACCGACTCTGAATAAGGTCCATTATCTCTATCTAATGTATCTGTCTCCACGGTACCGGCCCGCCCTAGTTAGCCAGTGTAGCGCCGACCACAGTGAGTGCGTTCAGCGCTACACATTTACACAGGACCGGCACTAGGCTTCCAGCACCGGTCCTGTGCTGCACAGCTGAGCCCCTTCCCTCCCCCTGAGCGCTTGCACAATAGCGCCAGGAGGAGGGTGGCAGGCGGGCTCAGACTGTGCATAACACACATCGCCTCCAGCACTGGCGGTGATGTGTGTGTTAATCAGCAGCCAATGAGAGTCAGACAGACTCTCATTGGCTGCTGCTGCTGCACACACATCACTGCCGAGCGGCAGCGATGTGTGTGTGAATCAGCAGCCAATGAGAGTCAGATAGACTCTCATTGACTGCTGCGTGCCCACTGCAAGAGTCGGGCTTCTGTCCGGCTCCTGCAGTGGTAATGGGAGAAACGTCATGATGTCATGATGTCTCTCCCATAATGCAGAGCGGCCCGGCCCGGAAGGATGGACGTGCGGATGGCGGCAGGAGCAGGAGTGTGGATACAGGTAAGTATTTTACATTTGTTTCATTTTAGTGTGTATAGGAGGGACTACTACTGTGGAAGCTACTGGGGGCACTATATAAGGGGCTCACTACTGGGGGCACTGCACAGGGGGGTCCACTACAGGGGGGCACTGAAAAGGGAGAACCACTACAGGAGGCACTGCATAAGGGGGACAACTACTGGGGGCACTGTATATGGGGGGATCACTACTGGGGGCCTGCATATGAGGGATCACTACTGGGGGCACTGTATAAGGGGAACTAATGGGGGGCTGCATTAGGGGGACCACTACAGGGGGCACTGTTTAAGGGGCACTGCATATGGGGGACCACTACTGGGGGCCTGTATAAGGGGAACTAATCGGGGCCTGCATAAGGGGGACTACTACTAGGGGCACTGCATAGGGGGGGACTGTATAAGGGGCACTGCATTAAGGTGCAAATGGAAAGAAATATTCCCAGTGACAAGAAAGGGGTGTGTGTCATGTTGACATGCCCCATTTTTCAGTGGCCATGCCCATTTTGCGGGCTCCATTTTTAAATTTGCCCTGGGCTCCAAATACCCTAGTTACGCCACTGACTGTTGGTACAGAAAAGCAGAAAATAGCCATATTCACTGGAAACACACTACAGTTAATAACTGGTTAAAGCAGATAATATTGTTGCTTATTTATAATAATGGTAGCAGATGGACATGGAAGTGTTTTGTTATTATAAGGCAGAAGCTTTTTCCTTGGTGAATGTCTTATCTGTGCTGCTACTGATGGTTCACCATTGGTTACACAATGAGATACAATACAAGAACCAAGCCTTGTAGAAACCTTAAAATAGTCGTAACTCCTCTGCATTTAAAATAACTGACTAACAGGGAATAACCAGCCTTCACACACACTTAAGGTGCCCATCCACTAGACAATTAAGTTGAGCGATTGAACGATAACGATCATTGAATCGTTCAATCGTTCATACATCGTTTGCAAATCGTTTGTAAATCGTATGCAAAAGTGTCTGAAACGACCAGCGATGCGCGTGCCCGCTGGTCATTTAGACATCTATCACCTTGCAAACGTATTGGACAACCTGACGATATCCACACAGGGTTAATGGCTGCCACAGCACTGAAGGGATTGACCCCCGTGCTGTGCCGCCATTTTTAAATGGACAAAAGGCACCAGGCGCCCATTGTAAATGTGTACTCTGCGCTAGGCGCCGAGTGTTTAAAAATAAAAACGTATTTAAAATGGTATGTGCAGCACAGAGCCAGGATAGCAGGTCCTGGGCTACAGTGCTGCAGGTTGCAAAGCCTGATGCTGTGCACAGGCATGAAATATGAATGTATTTAAAATGTATGATTTTAAATGTATATTTTGTAAAGAAAATGCACTTCTTGAATATGCCTGTATAACACATGACCAGCTTGTGACTGCAGTAAATTAGATGCTGATTGTCATTTCCTGGCAGGAGGTATGAAAGACCTGTTGTGGTCAGTGAACTCCAGGTGAGACCTGGATGGTAGCTTGCTGTGCGACGGTGTGAATAGTGTCATATGGCCAAACCCTTCATTGACAACACTTTCATTGAAATGTGGGCTAGGAAGGCTCCGCTGTGTCTCTGGCTACAATGCTGGGCAAATTTGGGACCGACAATTTGTTTGTGTGTAGGAGATAATTGGATTGAGCTTCCTAGGAAGAAGGTCTTAAGACTCAGAAAGCCAAAAATGTTTTTAGTCATAGACATGTGAAAGGACGAATGCAATAGAAATTTGCATGATATTTACTATCTCAGAAATATTATATGCTAACTCAGTTTGTGCTTTTTGGATGGTATTGAGGAAATTGATTTAATTTCTGTGAAATGTAAGACGTATTTATTTATGTTTTCTGATTGGCTAAGAGGAACCCAGGGTGGATCTACCCCCCTGTGATATTGTGTATAAGAATGATATAAAAAGAGGGCCTGTGAGCCCTGTATGTTGTACAATCCTGTTTATCCTTTGTGGAGAAGAACTGCTGATAAGATTCCTGTATGCTAATGTACCTCTTCATTCAGAAGGTTGAGTCTTTTTTAAGACTTTGAGCAATAAACATCTTGCCTGACTTCAATTGTATCTTAATCCTGGGACCAACAGAATTGCGCCAAACCCTATTCTCCGGCTTTTCTGGGTAAGAGCTCCGTGTCAGCCATTCAAAATGGGCCCCCTTTCACCTAAGGAGGTGTTAGCAGGTGGTTGGAGCGGCCGGTCCCCCTCCATTCTTCCAAGTGTCTGGGCCCGGGACTATAGTCCCAGCAGTCCCCCTCTGATGGCGGCCCTGTTTTGAGTAGTTCCTGCTTTATTTAAATGACTTTGGATAATGACTACTGATGAGGACTCTGGCTTACATTTTCAAATAAGTTCCTGAAAAACAACATCTTCAGGAAAAGAATCTGCATAACATCTTCAGATAAGGACTATATAGCAACTTTTGGCCTGTCATCCTTATACCTTCAGACACCTCCCTCCATTTTATCTGCAGTTTTTAATTTAGAAACAACGGATAAAGCAAATTATTAATCTAATATGACATTGCATGGCTTAAGATGGGTACAAACGTGTCCAATCCTCCAGGGATCCAACCCCAGACCAGACTGTTTACACAATCCTACTGGAGACTTGGTCGCAGATTTAACGCCCAATATACAGTACTATGCAAAAGTTTTAGGCAGGTGTGGAAAAAATGCTGCAAAGTAAGAATGCTTTAAAAAATACAGTACGAGTGTGAATAGTTTATTTTTTATCAATTAACAAAATGCAAAGTGAATGAACAGAAGAGAAACCCACAGTAATTTCTATTATCATGTAGGATTCAAGTATTTTTGTTGATATTGTTGCAGTGTGCTGAGGGGAATCTCCCTTTTCTTCTGTGGTTCAGTGTAAAGCCCGTCCTATACAAGCACCTGTGCAATGTCATTAAGCTGATGTGAGCGACCACCATACTTTTTGTTGCAGTTTTGAGAAGCATGAAGGAAGCCAGCATTGGGAGGATGTGATGGTCCATATAGTGCCATGTGGAGGTTTCTGGGGTACCTCCTAGGTGAGTCAGCTCTCGGCTTATACTTGTGCTGTTATTATGTTATATTAAGTGTTTTGTTGACAGCCAGACTTCATCACTGTGCTCAGTAATGGACCCCTCCTCTTCTTGTCCGCAAGCAGCTTATACCTTGAAGAAGCCATGGATGGCTAGAAGTCACACTGGCCAAATGCAGACCATACTGATTGAAAAATGGAGAGTGACCCGATGTCTCATGAAACATTATTGTGGGCAAATTCAGCCCATGACAACAGGGACACCCAATCATCTTGATTGGCTGAAACATACATCCGAATGAACTTTTCTAAATCTTTGTTTACTCACTCTGTCTGACCATTACCCTGGGGATGGTAGGCTGAAGAGAAGCTCAGGTTGATGCCAAAGCACTTGCATAATACTCTCCATAATCTAGAGGTAAACTGCACCCCTCAGTCAGAAACAATGTCCTAGGGAAACCCGTGCAACCTAGAGATTTGTCTTTAGAATACTTCCAGTTTTGGTGCTGAGGGTAGACTTCTTAATGGAAAAAAGTGAGTGGCTTAGGAGAATCTGTCTACCACCACCTAGATAGTATTGAACCCTTGGCAGGGATGTTGATCCATCACAAAGTCCATGGAGATGTGGGTCCACAGAATATTAGGCACTGGTAGTGGCAGCAGGGGACCTAATGGAGAGTGCAGCAGAACTTTGTGCTGAGCACAGGTATGACAAATACCTCCTGAGGATTAGCTCCAAGGTTCTTTTAACTCCTGCGTGCCCACTGAAGCGTGATGAATGTGCCCACTGAAGTAACTTAGTCTGGAGTTTGGTTGTTATGAATGTTTTCCCCAGTGGAATATTGACCTTACTGGTAACTGCCACAAAGCAAGCAGGGTTCAGAATGGACTTGTCTTCCCTTACTTCCTCCACCTCAGCAGAATTGAATGCTCAGGACAAGGCATCAGCTTTGATGTTTTAGTTACCTGGGTGGAAGGTAATCACCAGATTGAACTGATTGAAGAATAATGACAATGTGGACTGATGGTAGTTTAGGCAGTGAGCTGTTTTGAGGTATGTCAGGTTCTTTTAATTGGTATAGACCAGAGTTGGGCAGTAAGCGGCCCTCCAGGTGTTGCTGAACTACAAATCCCAGCATTACTTGCAACAGTTTTAGCATGGCCAAATAGCAAAACTGTTGCAAGGCATGCTGGGATGTGTAGTTCTACAACCTCTGGGGGACCATTTATTGCCCACCTCTAGTATAGACTGTCACCGGAAATTTTGCTCCCTCCAACAAGTATCACCATTCCTGAAGATCCAATATGATGGCTAATAGTTCTTTATCACCGACAACATCATTCTTCTCCTGAGCAGAGAATTTACTGGATAAGAAACCACAGGAACACCACTTGCCCTCTTTATCTTTCTGCGAAAGCACTGCCCCCAACTCCAACCATGGAGATGTCCACCTCCAGGAAAAAAGGTTGGTCACAATTTGGTTGTCTCAGAATGGGTGCTGAAATAAAACACTGCTTACAAAGATTGATAGCTTCCTCCACTTCAGATGGTCATACCTGGGTATCTTGACCCTTCTTGGTAAGAGCAGTGATGGGAGCTGTGATGGATGAGTAGTTTCTAAAGAACTGGCGATACAAGTTGCGGAAACCCAGGAAAAGGTTGCATCACTTTCAACCCAATTGGATGAGGCCAGTTGAAAATGACTGTTCTCTGGATCCAACCAAAGGCTTGAACCTGAAATGATGTAGCCCAGAAATGTCAGTTCCTTTTGCTCGAAGGAGCATTTCTCTAGCTTACAGAAAAGCTGGTTGGCCAGGAGTTGTGAGAGTACTTCACATAAGTGTTGGCGATAGCTCACTACATCTTCAGAGAATATCAGGATGGTGTCCAGATATACCATCACGTGCTTATATAACATGTCCCGGAAGATATGATTCATGTATTTTTGGAAAACAACTGGAGCAGTACTGAATCCAAAAAGGCATGGCTAAGTATTCGTAATGGCCATCGCGAGTGTTAAAGGCCGTCTTCCACTCGTCCCCAGATCGGATTCTTATTAGATTGTAGGCTCCAGAAAGGACTAGTTTGGTAAAAATCTTTGCCCCTTTTATCCAATAGGAGAGCTCCGAGATCAGGGTTAGGGAAAACCAGGCTTTCATGGTAATGCTATTCAGGCCCTGGTAATTAATGCCTGGTCCCAGACCTTCATATTTTTTCGTAACAAAGAATAAACCATCAGGTGATTTGGACTCCTTGATGAACCCGGGCTCCAGAGTCTCTTTAATGTACACTGCCTGGGACTCAAGAAGTGAGAGAGGAAACACTCTTCCATGAGGAGACATTTTCCCAAAATTTGGGATCCCCACAACAGGTTTTGATGTTCACTCCAATCTAAAGTGAGAGCATGCTTGTGAAGCCATGGAAGACTCATGATAATCAAACTCTCGGTTGACAGGAGTATATAGAACAAATTTAGCTCCTTATGAAGAGCACCAACTTGCATGGTAACTTCTGAAGTCCTGGAGCAGATGGTAGCCATGGGAAGTTTATTCCCATCCACTCTGGTAACGTAGAGTAGCATCTGTAAAGGCAGACAAGAAATTCCTAACTCCAGAACTTACTTGGCTGTAATGAAGTTACCATCAGCACCCAAGAATTTCAGAGGGTTTCTCTAGAACAAGAATCACATTGATATTTACTATCTACTACTGGGAGGAAGCACTTTCTTTTGGCTTGTGCTGAAATGCACCTAATCTTACAACCCCTCAATCAGTTAGGCCTTCTTGTTTCCCAGATATTTTGAACAGCCAGATAGAAGATGGCCTTGGTTTGCAACAGTATAAACACAACTTGTTTTCGAACCTTCCTGATCTGCATGAGCTTTTCTGGAAACTCAACCGGAGCTGTGAAAACCGGGATGAGCTTGAAGCTGAAGTGCTGAGACTGTTCTCTCTCTCGTGTTCTCTCTCTCTGTTGTAAAGATCTGCCCAGATACACAAGGAAATCAGGTCATCCAGAGATGTTAGCAATTCTCTGAATGCCAGTACATTCATTATTTGTTCTGACAGACCTCGCATAAATGCAGCAAAAAAGGCTTAATTGTTCCACCCTAACTCTGAGGCATAGGTTTGGAATTGCACAGCATATCGTCCTGCAGATTGGTTGTCTTGCTTCAGCTGCAGAATAGCTGACCCTGTGGAGAATACTCGCCCGGGCTCAAAGATCTTCCGGAAGGCTGCTAGGAACCCAGAGGGTAATTTCTTTCCCATAAAGGATAAGCCCAAGCCAATTCCTGTCCAGACAACAGCAAGGTCACATAAGCCACTTTCGTCCTCTCAGAAGTAAAACTCGCCACCTGAACCTCGCACTGAATCGAGCACTGATTCAGAAATCCTTGACAGCATTTGGGATCCCCATCATACTTCAAAGGATTCAGAATCCGTAATGGTGCAGAAGCACCTGCAGCTTGAATGGCCACCATAGGAGGTGGAGCTGGTTGTACAGGAGGTGGCTGTGCGACACTGACTCGTTGCATAATTGTTTGTAGACACTGCATAATTTGGGCCTGGTCTTCCTCTGGTCTCCAGCAAGTCTCGTGGTGAAAGATTACCAGTGACATCCATGTGTGGGGCCAGATTATCTGTTGCAACTCACGAATAGAAAGTGTATGCTGCTAGCCTGTATTTTGGGATTGGCGAGGCCTAGTACTGAGACACAGAGTCAATCGTGCCAGTGGTATTCAGCAGGACCCCCGCAAAGACATGGTGGTAGCGGCCCTCAGACTTGGTTCCCTAATACAGCGTAGTCAACAAGCCGGGTCAGAACCGAGTGGACAATATGGTACCAGTGAGCAGACAAATGCAGGTCACTGAGGAAACCAGAATACCAAGGGAAGTTCCAGGGTAGAGATGGAAGCAGGTCACAAACAAAGTCAAGGTCAGGAATGGGCAGGTTTTGGAGCCTATAACCTGGCACAGTAGTGCACCCAGAGCCTACCTTATATAGGAGGAGGCGGAATTTGGAGCCTCCTGTGACGTCAATAGGGGCTGTGCTTGGTCCTTTAAATTCTCCTGCAGGTCGATGCACGCACTTACAGCCACACTTACAACCACATTGACCTGGTGGGGAGAAGCTGAAAGCAGGTCACTAGAAGCAGGTGCCAGGGACTTCCCACTGCCCGCTGTTGATCAGAACCTTAATGCTGCTGGACCAGGTAAGTAACGCCCAGTCTCCGGCACGCTTTGACATAGTCATAGTAAAAAGCAATTTTAAAGTGCAACTGTGCAACTGTGAAAATGTCAGCTCTGGGTTCCGAGATATAGCCCTTTTATGATGATGGAGGGGTATTTTGGTAAATACTAAGAAATGTTGGCATCAAGAGAATATATATAATACACCTGAATACAAGAATGGAGAGTCATTGTAGGCAGTGAAAAAAATGTCCAAATGTCCATCACAGTCCTCTGGTTGATCAAAGCAAACTTCTGCCCCCTTTGAACTTCAAACTCAGACTTATGAAGAACTTTTTAAAGAGGATGAACAAAGATTGAGGGAGCTTTCAAGTTCCTGAGAGGAAAATTTCCACTTCTGAGTGATGCTAAAGTTAAGGAAGGAATCCCTGTTGGTCCGCAAATTTGCTTCTATACTTGCTGACTACTGTGGGACAGTGACAAGAGATGCCCCAGAAGAGGAGTACAAGCGACAACAAAGAGAAAGCGCTCACATGAATAGGCCACTATTTGAGATAGTACTTTCGGTTGCTGTATGTTGTTTTGTTTTGTGTACTTATTTGTGATTGATTTAATTGAAACAACTGTTATTTATATTGTATCAAGAAAATATCAGATTGTTTTAAAATTGCTTTTCACAATGACTATATTACTGACGTACATATAACACAAGTAGTGTAGCTCAAACACTAGAGCTAATAAAAACATATTGAAGTCATATTCGATTTTCTTGACCTCACATTAGTAAATATGACTATTTTTAGAAAGGAATCAAATTAAATGGATTTCTCTGTTGTACAGTATAATAATTCCCTTTGTTGTGTATCAGGTGTTGCCCAAACCTCTTAGACTCTAAACTCATTTGAACAGGGCCAGATTTACCTTTTATTTCATGACATTGTATGTAATTTTATTATATCATAATTAGGGGTGAGCGGGTTCGGATTTCTGAAATCCGAACCCCCCCGAGCCCCCCCGATCCGAGTCCGATCCGAGTCAGGCTCGACTTTTCCCGCCTGACTCGGATCTGAAATCGAGGCAAAACTTCATCATCCCGCCTTCCGAGTCTCGCGGGTTTTGGATCCTATATAAGGTACCCGCGTCGGCGCCATTTTCTCACTCGGCTGTGGACAGTGAAGAGGGAGGGTGGGAGTTAGGGCTGTGTAGTGTAGTGTAGTGCTGCTGTTGTCCACTACTTCAAAGTCCATAGGGGCTGGCTGTGTTGTGCTGTGCTGCTGTTGTTAATAGGGGCTGTGTCCACTACTTCAAAGTCCATAGGGGCTGGCTGGACTGTGTTGTGCAGTCAGTTCTCCATAGGGGCTGTGTCCACTCCAAAGTCCTGTGCAGTGTCCCAGTCCTAAAGGAGTGCTGTAGTGTTGTCCAGGGGGTGCTCTGTCCATCAGGGGTGCTCCCCCCAAGTGCTAAAAAAATAATATATTTTCTGTGTTTGTGAATTGTGTGCGCAGTAGCCGCACGTGCATCAACAAAGTAGTGCCAAGCGTGCGCCTGTGTCATAAGTAAAGGGCCGGCTGGCTTGACCGTTAAGGGTGCTGTAACCCCCGAAAGTACACTCCAGTCCAAACCAAAAAAAAATTATTTTCTGTGTTTGTGAATTGTGTGCGCAGTAGCCGCACGTGCATCAACAAAGTAGTGCCAAGCGTGCGCCTGTGTCATAAGTAAAGGGCCGGCTGGCTTGACCGTTAAAGGGTGCTGTAACCCCCAAAGTACACTCCAGTCCAAACCAAAAAAAAAATTATTTTCTGTGTTTGTGAATTGTGTGCGCAGTAGCCGCACGTGCATCAACAAAGTAGTGCCAAACGTGCGCCTGTGTCATAAGTAAAGGGCCGGCTGGCTTGACCATTAAGGGTGCTGTAACCCCCGAAAGTACACTCCAGTCCAAACCAAAAAAAAAATTATTTTCTGTGTTTGTGAATTGTGTGGGCAGTAGCCGCACGTGCATCAACAAAGTAGTGCCAAGCGTGCGCCTGTGTCATAAGTAAAGGGCCGGCTGGCTTGACCGTTAAGGGTGCTGTAACCCCCGAAAGTACACTCCAGTCCAAACCAAAAAAAAAATTATTTTCTGTGTTTGTGAATTGTGTGCGCAGTAGCCGCACGTGTATCAACAAAGTAGTGCCAAGCGTGCGCCTGTGTCATAAGTAAAGGGCCGGCTGGCTTGACCGTTAAGGGTGCTGTAACCCCCGAAAGTACACTCCAGTCCAAACCTAAAAAAAAATTATTTTCTGTGTTTGTGAATTGTGTGCGCAGTAGCCGCACGTGCATCAACAAAGTAGTGCCAAGCGTGCGCCTGTGTCATAAGTAAAGGGCCGGCTGGCTTGACCGTTAAAGGGTGCTGTAACCCCCGAAAGTACACTCCAGTCCAAACCAAAAAAAAAATTATTTTCTGTGTTTGTGAATTGTGTGCGCAGTAGCCGCACGTGCATCAACAAAGTAGTGCCAAGCGTGCGCCTGTGTCATAAGTAAAGGGTCGGCTGGCTTGACCGTTAAGGGTGCTGTAACCCCCGAAAGTACACTCCAGTCCAAACCAAAAAAAAAATTATTTTCTGTGTTTGTGAATTGTGTGCACTGTGGCTGCACGTGCATCAACAAAGGAGCAGCGCCAAGCGTGCGCCTGTGTCCCATAAGTAAAGAGCCGGCTGGCTCATTTCTTAAAGGGTGGTGTAACCCACAAAGTGCACTACTCTCCAGCAAAAATAAAATAATATTTTCTGTGTTTGTGTGCGCTTTAGCCGCACGTATATATATCAATATAACATAAATGGAGGACCAAACTTTCTCCGATAAAAATAAAATAGGGAAAGATCAAGAACCTCTTCCTCCTAGTGCTGTTGCTGCTGCTGGGAGTTGTTCATCATCCCAGAGAGGAAGTAGGAACATCACTACTTTTACTAAACAATTGACCCTCCAACAGTCCCTAGCGATGAGGATGAAGTACGACAGCAGTCATCCTGAAGCAAAACGTATAACTGAGGCCTTGACTGCTATGTTGGTGTTAGACGTGCGTCCGGTATCCGACATTAGTGCAGTGGGATTTAGACAATTGATGGAGGTAGTGTGTCCTCGGTTCCAAATCCCGTCTAGATTCCACCTGCATCCTCAAAGCAGCAGCGACAAGCGTGCGTCTGTCTGTTAAAGGGTGGTGACACCCTCAAAGTGTGCTACACAAACAATTAAAATATTGTTCTTTTTTTTTCTGTCTTTGTGAATTGTGTGGGCTGTAGCCGCACCTGCATCCTTAAAGCAGCAGCGACAAGCGTGCGTCTGTCTGTTAAAGGGTGGTGACACCCTCAAAGTGTGCTACACAAACAATTAAAATATTGTTCTTTTTTCTGTCTTTGTGAATTGTGTGGGCTGTAGCCACACCTGCATCCTTAAAGCAGCAGCGACAAGCGTGCATCTGTCTGTTAAAGGGTGGTGACACCCTCAAAGTGTGCTACACAAACAATTAAAATATTGTTCTTTTTTCTGTCTTTGTGAATTGTGTGGGCTGTAGCCGCACCTGCATCCTTAAAGCAGCAGCGACAAGCGTGCGTCTGTCTGTTAAAGGGTGGTGACACCCTCAAAGTGTGCTACACAAACAATTAAAATATTGTTCTTTTTTTTTTGGTCTTTGTGAAATGTGTGGGCTGTAGCCGCACCTGCATCCTTAAAGCAGCAGCGACAAGCGTGCGTCTGTCTGTTAAAGGGTGGTGACACCCTCAAAGTGTTCTACACAAACAATTAAAATATTGTTCTTTTTTTTTTGGTCTTTGTGAAATGTGTGGGCTGTAGCCGCACCTGCATCCTTAAAGCAGCAGCGACAAGCGTGCGTCTGTCTGTTAAAGGGTGGTGTAACTCTCAAAGTGTTCCAAAAAATAAAAAACTATTTTTTTAATGTGTTTGTGACTTGTGTGCGATGTAGCCACACTTGCATCCTCAAAGCAGCAGCGACAAGCGTTCGTCTGTCTGTTAAAGGGTGGTGACACCCTCAAAGTGTGCTACACAAACAATTAAAATATTGTTCTTTTTTTTTTGGTCTTTGTGAAATGTGTGGGCTGTAGCCGCACCTGCATCCTTAAAGCAGCAGCGACAAGCGTGCGTCTGTCTGTTAAAGGGTGGTGTAACTCTCAAAGTGCTCCAAAAAATAAAAAACTATTTTTTTTAATGTGTTTGTGACTTGTGTGCGATGTAGCCGCACCTGCATCCTTAAAGCAGCAGCGACAAGCGTGCGTCTGTCTGTTAAAGGGTGGTGACACCCTCAAAGTGTGCTACACAAACAATAAAAATATTCTTCTTCTTTTTTCTGTCTATGTGAATTGTGTGGGCTGTAGCCGCACCTGCATCCTTAAAGCAGCAGCGACAAGCGTGTGTCTGTCTGTTAAAGGGTGGTGACACCCTCAAAGTGTTCTACACAAACAATTAAAATATTGTTCTTTTTTTTTCGGTCTTTGTGAAATGTGTGGGCTGTAGCCGCACCTGCATCCTTAAAGCAGCAGCGACAAGCGTGCGTCTGTCTGTTAAAGGGTGGTGTAACTCTCAAAGTGTTCCAAAAAATAAAAAACTATTTTTTTAATGTGTTTGTGACTTGTGTGCGATGTAGCCACACTTGCATCCTCAAAGCAACAGCGACAAGCGTGCGTCTGTCTGTTAAAGGGTGGTGACACCCTCAAAGTGTGCTACAGAAACAATTAAAATATTGTTCTTTTTTTTTCTGTCTATGTGAATTGTGTGGGCTGTAGCCGCACCTGCATCCTTAAAGCAGCAGCGACAAGCGTGCGTCTGTCTGTTAAAGGGTGGTGACACCTCAAAGTGTTCTACACAAACAATTAAAATATTGTTCTTTTTTTTTCGGTCTTTGTGAAATGTGTGGGCTGTAGCCGCACCTGCATCCTTAAAGCAGCAGCGACAAGCGTGCGTCTGTCTGTTAAAGGGTGGTGACACCTCAAAGTGTTCTACACAAACAATTAAAATATTCTTCTTCTTTTTTCTGTCTTTGTGAATTGTGTGGGCTGTAGCCGCACTTGCATCCTCAAAGCAGCAGCGACAAGCGTGCGTCTGTCTGTTAAAGGGTGGTGTAACCCTCAAAGTGTGCTCCACAAACAATAAAAATATTCTTTTTTTTTTTCTGTCTTTGTGAATTGTGTGGGCTGTAGCCGCACTTGAATCCTCAAAGCAGCAGCGACAAGCGTGCGTCTGTCTGTTAAAGGATTACATCGGTGACAGCATCCAAGTAGGCATGTCAGACAGTCCGTACCTGTACTGGCAGGAAAAAGAAGCAATTTGGAGGTCCCTGTACAAACTGGCTCTATTTTACCTGAGTTGCCCCCCCTCCAGTGTGTACTCCGAAAGAGTGTTTAGTGCAGCCGGGAACCTTGTCAGCGAAAGGCGTAGGAGGTTGCTTCCACAAAATGTGGAGGAGATGATGTTCATAAAATGAATTATCAACTCTTCCAGGGAGACCAGCCTCCAGAACGTACAGAGGGACCTGTGGTTCCAGCAGGGACGAATTAATACTCTGTGAGGATGAGGATGTACACACTGAAGAGGGTGAGGAATCGGTGGATGAGGAGGATGAGGATGACATCTTGCCTCCGTAGAGCCAGTTTGTGCAGGGACACATTAATTGGCAGCTTGTTTTGTGGGGGCCCAAACGAACCAATCATTTCAGCCACAGTTGTGTGGCAGACCCTGGCGCTGAAATGATTGATTTGTTAAAGTGTGCATGTCCTGTTTATACAACATAAGGGTGGGTGGGAGGGCCCAAGGACAATTCCTTCTTGCACTTCTTTTTTTTCTTTGCATTATGTACAGTTTGGGGCCTAGTTTTTCTAACTGCCATCCTGTCTGCCACTGCAGTGTCACTCCTAGATGGGTCACGTGTTTGTGCCGCCCACTCGTGTCGCTTAGCATAGTCATCCAGCTACCTCGGTGCAACCTTTTGGACATGAAAACACTATTGTGAGGTGTGAGGTGTTCAGAATAGACTGGAAATGAGTGGAAATTAAGGTTATTGAGGTTAATAATAGCATAGGAGCAGAGAAACCAACAAATTCTGTGATTTTAGCTGTTTTTATGCTTTTTTAAAAAAAAATACAGATCCAAAACACAAAACCCAGAACCCAAAACACGGAAGGGTGGTTTTGGCAAAACCAATCCAGATCCAAAACACGAAGAAAGATCCAGATCCAAAACCAAAACACAAAACACGAAAAGTGGCCGGTGCACACCCCTAATCATAATACCTTCAGTGTGCAGCACTGTGTAGTACAGTATGTCAGCACCTTATAAATAAATTATAATGATATATGGTAATGAACATATAAAGGTAGGGACTCTGATGAGGTATAATTGACTCTGTAATCTAGCAGGACCTATGCTCAGGGTCAGATTAAGGACTGTGGTGGGGGCTATCTGAAAATCTGCGGGAGCCCTCCAGACCATTACCAGCGAGAGTTAATTGGTCCCATAAATGGGAACATTGCCCTAATATATACCAATGCATTACACATTGGGAATATATGTAATTTGTCAACCAGATAGAATAGAGAAAATGAGAAATGATTATATATATATATTTTTTTTAATATGCTCTCATTTGTAGGTATCACTCATTCGCTGCAATATTGTTCGATTTTGTGTTTTTATAGCATAATATATATTTGTTTACTGTAAGACCCCCCCCCTCTTTCTAACCTTCTAACCCCAGCTCCTCTAAATACATAACATGGTGTATGTGGGAGGTAATTGTGTTTCTATGTTGTTTTTATCCTTTGTATTTGCTTTTTAAAGTAATTTATAAAACTGGGAAAATCATTTGCAGTTTCTTAAGAACTGGCTATCAAATCTGTCTAATAGTACTGCAGGTGCCAAATGTGAAGTTGGGGTCCTTTAGCTCTCTACAGTACATGTTTTCAACTACCTCTTATCTTTTAACAGTTTTATCCAAAATACTATTATATACTAAAGGTTATCTAGCGGTTCACACCATTGAAGTCAATGGTGGGAACCGTTCATTGGCTGAGAGAGGCGGAGGCTCACCTCTCTCAGCCAATGAATGCTTTCTAAGAGAAATGCTTAGACTGAGCCCGTCATTCGGGAAGAATCGTCCTTAGAGGATGGTACTAAGTTTGTGGTACGGGCTCATCGTTTTTTTGTTTTAAGGAGAAGCTGGATGCCTACTTGGACAAGAGGACCTGTCAAGGTATTGTAGGTGAGTATGGGTGAGTGTGTATGTGTGTAATAAACTTATACTTTCACAGTGTGTGAGTGTTATCTTTATTTTAACATTTCTTGTACAGGCGAACTAGAGGTACCAGTGGGCCCTTAATGCCCAGCATGCTGATACTTGTCATTCTCCAAGTACCAGCATGCGGGGAAGGCTTGCTGGGACCTGTAGCTCGACTGTAAAAGACAATGTTATTATATATTTTTTTACACACACTTTACACTATCAACCCGGCACCCACCGGCCAGGGGTGCCAGGGATAGACCTGGACTATCAGCTTAGGCCTAGTGTGACCTGGGGATGTGGACCTCTTTATTGGGGGATCCCCACTCCCCAGGGATCCCAGGCTTAAGCCAACTAGCGGCCAGGTGTGATGTTTTGGCCAGGGAACCCAGTGAAAGGGTTCCCCTGGCTGTGGCATCACACCTCCGTTAGAAAGAGTCCGGTGCTGGTTATGGTAAATACAGTGAACCCCTATTTATTTTGTCCCTTGTATTTCCCAAACTAGGACCGGCTTGCTGAGCCCAGTGCTGGTTGCGCTTAATACAGGGGACCCCTATGCCTTATGTCCCCCATATTACACAACCAGGACTGGCTCTGAAAAGTCCTGGGCAGGTTGTGATATTAGGGGGAGACCCCACGTAATTTTTTTTTACATTTTAAAATTTTTGTCCCTTTTTACACACAGATGCATGCACGGATCTCACTGATCTGTGCATGCATCTGTCAATCAGATCTGCTCATGCTAAAATCGAAAGCATAAAGTAAGTCTATTATTTTGGGGATTTTAAGTTCGATTTGGTGTTCCCTTTCAATTCAAATCTTAGTAAATGTGGGATTTGTATGTTGGTCTATGTAAAAGTACAGAAGTTTTTCTGATGTGCGATTTTGAGTGGGATTCGGTTTTATGTTCGATTTGACATTCGGTTTGCCTTTAGTAAATCTCCAAATGCAAAATCGAATACAAATTAAATGAAAATAGAATGTCAAATCACACTAAAATCAAAATTGAACATTAGTAAATATAACCCTTAGTATTATTAGGAAATATGAACAATGTCTCAATTTTGATTGTATCAATCTATCAATAATCAATCGATCGATCAATTGATAGTTTTCCTCTCTTCCACTACATATACAATACTGTGCAAAAGTTTTAGGCAGGTGTGGAAAAAATGCTGAATGAACTTGAAGTGATATACATTTATCGTGTGCAGTAAATATGCAAAAGCAACCACACCTGCACCTGTGGAAAAAATGCTGCAAAGTAAGAATGATTTCAAAATTAGAAGTGTTAAAAGTTTATGTTTATCAATTACCAAAATGCAAACTGAATGAACAGAAGTGAAATCTAATTTAAATCAATATTTGGTATGACCACCCTTTGCCTTCAAAACAGCATCAATTCTTCTAGGTACACTTGCACAAAGTCAGGGATTTTGTAAGTTTATAGGGCCTGATTCAGAGCCGCTCGCTGCTAGCGAGCGCTCGCTCTGAATCAGGCCCTTTTTTTTTTGTTTTTACCTCCTCCAGCCACAGCTTGTGCCAGAGGCCTGGAGATGGTCACGATTATTGCGACCATCGGGCTTGCGGCGAGACCCTGTGGTAGGGTCTCAGCTACCGCAAGCCAAAGTGGACTGCCTGCTCTAATAGAGCAGGAAGTCCACTGCTGACATCATGAGTGATGTCAGTAGGGCCGCCCACAAATGCCAGGCATTACTTTGGGTATGCCTGCATATGCTCAACCACTCCCCCTACCCACCTACAAAATGGGGCGAGCTGTCAATCAACATCAACAGCCACCCCGTCTTGTAGCGAGACCCAGAGCGACTGAACTTCAGTCACTCGCTGGGGCTCGCGCAAGCGCACGCTGGGCAAACATCGACCCACTTGCGAGTACTGTGCGCTTGCGAGCAGGTCTAAATCAGGCCCATAGTCAGGCAATAATGATCATCATTTCCATATGTAGGTTGAAACATAGTCATTAACTGAAACAGAAACAGCTGTGGGCTTAAAACTGGGTGAGGAACAGTGAAACTCTGCTACAAAGGTGAGGTTGTGGAAGACCGTTTCATGTCACAGGTCATACACAAGGCAAGACTGAGCATAGCAACAAGACACAAGGTAGTTATACTGCATCAGCAAGGTGTCTCCCAGGCAAAGATTTAATAGCAAACTGGCATTTCAAGTTGTGTTGTTCAAGCTCTTTTGAAGAAGCACAAAGAAACGGGCAACATTGAAGACCATAGATGCAGTGATCGGACAAGAAAACTTAGTGCATCAGATGAAAGACACATCATATTTACTTCCCTTAGAAATCGGAAGATGTCCAACAGTGCCATCAGCTCAGAGCTGGCAGAAACCAGTGGGACCCAGGTACACCAAACTACTGTTCGGAGAAGTCTGGCCAGAAGTGGTCTTCAAGGAAGAATTGCGGCCAAAAAGTCATAACTTCAACGTGGAAACAAGGCCAAGCAACTCAACTATGCACAAAAACATTGGACTAGGGTACAAAAAAATGTCAGCAGGTGCTCTAGACTGATGAGTCAAAATGTTAAATATTTGGTCGAAGGGCTGGAGAGCAGTAACGAGTGTCTGCAGGCAACAGTAAAGAATGTTGGAGGTTCCTTGCAATTTTGGGGCTGCATTTCAGTAAATGGAGTTGGGGATTTGGTCAGGATTAATGGAGTCCTCAATACTGAGAAATAAAGGCAGGTACTTATCCATCATGCAATACCATAAGGTAGGCATCTGATTGACTCCAAATTTATTCTGCAGCAAAAGCTATCTTCAGCATAAAGAAGAAAAAGGAGTCCTGGAAGTGATGATATGGCCCCCACCGAGCCCTGATCTTAACATCATAGAGTGTGTCTGGAATTACATGAAGAAACAGAAGTTTTTCACAAGCTTACATCCACAGAACATCTGTTGTTAGTGTAGTTCTCCAAGATGTTTGGAACAACCTCCCTACCGAGTTCATCCCCCCTCTTTACTCCATCATGCTATATATATTTGTTGGGGGTTTGGTGCTATCTGCCTACTATCCCTATATAGTTATTTCATTTGGGCCTGGTACTCTATTGCTCCCCCTCACCGCCCTAAAATTTTAATCTATATAGGTTTTTTAATCTGGGCCTGGTATTCTCTCTTTCCTCTTTACACCCCCACCCACCCAGTATTTGTATTTATTCATGTCTGTACTCTCCACCATTTACTCCTATGTATTTTTCATTTGGGACTGGCCCCCCTTCCTTATAAATATATTATAATTAGGGGTGAGCGGGTTCGGTTTTACTCGGATTTACTCAGATCTTTAAACGGCATTTTATTGGCTATCGCCTATCATGTGTTTTGGATAGCCAATATAATAAATCCGAATTTGCTGTAAAGTGGCGATAAGAACCGAGTAAATCCGAGTAAATCCGAGCCTGCACATCCCTAATTGTAATATATATATTGTGACACAGTCAGATTAAGAGGTCCTTCTCCTGGGTAGAGGACTCCTTCCTTACACACACACACACACAGCAGCAGGGAAGCAGCACTCCAGTCTGGATGCGAGTACAAGCTGGTCGGTGCCAGTCTTTATTGTACAATGTCAGAAATAACATAAAGAAAACATAAACATAAATCCTAGCCCTGTCGGGGCACTAACTTCACAGGTAGTTCCCTCACTACCAGAACCTGGCAGGGCCTAATGCCCTCGCCAGCAACAAAGCACAGCACAGTACTTACAGATAGGTTTTCCAAGTGTCTCTGAGCAAACTCCCTGTCTGCTCTCCCAGGTGAGACACTCAGCCCTAAACACACTAGGCTTATATTGGCCACTCTCAGGTGGGAAACTAACAAGCCTGTTACCAGGCTGCAAGGCCCAAAACCTCTCCTCTCACCCACAACCGCCAGGTCCCAAACCGGCTTTTCAAAAAGCCGAAACTCAAGCCTGCTACACTGCAGACTTTCTCCTGGGGATTTTAAACACATAGGACAGGAATCTGGGATAAATGTCCCTGTCACAGACCACTTTACCAGTGATCCTATCACATATCCCCCCCCTTTGTTTCGACCTATGGGGCGGAACAACTGAAGCCCCCAAACAATGAACGCGTGACAACGCGTCTGCTTTAGACAACAGGCCCCCTGGCCTGTGTTCCACTGAAAATTTAAAAGTTTGTAACGCCAAGAACCATCTCGTAATTCTCGCATTACTGTCCTTATTTTCCGACATCCACTTCAGAGGGGCATGATCAGTGATCAATTTGAACTGTCTTCCAACCAAGTAGTACCTGAGCCTCTAACGCCCACTTTATGGCCAACGCCCCCTTCTCCACTGTGGCATCGGGTAGGCATCGAATTTTGAAACACTGTTCAACTTTCGGAAGTCATTGCAGAAACGCACACTCCCGTCGGGCTTTGGAATCAACCCAATGGGACTTGACCATTCACTATGTGATTCTTCAATAACCCCTAACTCTAGCATATTTTTTATTTCTTTTGACACCGATTCTCTTTGTGCTACTGGCAACCTATAGGGCTTTAGATTTACTGGAGGGGCTCGGTCGGCCGACAGTACCGTTCTATCTTTCCAGGGCTTTAACAGATTTATATGGTATATCTGTTCCGGCTTTCTTCTCCCCGGCTGGTAAACTTTGTAATTGACCTGTCCCACTCTTTCTAAGATTTCAAAGGGCCTTGCCACTTAGCCAAAAGTTTATTTTCCACAGTGGGAACCAACACTAACACTCTGTCCCCAGGAGCAAAGCTGCATAACCGAGCATTGCGGTTGTATACCCTCTGCTGTGCCTGTTGAGCCTGTTCCAGGTGCTCTCTCACTATCGGCACCTCTATAATAGGCAATGGAACTAGTGGACCCTTAAAATGTGGTATGGGAGCATGATACTGACACTTAGGGCAGGATAAATCCTGACACATTTTATGTGGGGATAGGACAAAGGACTATCAGGGTCTACGGGTTTACCATCAACTACCTTTACATTCTCCCTGGCTTTTACCAAAGTAGGGTCATTCAACTGCTCCACGGCAAAGACCTCTCTTCTGACCTCTAAATCAGGCAGATGATCACCTGGCCCAACAACACTTCCCACCTCAATGGGAGGCACATCAGTTGGCGGGCCACCGTCACACTCCGCATTCTCTAGTTCGCCAATCATAGTAGAAAAAGGGAATAACTCTGACTCAGAAGAAACTCCCTCCTCCACTACATTGACAACCTTCTCAAATGGATCGGAGTTGTTCACTTCTGGAACAAAACGGCTTTCCCACAACTTCCAGAAGTGAGCAAAGTCTCTCCCCAATATTGCATCGTACATCAGACCAGGCACCAAACCCACAGAAACTATAGCAGAGCCACAGGGTGTCTCGATGTTCACCTCGGCAGTAACATAATATCGAGTATCCCCATGTATGCAGGTCACACCAACAGTTTTCCCTGTATGCCTCAAGGGGTTCACCAGCTCTGCTTTTATAAGTGTCACCAAGCTACCAGAGTCTAACAGTGCCTCTACTCGGTTGCCACCTACAGTGAGTACACACATGTGCTTATCAGTCTCAGCCTGCCGGTCAGCTGTACAGGCTGTCTGTGCAAAGAAAGACGCCCTGCGGTAGACATGAGCAGTATCACATTGCATAGGTTCAGTTGTAAGTGAACAATTAGCGGAAATATGGCCGAAGTCACCACACCGGAAACACTGAATCATATTAATGTCTAGTTGTTTATGGGGCAAGAACTTTCCTGGCCTGGCAGGCCTGTCTCCTGGTTCTACACCCTCAGTCTTAGGTACATCCCACTGCCCTGCACCCTTCTCCCCTGGAACAGTCTTACCAGTGTCTGTGGGAGTTCGCTGGTGCGCCATCGGGGCTCAGTGGGGCATACTCATCAGCTCCTCAGCCGCCACGTACCTCTCCACAAGCTCGACCAACTGGTCCGAGGACTTAGGGTCTGCATGGCTCACCCACTTGCGCAGAGTCGCAGGTAACGATCGCAGGTACCGGTCCATCACGACCCTTTCCACGATCTGTGGCCCCGTCAGCGTCTCGGGCTGTAGCCATTTTGAGGACAGATGGATGAGGTCATGCATCTGTGAACGCGGAGGCTTGTCCATATGGAACTCCCAGCGGTGGACCCGTTGGGCACGAACAAAGGTGGTGACTCCCAAGCAAGTTAGGATCTCCTGTTTTAGTTTTTTATAGTCCTTGGCATCAGCCAGGCATAAGTCGAAATATGCTTTTTGTGGCTCCCCAGACAAAAAAGGTGCCACCAGACTTGCCCACTGCTCCTTGGGCCAACTCTCCCTTTCGGCCGTTCTTTCAAATGCGGCGAGATAGGCCTCCACATCATCGCCCGAAGTCATCTTTTGGAGGAAGTGACTGGCTCGTACGGAGTGAGTGGTGGTGGGAGGACCCGTATTAACATCTCTGGGCCGGGCGACCAGGTGGTGTACCACCTCTTTTATGGCCTGGCTGTTTTCCGCGATGGCGACCTGTTGTTGCCTCTGGGCTGTCTCCAAGGCCAACAGTTGCACCCTGGTGGATTCCTGCTGAGCCCTGGTAGATTCCTGCTGAGCCCAGGTAGCTTCCTGCTGAAGTTTGTTCATCTCCTGCTGAGCTGCTGTAGCTTGGAGCAAGGCTTTAATAATGTCCTCCATTTTGTCCTGGGGTGTAGGTTGGAAGCTAAACCTTGCCTCTCTGAGCATTGGCTGACGCCTCCTCTATGGGACTCCAAGGACACAGTGTTATTTCCACACTCACCAATTGGGTGTCTGTCCCTTTAATTTTTAAATGGAAAGTTTTCCTCTCGCTGCAACTTCAGTGTGTGTGGTTGCCCGCATTCTCCACCATATTGTGACACAGTCAGATTAGGAGGTCCCTCTCCTGGGTAGAGGACTCCTTCCTTACACACACACACACAGCAGCAGGGAAGCAGCACACCTGTCTGGATGCGAGAACAAGCTGGTCGGCGCCAGTCTTTATTGTACAATGTCAGAAATAACATAAAGAAAACTTAAACATAAATCCTAGCCCTGTCGGGGCACTAACTTCACAGGTAGTTCCCTCACTACCAGAACCTGGCAGGGCCTAATGCCCTCGCCAGCAACAAAGCACAGCACAGTACTTACAGATAGGTTTTCCAAGTGTCTCTGAGCAAACTCCCTGTCTGCTCTCCCAGGTGAGACACTCAGCCCTAAACACACTAGGCTTATATTGGCCACTCTCAGGTGGAAAACTAACAAGCCTGTTACCAGGCTGCAAGGCCCAAAACCTGGAGTGGCCGTGGGTGGAGCCCTCCCTCTCCTCTCACCCACAACCCGCAGGTCCCAAACTGGCTTTTCAAAAAGCCGAAGCTCAAGCCTGCTACACTGCAGACTTTCTCCTGGGGATTTTAAACACATAGGACATTTATCTGGGATAAATGTCCCTGTCACAGACCACTTTACCAGTGATCCTATCACAATATATATATATATATATATATATATATAATCCAGAATTAAGTGAAGTCACCAGTCATAAAGAAGATAATATCTTCTTTTATTACAGCATTGTTTAAACACAGTCAGCCCATCTACGTTTCGATCCTCACACGGATCTTTGTCAAGATCCGTGTGAGGATCGAACATCGATGGGCTGACTGTGTTTAAACAATGCTGTAGTAAAAGAAGATATCTACTCTAAGACTGGTGAGTGCACTTCATTCTGGACATTGTATTAACCCCTGGACATCAGGGTATTGATGTGGCACCCCAGCTAATTATGGAAATGATGGAGTGAGTGTGGACCCTTGTGACTTATAAATATATATAAGAAATAGCAGTCTGAACCGGCACTCCACTATACTAAGTGTGCTGATGCTCCTGTGCCCTCCGCAAATGAGTGTAAAGGAAAAAACGATCAGCGGCACTAGGAGACTTAGAAAAAAGTTTGCTTTAATGTGACACTAGATAGGTCATGTGATATCTAGTGTCACATTAAAGCAAACTTTTTTCTAAGTCTCCTAGTGCCGTTGATTGTTTTTCCTATATATATATATATATATATATATATATATATATATATATATATATATATATATATATATATTAGGGGTGTGCACCGGCCACTTTTTCGTGTTTTGTGTTTTGGTTTTGGATCTAGTTTTTGTGTTTTGGATCTGTATTTTTTTTTTAAAAAGCATAAAAACAGCTAAAATCACAGAATTTGTTGCACCGAGGCAGCTGGATGACTATGCTAAGCAACACAAGTGGGCGGCACAAATAGGTGGCCCATCTAGGAGTGACACTGCAGTGGCAGATAGGATGGCAGTTTGAAAAACTAGGCTCCAAACAGTACATATGCAAAGAAAAAAAAGAGGTGCAAGATGGAATTGTCCTTGGGCCCTGCCACCCACCCTTATGTTGTATAAACAGGACATGCACACTTTAACAAAGCAATCATTTCAGCGCCAGGGTCTGCCACATGACTGTGGCTGAAATGATTGGTTCGTTTGGGCCCCCACAAATCAAGCTGGCAATTAATCTGTCCCTGCACAAACTGGCTCTACGGAGGCAAGATGTCGTCCTCATCCTCCTCATCCACCGATTCCTCACCCTCTTCAGTGTTGTGTACATCCTCATCCTCACAGAGTATTAATTTGTCCCCGCTGGAATCCACCACCACAGGTCCCTCTGTACGTTCTGGAGTCTGGTCTCCCTGGAAGAGTTGATAATTCATTTTGATGAACATCATCTTCTCCACATTTTGTGGAAGCAACCTCCTACGCTTTTCGCTGACAAGGTTCCCGGCTGCACTAAACACTCTTTCGGAGTACACACTGGAGGGGGGGCAACTCAGGTAAAATAGAGCCAGTTTATACAGGGGCCTCCAAATTGCCTCTTTTTCCTGCCAGTACAGTTAAGGATTGTCTGACATCCCTACTTGGATGCTGTCACCAATGTAATCTTCCACCATTCTGTAAGTGGTGACAGTATCATATGCATTGACATTTGACAGTAGACATTTCAGAATTTGTTGGCACATCCTTCAGTTCGGACCAGATGTCCAAACCGGCCCTGGACTTATGACACAATAGCATGCTTGGCGCTGCCACTGTGTTGATGCATGTGCGGCTACTGCTCATACATTTCGCACACAAACAGAAAAATAGAAGAATTGTTTATTTTTTGTGGAGCGCACTTTGGGGTTACACCACCCTTTAACAGACTTATGGGACACAGGCGCACGCTTGGCGCTGCTCCTTTGTTGATGCACGTGCAGCCACAGTGCACACAATTCACAAACACAGAGAGTATTTTTTTATTTTTGTTGGAGTGCACTTTGGTGGTTACACCACCCTTTAAGAGATGAGCCAGCCGGCCCTTTACTTATGGGAATCAGGCGCACGCTTGGCGCTGCTCCTTTGTTGATGCACGTGCAACCACAGTACACACGATTCACAAACACAGAAAATATTTTTTTATTTTTGTTGGAGTGCACTTTGGGGGTTACACTACTCTTTAAGAGATGAGCCAGCTGGCCCTTTACTTATGGGACACAGGTGCACGCTTGGCGCTGGTCCTTTGTTGATGCACGTGCAACCACAGTGCACACAATTCACAAACACAGAAAATAATGTTATATTTTTGTTGGAGTGCACTTTGGGGGTTACACCACCCTTAAAGAGATGAGCCAGCCAGCCCTTTACTTATGGGACACAGGCGCACGCTTGGCGCTGCTCCTTTGTTGATGCACGTGCAAACACAGTGCACACAATTCACAAACACAGAAAATCATTTTTTATTTTGTTTGGAGTGCCCTTTAGGGTTACAGCACCCTTTAACAATCAAGCCAGCCGGCCCTTTACTTATGACACAGGCGCACGCTTGGCGCTACTTTCTTGATGCACATGTGGCTACTGCGCACACAATTCACAAATACAAAAAAATATATCCTTTTTTTTAGGAGTGCACTTTGGGGGTTACAGCACCCTTTAACGGACAAGCCAGCTGACCCTTGATTTATGACACAGGTGCACGCTTGGTGCTACTTTGTTGATGCATGTGCGGCTACTGCGCACACAATTCACAAACACAGAATTTTTTTTTATTTTGGAGTTCACTTTGCGGGAGCACCCCTGATGGACAGATCATCCCCTGGACAACACTACAGCACCCCTTTAGGACTACAGCCTTTATGGGACACTGCACAACACAGTCCAGCCAGCCCCTATAGACTTTGGAGTGGACACAGCCCCTATGGACAACTGACTGCACAACATAGCCCAGCCAGCCCCTATGACAGCAGCATAACACAGCCCAGCCAACCCCTATGGACAACAACAGCACAACACAGCTCAGCCAGCCCTGCTCCCACCCTCCCTCTTCATTGTCCACAGCCGCAGTGAGAAATGGCGCAGACCTTTTATAGAATCCAAAACCCACGAGATCCGGAAGGCGGGATGATGTTTTGCCTAAATTTCAGTTCCGAGTCAGGCGGGAAAACCCGAGCCAGACTTGGTTCCCGACTCGGATCGGGAAGGCTTGGGGGGGGTTCAGATTTCAGAAATTGAACCCGCTCATCCCTAATAAATATATATATAGATATATATATAAGAGATGAGCGGGTCTGGTTCTCTGAGAACCAGACCCACCCGAACTTACCAATCAGAGGCAAGAACTGAGCTCAGCTTAGGTTTTCCTGCCTGACTCTGATCCAAAAACTAGGCAAAATGCGTCATTCTCCCGCTGTTGGATTCCTGCGGGTTTTGGATTTTATAAAGGTCACCACAATCGGTGCCATTTTCACTCCGGCTGTGGAGAGAGAAGCTAGCAGACATAAAGTCAATCACTGTTAGACACTCAGTGTGTGTGTCCAGTCTAGGTCTTGGGCTGAAGGCTGCTGCTGTGTTCTCCATAAAGGGGCTTAGGCTGCAGTATTGGGGGGCTTCCTTCAGTGGGTGGTGCAGCTGCTGTGTCACTTGTCCTGTAAGTTAACTGTGACTGCTGCTGTGTTGTTGTTCTGTCCATCAGGCTAGGTCTGCAGTCCATAAAGGGGTGCTGTGTTGTCCTGGGGGGGTGCTCTTCCCCAGTGTTAAAATAAAAAAAGTACTTTTTTTTAGCACAAAGGCCCTCATTCAGAGCTGTACGCTCTGAGCAGAGCGCACGCTCTGAATGAGGGCCGGGCTCCATTTTCATGGAGCTTCCTCCTGGACGCTCGTATAGCTGTGGGTCACCACCCACAGGCTATACGAGCGTGCATTGTGATGGTCGCGATGGTCGAGACCATCGCGACCATCGAATTTGCGAGCCGGAGCCTGCGGTTGAGGTTTTCAACCGCAAGCTCCGGAGTGATTTTGGCTCTATCAGAGCCAAAATCACTCCCACTGACATCACTAGTGATGTCAGTGGGCCGGCTTCTGACGGGAGGCGTTCCCGTGGGAACGCCCCCATCAGGGAGGCACGCCCCCGGCATGCCCACCAAAGGGGGCGTGCTGTCAATCAACATTGACATCACGCCCCCTTTGATCGGACACAACGAGCGAAGGACTTTCCTTCGCTCGTCGCGTCTGGCGCATGCGCACGACAGAGCTCCCTCCGTCGTGCGCATGCTCAGTCCATAACATCGACCCACTTGTGAGCGGACAGCCGCTCGCGAGTGGGTCTGAATCAGGCCCAAAGTGCTAAATAACATGCGTTATATATAAAACATAATGACATCACTGTAAGTGGCAGCGTAGTGTGTTATTCTTTTCTTATTTATAAAAAAATCTTGTGACACTGAAAGTAATATTGCAGTGTGTTATTCATATTCATCAAGAGTCTTGTGACATTCTTTTCTTATTCATAAAAAATCTTGTGACACTGTAAGTGGCAGTGCAGTGTGTTATCCTTTTCTTATTAATAAATAATCTTGTGACACTGTAAGTGGTATCGCAGTGTGTTATTCTTGTTCATAAATAATCTTGTGACACTAAGTGGCAGCACAGTGTGTTATTCTTTTCTTATTCATAAAAAATTTTGTGACACTGTAGGTCATTGATACCGCAGTGTAATATTTACAATTGGTACAAATTGACATGTGTGTTGTACCTCCTTCATTCATGTTTGTTGATATGGAGAACGATCAGTTGAGAGTAGAGCAGAAACCACATACTAATACTGGAGCTGCTGACAGTGCCACCAATCATGATGATACTAGTCCATCTACATCATCTACTAAAGCCAATGCCCAATGGTATACAGGGCTTAAGTCAGGGCATCTAAAATCAAGAACCAATCTTTTACAGTGGTAAAAAAAAACATAAAAAAAAAAGCAGCAGAAAGACATAAAATTAGCAATATGCCAGTTTCACCACATGAAGTGGTAAGGAAAGGCTAAGGCCTTGGCCTCTACTTATGATTGGTGGTTCTGCCTCTTATGACGATGTAAGCACAAGTGAACATGCTGACATAGAAATCAAGAATGCTTCTGTGGAAGTGCACCAGAATGAGCAAAATATTTGTGAAGCTGACACTAATAAGGATGTTGTTGATGAGGATGTTGTTTGTGTAAATCAGGCACCAGTAGAAGAAACATTTATTGCCTATGATAAGGAAACGCCCATTGTCATGCCTGGGCACAAGACAAAAAAAACAAATCTTATGTGTGGAATTATTTCTACCCAAATCCGGACAATTGTCATGTCATCTGTACCCTTTGTATAGCCAGAATAAGTAGAGATAGGAACCTTAACCATCTAGGAATCTCGTCTCTGTTACATCATCTGCAGCACATCCATTCAAAAAATGTTTGTGTTTTGTGTTGACTCATTTGCATCACCAGTGGGTCTTTTGGGAAAGTTTAGTTTATTATCAGCAAACGCACTTGCTGGAGAATTTGAAGGAGAAGCCATCTCTGCATCATGTGCCACTTGAGCTGACAATTTGCTTACTAACAGCTCTTTGCATCTCTTCAGATCTGTGTCCGTTGGGAAGCAAGACACAACATATGACTTACACCTTATATCTTAAATCTTGCATTTACTCTGTTCAGCTTGTCCACATATCTGTGGTTAAGTGGACAGTAGGTACAATGGCATTTTGGAGGCCACTCATTTAATTTTTTTAATGTCCCTGTACACTTTGGGAATTGCTTTTCAAGTGAAGTGAAATTTTGATGGGATTTGGAACCGGGGACACAGGACGTCAATTAACTGTCTAAATCCCACTGGATTACTGGCGGATCATGGACGCACATCTAATACCAGCATAGATGTTATGGCATCAGTGATCCACTATGCAACTGGGTGACTGCGGTCATACTTGCTCCCCCTTGCAAAGGATTGTTTAACAGTCATTGGCCCTGATTCAGAGCCGGACGCTCTGACCAGAGCGCTCGTTCTGAATCAGGGCCCACCTCCATAATTATGGAGTGTCCTCCTGGACGCTCGTATAGCTGTGGGTCACCACCCACAGCCTATACGAGCGTGCAGGATGATGGTCGCGATGGTCTTGACCATCGCGACCATCGCCAGTGCGAGCAGAAGCCTGCGGTTGAGTTTCTCAACCGCAAGCCCTGGAGTGATTTTGGCTCTATCAGAGCCAAAATCACTCCCACTGACATCACTAGTGATGTCAGTGGGGCAGGCTTCTGACGGTAGGCGTTCCCTTGGGAATGCCTACGTCTGGGAGGCGCGCCCCTGGCACGCCCACCAAAGGGGGCGTGCTGTCAATCAACATCGACAGCACGCCCCCTTTGATCAGACACTACGAGCGAAGGAAAGTCCTTCACTCGTCGCGTCTCACGCATGCGCACGACGGAGCTCCCTCCGTCGTGCGCATGCGCAGTGCACACCATCGACCCACTTGCGAGCAGACAGCCGCTCGCGAGTGGGTCTGAATCAGGCCCATAGTCTTCCTGGTCCCATTCTGGGTTGAAAATCCACTCCCAGCAGCAGCAGCAGCAGGCATAGCGCTAAAGGTTTCTTCTGGGGCAAGGACTGATGTGAATGATTTAAATATTTTTTGTAAATGCCTTCCCTCCTCCTCTCCTCCTTCATAAATTTGCTTCGGAATCAAAAAATTTAATTAAATTTACTACTGCTCAAATCTTCCTTTCCCTGCCTTCAACTACATACATACTCTAACAACCTCAGGCCTCTTGAATAATAAAAATATTTGTTTCCTTATGTGCCATGTTGGAAGTTGGACTGCCACTGCTGCTGCAATCCTTGACATGCGGTTGCTGAATGACAAAAATGTCCAGAAATGTTTATGGCCACAGACAGCATCTCTTGCATGCCCCTTTAATTTAAAAAAAATATTCCAAACCACCAAGTTGATATTGTGGGCAAAACATGAGACATATTGTTCACCCATGCTCTCCCTTCCTCCCTCATTTGCTATGGAATTAAAAAATTAAAATAAATATACTACCAATCAACCCTTCCGGACCCTGCCTTCAACTACATACATACTCCAACTCCCTCAAGCCTATTGATTAATGAAAACATATGTTCCCTTATGTGCCATGTTGGAAGTTGGACTGCCACGTGTTTGTGCCCCCCACTGCTGCCGCTTAGCTTAGTCAGCCAGCTAGCCTGGTGCAAATTTTGGGCCTAAACCTGATGAAACCAATATTGTGAGCTGTGAGGTGGTCAATAATACTAATAATAATAATACTGTAGGAACAAAAAAAAACAAATGATGTTATTTTAGCAGTTTTTATCAATTGTAGAAAAAAATTACAGATCCAAAACCTAAACCAAAACACGCAAGGGGCAGTTTTGGCAAAACCAAATCCAGATCCAAATCACGAGGATATACAGATCCAAAACCAAAACACGGGGTCGGCGCACATCCCTAATATAAATATATATATATATATATATATATATATATACACACATTTTGTTTTTCTTTATTTATTATTTTTTTTTATTCAATGTTGTCAATGGAGAGCAGAGAAGATTAATTTAATAGAGGATTAGCTTCTATTTTTCTCCAGATTAATTCCTGTGTTATCAGTTTTTCTCCCAATTCATCCCAGTGAGTGGTAGCTGGTCTGCCAAAGACCGGAAAAGTGTGTACAGTGACACAATCCTTTCAGCATATTGCTTCAGCGGATGTAGATCTGATATCTGCTGCGATTTGGACAGGAGTGTAGACATATATTGGGTGTTATATCTGCGACCAGGTCTGCAACAGTATTGTGTCAACAGCCTGGTATGGAGTTGGATCCACGGAGGATTGGACAAGTGTGTACCCATTTTAAGTCATGCAGTGTCATATTAGATCAAAAATTACCTTTATCCAATGTTTCTAAATTAAAAACTGCAAATTAAAGGGAGGGAGGTTTCTGAAGGGTTTCTGAAGTTGTCATATAAGCCTTACCTTAAGATGTTATTTTTTTCTGAAGATGTTGTTACTCAGTACCTTATTGGAAATTGTAATCCAAAGTATACTTATAAGTATTAGTTATCCAAAATTGCTTAAATAAAGCAGGAATTACTCATAGAGTATCAATCTAGGACAAAATGTCACCACAAAATGGCTGCCAGTAGCTGGGCATCCTTTATATAGGGCTGTGACCTGCATTGTGACATTACAATGCATGCAGGCAGCTGCTAGAGATATCTGTAGCTTAGATCAGCTCTGGGCCGAACTTTCCACATTATATAACATCAGTAGATGTTTGTGAAGGCTGGTGAGTCCTTGGTTCCTGCTGCTCATGGAATACATAAATAATTATTAGTTCTATATCATACAAACTGAAGAGGATGAAGACTCAATAATTATAAATGCAGAGGACAGTTATGACTATTTTAAGGTTTCTACAAGGCCTGGTTCTTGTATTGTGTCTCATCGTGTCACCCATGTTGCAACATTGTTAGTAGCACAGACATTCACCAAGAATAAAGCTACCACCTTATAATAATAAATTGCTTCCACATTCATCTGCTAGCATTGTTAAAAATAAACAACAATAACACTAAGCAACAGTAAAAAAAGGTTTCCGTTACTTCTAAAAGATTGCAGCATACAAAGAATGAATATGACATTTAAAACTTTCAGTTAGCCTTCGGTTCCGAGATATAGTTCGTTAATGATGAAGTATGTTTTTTTTTTTTAAAGTACTGAGGAATTTTGGCATTTAGAGAATATTTACAGAAGGTTGGCATACCTGAACACAGGAATGCTGAATCATTGTAGGCTATTTAGCCATTGTAGGCCTTGGAAAAAAATGTCCATCACAGTCCTCTGGTTGACCGAAGCAAAATTCTTCTGCCCCCTTTACACATCAAACTCGGACTTATGAAGAACTTTATAAAGGGAATGAACAAAGATGGAAAAGTTTTCAAGTACCTGAGAGGAAAATTTCCACTTCTGACTGATGATAAAAGATAACAAATGAATCTTTGTTTGTAAGCAAATTCATCAACTTCTTAAAGATGAAAACCTTGACCAAATCATCCAGGTTTATGAGAAAGCATCTTGGAAAGCCTGTAAAGGTGTTGCACATTGATTCTTGGGTAACAGAAGAGCTGGAAACTATGTTGAGATTGTGAACATCCTTCTAGAAAAGTATCATCAATTAGGCTGCACCATGTCACTCAAAAATCCACTTTCTCGACCCTCATCTGGACCTTCCCTGACAACTGCGGTGCAGTGAGTGACTCCACCAAGACATTTCAACAGAGGAACAAAGATTATCAGGGTAGGTGGTACATCTTCCAATAAGGTACTGAACAACAATATATTCAGAAAAAAAAAACTGAATAACATCTTTCGGTAAGGACTATATAACAACTTTGACCTCTCACCCTTACCCATTTAGACACTTTACTCCATTTTATCTGCAGTTTTTAATTTAAAAACAATGGATAAAGCAAATTATTAATCTAATATGACACTGCATGACTTATAAATGGGTACACACTTATAAAATCCTTCGGGGATCCAACTCCAGATCAGACTGTTGACACAATCCTACTGGAGACCTGGTCACAGATTCAACACCCAATATATGTCTAGGCAGCTGTCCAATTGTGCAGCAGATCTCAGCTCTATCTCTGCTGAAACATTCTGCTGTGTCACTGTACACAATCTTCCAATCTTTGGCAAGCCAGCTGCCACTCGCAGGAATGAATTGAGAGAAAAATTGATAACACCAAGCTAATTAAATTAAACTCCTCTGCTTTTTGTTGATAACATTGAATCAAAGAAAAGAAAATATATATAAGAGGAAAGGGACAAAGAAAACCAGGCCCACATAAAAAAATACATATAAGAAAAGGCTAGAGAGTTACAGACACAAATAAATAAAAATATTAGGGGGTAGAGAGAATAACAAATCCCAATTAAATAACTATATAGGCATGTTAGGCAGATATTACCAAGCCCAAATAAATGTATAGCAAAATGGAGTAAAGCTGGCCACACACTAGACCAACTTACATCCAACCAGCCAACTTGTTGATTGGTTGGAATGAAAATCTGGTAATGTATGGGAGTAACTGATAATCATCAATTTGCTCCTAAATGCCAGAAAACAGATGAAAATGGTCGTTTAAACAAGTTTGTTAAATGTTTGATCTAAATTATTTGTTCAAACAACAGTTTTGGTCCATTTTCCAGCGTTTGGGAGCAAATTGCTGATTACGGGCCTGATTCAGAGCAGCTCGTAAGCGGCCGCTCGTTCGCTCCGAGCGATGTTTGCCCAACTGCGCATGCGTACGGATTGTAATACGCATGCGCGAACCAGTCAGTGCGGCCGAAAATTGTTTGTTCGCTAAATAGCGAATGCCTGCTATTTTGAGTGACAGAATGAGGCGTATGTGGGTGGTAACAGGGGAAGGTGCTTGAAAATGGGGAGTGGAGATCCGAATGCAGGCGTGCTTAAAGGTCAAAACGGGCGTTTTAAGGGTGTGCATAATTAATACAGCAGCGTCATTGACCACGTCACTGGGTTATTTTATAGCCAGAACTGCTCGCAAGATTGTGGTAGGGAAAACCAACCACAAGAATAGCGAGCAGTTCATACGCTGGTCGATGTACTCGATTAATCTAATAAATAGCGGACATGACGTAGGATGCGAGCGGTCAGGGGGCGTATTTTTAAAAAAAACGACCGCAAGTTTTGTTCGCTCGTTCAGACATAGAGGCGTGAACAGACCGCAAAGAGCGAACGGTTCATTTGAATAGCCACCCCTATTTTCTGGACGAACGACCGCAAATCCGGCTCTGAATCAGCCCTGTATTCCTTACAAGATTTTCATTCCAACCAATCAACTAGTTGGCTGTTTGGACAGATAATCTTTAGATGTGTGGGCAGCTTAAGGGAGAGAGGGATGACAAAAATGCAAGGTGGCGAATTGTATTATATATATGTATATATATACTGTATATACATCCATACATACAAATATAATATGTACATGTATAATAGTATTTTTATGAAAACTGTTGTAGGGGGGGTTCTGTAGAGATAATTGATAACATGTTAAGGATTATTAAAGAGCAAAAGGACCCGAACTGCACATTTGCAACCTGCAGGACTATTAGACTGATTGGATGGCCAGTTCTTAAGAATATGCTAAAGATTTCCCCAACTTTAGATACAGGGGAATGATTACTGTGACACCTTAGGAAAATATTGCAACTGTTAAAATGTAATGCTGAGTTATAGTGCACTTTTATATACTAAAACTATTAATATATAAAATGATATTCATGGTTTCTTTTAAATTTATTTATATGGGCTTCAGACACTTCCTAGAACTTGAAAAAAGACGCAGTGAAACATTTTGTCCAGAGATTCACAGAATGGTGTTTGTTATCCAGTTCCACACGCTCAGGACAACGCTTCTCAGTAACCTTTGCATCCATGGAAACAGTGCATCCCACAGTATGTTTACATACATAATGCTGCTAAATGCTGTCAGTTCTTTACAAAATTCTAACAAAAAACAAATACAGTATGTTTCTGAGTTTTAAGTATATGATTTCAGGTGGAATTCCTACCTCAAGCACAAGGATATTTATTTTCTTATGGCAAAAATCATTTTTTGAGTGGAGGTACAGTACCCTATAATTTTGACTGTGTAGGGACACGTCATAGCATAGTTTAGCAATTTAGTCATATGTGCTGGACCTATTTGACATGTGGAAGGATGCTTACAGGCTCACCACATTGAAGTCATGCTTATAGATGTATTTATGAAGTACGTATTGTATTAGGAAGAAATACATTAAGAGTCCCCTCTCATTTTCAGGAATGTGCTGGGTACATCATAATTATGTGATACATATTGGTTTCTATATTTCTTTCTCGAGATGTGCTCTGGACCATTTAATTTCCACTCATTTCCAGTCAATTTTGACCACCTCACAGGTCACAATATTGTTTTCATCCAGTTTATGCCAAAAGGGTGCATCGAGCTAGCTGGCTGACTAAGCTAAATGACAGCAGTTGGCAACACATACATGTGGCAGTTCAACTTCAAACATGGCACATGGCTCACACTGCATGGAGTCACAGGGCTTATATATGCTTGTGAACAAAGCGCACTAGGGTAAAGCGCACCAAAACAGTACAAACAACAAGAACATCTTTATTTTTCACTTCGTAGCTCAACTCTCACTGCGACAATTCAAAGAGGTTTTATTTTATTATGTATGTGAATAATAACACACAGGGGTACAGCACACACAGGTTGTGCAAACTTAAAATAATCAATTTGTTTAACTAGTTTAAATTTTGTAACTATTTTTTTACATTTTTAATTTAATTTTTTCACAACTGACGGTGACAATACACAATGTAGTGCTGGTAGTGAACAGCCACTTTAGATGGACACTGCACAGCCAATTTACAGCAGAGAACAGCATACAGCAGAGTGCCCCTATACACACTGATTATACAGAGCACAGCTACTTGTGAATCTGTAGTCTGGACACAGCACAGCAAATTTACAGCAGAGTAAAGTGCACCACATAGCAGCATGCCCCCTATACACACTGACTATACAGACAACAGCCACTTGTGAGTCTGGAGTCTGGACACAGCCCTGCCAATACAGCAGAGTACAGCGCAGCATACAGCAGCGAGCCCTTATATTGACTATACAGAGCACTGCCACATGTAAGTCTGGACACAGCACAGCAAATTCAGCAGAGTACAGTGCAGCATATAGCAGCATGCCTTACAGTAAAATGGCGCTGAGTCCCGGCCACGGCGCCTTATATAGAATCCAAAACCCACGAGAATCCAACGTCGGGAGGATGACATTTAGCCTCAAAGTGGAATCCAAGTCTGGCGGGAAGGTAGTGATGTGAAAAAACCCACTGAGTACTCGCTGATGGTGTGCTGAGTGACCGCTGCAGAAGCTCCAGCTGCGACTAACACTGTGTGTCAGAACTAATGGTGGGTACACACTACACGATATGCTCCCTGAGCGATATCGTGTAGTGTTGTCCCCGGCAGGCTGTGCTCAATGTCGTTCATGACATTGAGCACAGCCGCTGAACGATATCATAACGATATCGTTCAGCGCCGGGCTATCTCCCCCATTCCCTGACATGCAGCAACCTGACGAGATTGTCAGGTTGGCCTGCATGTCAGCCCGATGAACGATGATGACAAACGACCCACGGGAATGTGCGTCGTCGTCATCGTTCATCTTTCTGGGGTTAAAAATGGACGATAAAGTGGACGACTGAACGATAACGATATCGTTATCGTTCAGTCGTCCACTTTATCGCCCAGTGTGTACGCACCATAAGAGCGCAATTGAGATCAATGGAGGCTGTGAGTGAGTAAAAGAGCCATTAAAGGGAGTTGTCCCTACTGAGCTGCAGCACTACAGAGAATTTATTAGGAGCTATTGAGAATTGTTTGGAAGTTACCAAGAATGGTTACAGAGCTATTGTGAGAGAGATACTTAGAATTGCTGAGAGAGAAAGAGATCTGCTATATTTCAAATACTGTGTATCCCGAGCCTTGAAAAATATGTTTACATGGTGAAACATGCATGTTGGTGGTGGATATGTGTCTGTACTAAAAGTGTCTATATAAAAAAAATGAATAGGATCAATGTATGTTGTTAAATTAGTTCAATATGAATGTTTCAGGTGATCGAGCTTTGCTCCTATAAATGATCCTGTGTAAAACAGAGATCTATTACTGATAATGACAGCTGTGGATGAAACTGTCTCATAGTTGGAAGAGACCCAGTCGCTTTGAAATTACATAGAATGTGTGAAACTTATATATAGTCATATAAACTATAATGCAGCACAATTCAATAAAAGCAAATTCACTCTGATTAAGAAGTGTAACACTGGTGATACACTCCGTGAGAGATTAATATTTGTGTATCCTAGTTTATGCTACACCCAGTATAATATGGCTATTTAGATGTCTGATACATATTATATTAAATTGTTTTGACTACACATTTAAGTGGAGACATAAAGGGGAACTTTTCTTTCTGGCCCAGACATAGTTCATTCTACCTGAGCACAGATTAATGAATCCTTACCCAGTGAAATAAACAGGAGATAGTTTATTTTAACAAAGATACAATTGTTTCAATTATAATAACCAATTGTTACAACTACTGATATACTATTAAGGGGTATTTATATAACCAACTCCTGATATACTGTTTAAACCACTCTCTGTATGCAATGAAGGCAGAGCCGGCTCTAGGCATAGGCATTCTAAGCAAATGTCTAGGGCATCTGGAATACCTTAGGGGCATTCCATGGCTCTGCAGCTCCCCCAACATCTGCCACAATCAGAGCTCAGCGCACTGTAGAGCAGCTGCTTTATTACACTAGTTTCATTGGTGTTTTTTAGTGTGTGTTACCTCCGTTACAACAGCCGCTGATACAGCGCACAGCAGTGAACACATGCTAACAGCCCAGCTCGCACAGAGGCTTGGGGCTGTTTGTTTACATTTGGTGGCCCGCCCACACACCTGACAAACTCCAACCAATGAGCTTCTTGCAGGCTCTAGCAGGACTTCGGGCTTTTGCAGCTGCTGCAGTATTAATGCATGACTGCAGAGCTGGATTAAGGGGGGCATAAGGGGCATGTCTCCCCGGCCCCCCTCTCTCAGGCCCCCCATAGGCAAATGCAGGGGGGGTTTCCGTCTGCCTGGAAACCCCCTCCCCGGCACACACCAAGGGCCTCATTCAGACTCGGTCGCAACCAGGTCGATGTTTGCCCACTGGGCATGCACACATCGGAGCCGGCTCCGACGTGCGCATGCGCGAGACCCGGCTAGCGACGGCCGCTCAGTCGCTCCGGATCTTGCACCAAAGGGGGCGAGCTTTCGATGTTGATTGACAGCTCGCCCCATTTAGAGGGCGGGCCGGGGGGGTGGCCGGCCAAACGGAGGCGTTCCCGACGGAACGCTTGCCGTTTGGGGGTGGCCCCACTGACATCAGCAATGATGTCAGTGGGGAGCTTCCTGCTCGATCAGTTCAAGAAGCTATCTGGGGCTTGCGAGTGTCGAGACCCAACCTTAGGGTCTCGTCGCAAGCCCCGATGGTCGCGATGGTCCTGACCATTACAACCATCACCCTGGTTGGTCGCTAAGCTGTGGATGGTAACCCACAGCTTAGCTAGCGACCAGGAGGCCTCACTTCAAGATGCAAATGGCCGCCCTCAATCAAAGCGACCGCTTACATCTAACGGCAAGGTCTGAATGAGACCCCATGACCACAATAGAAATAGTAATATAATACAATGTTACTAGTGCTGCATGTCCTTCTCAGTATCACAAATGAAATGATTAGCACCAACTGAGGATCTTTTAAAATGTGTCAGCCAGTAATAAATATACCTGTGCACCAACTAGGAGATGTGGAAAACATGCACTGTTAGGGATGCACTGCTATAGACCATCAATAGGGTTAATAATTAATACTGTATAATAATACACTATCCAGTACATAAGGAGACCGATATGTACATATATGTCCAGGGCAGTGCTAGGTTCTTCTGCTGCTACCCCAGACTCCCGGACTTGCTCCAATGCTCTGGAATGGTGCCCACATCTGAAAAAAAATATTCTGCTCAGGCAGGATGGATCTACTGCCGCATCTAATGGCTTACTGTGATTGCTGGTCCTGTATATGCTGGAATTATGCAACACAATATACTTTGTATGTAACATATTAAAGCTGGATAAGTGCTAATTATGCCCTCTTCATGGACTGGCCACACTCATTCTAAAATCAAGCATTTGGAAACCCCCCTCTAGAAATCCTGCGTTTGCCACTGCCCCCCGCCATTTATTACAGCTCTAGTGCAGCAGGACTGCACTTTGAGCTAGGGAGACTAAAAGGGAGGTGGAGTCGGGCAGGGGGCGAAGCTACACACCACTAAGGGGGGTATTCAATTAGGCTGCGAAATCGGCGATAAATTATTGCCGATGACATCATTTTAGCATGTTTCAATTATCCCCGTATTCAATTTCAAAGACTTTTCGCCGGTTCGAAAAGTCTTTGAAAAAAAATGGGGATAAGTTTTCACCAGCCTTTAGTTGGTGAAAAAAAGAGCAGAATTAGGGTTTAGGGGTGCAGGCTTTTAAAAAATAGTCTGCACCCTTGGAAATTACCCCAAAAAACATTCTGTAATAAAAAAAAAATCGTGACACCCCTACATTTTTTTAAAATTTTTGGGATAAAAAAAAAGTAAAAAAAGTGGGAACACATCCTAAAGTACCGTAATAGATTCCAGAGGGGTTTGGAAGTATACAGCAGGTGTTTTCTTCATTGCAGGGACTAGCAGCAGGTGCATTTTTGCAGAGTTTTTAAAATAACTTTAGCTACTTAAAAATATGCTTACCCCCATTTTCATGTACCCCAAATTTGATAGGAATAGTTATTTTAACTAAAAAAAAAATCTAAGTGTTATTCTTCACCCCTCCTAGCCGCTAATATTCACCTGCCGCAGCTATTACAAACCCCAACTTCCATCAGTAGGCAAAAATGGGGGTACCCGTAGTGATCCCCCTTGTCTGGATCCTTTAGAGGGGTCCCAGGCATATTTCCCAAAAATTCTCATTTTTTTTCATATTTCCTATTTCGCCCGGTCCTGTTTTCGCTCATGTTAAATTGAATACGGGGATAAAGCGAGCATGCGCCCGATAGTTTATCCCCAGAAAAGCTCCAGCATGGACTTTTCACTCCCAAATTGAATACGGCTCTAAGAGTCACTCAGGCAAGCACAGCATGGGAGAGAGGAGGGGATGGAGGAGCTACTCTTGCAATGAGTGTATTGTACCTGTGTCCTATAAGGTGAGAAGGGGTGGCACTATACATCCTGACTGTATGTGTGTCTATAAGTGTGTGTATGTATGTAGTTGTGTCTGTAACTGTATTTATGGATGTATGTGTGTGTATAAGAGTGTTTGACAGTGCATATATATGTGTCTGTAAGTATAAGTGTGTTTATGTATGTGTGTGCATGGGCGTTTAATAATGGGTGCATGGTGTGCCTTAATCCAGCTCTGCATGACTGAACACTTATGTCCATGCAAATAAACACTTCATCAACTAAACGTGAGTGCTTTTTTGCTTTTTTCTTTGCTGGAGAAAGTGAGTGTGCATATACATATATATATATATATATATATATATATATAAACAAACAAAATGCCCTTATACTGCGCTAATTTTACAACAACAATAAGAAAGATATGTATACATTTTGAATCAAAGTTACGTAGCTGCACCTTTCTCTATATATCTCTGTTAGAAAGATATACACAAGATAAAATACTACAACACAAAGAGAAGGGGCACTCACTTGAACAATATAGATATGTATGTATTATAAAACAGTCAATAATAGGTGTAATATGAATAGAAAATAGCAATCGTAGTGCTCCAATGATCAGTTCTTAGACACAGAGAAAGATGATGGATTTCCTCTCCTTTTTTCAGGTATTTTGGATTATAGTAAATCTGCTGATATTTAAGTATGATGAAAACTCCGTTATCCAGGATATACGTTCCTTCCTTCAGATGTAGCTGAAAGATACCCTCGTACCAAAAACACCCAAACAAAGAGGGCCAATAGGCCACTATCAGTAGTGGATAAAATACTGCCACAACAATATAAAAAATGAAAATATTTATTTAATATAAGTGGTCAATTCCATATTGAGTAGCTTACATCAATTGTAAAGTCACAGAGACAGATGAAACCCAATGCGGTTCGTCCCTAAAATGGGACTTCATCAGGGGTATATCATCATGTGACTGAGTCTACAGTCCTAATGTTAACCAGGAGAACCACAATGCAATCCTCGGCTAGTAGGGCGTGTGATGAATAAGTACACTTAACTTTTAGATCCACTGGTCGGGTGTGTTTAAAACCAATATGGCATAACACTCCTCAAAGATGCTGCTAGAGTCAGCTCAGCAAGCTACAATTGACTATATATATATATATATAAGGAATGGGTATGTAATGCCAGCTGTCGTGATGTCTCCTGTCAGAATACTGACAGCGGCATCCTGATTGTGGGTATCCTGACAGGGGTCGGGTAAGTATACTTACCCTCCCCCCCTAACCCTCCCTCCTTGTAGCCTAACCCTCCCAACCCCGCACCCTAACCCTCGCCTTTAGTGCCTAAATCTAACCCCCCCTTCGTGCCTAAACCTAACCCTCCCCCCTTAGTGTCTAAATGTAACCCTCCCCCCTTAGCGCCTAACTCTAACCCCCACAGTGGTGCACAACCTTAGCCTCCCCCCAAAAAAGCTAACCCTAACCCCACTATGCTCCATAAACCTAACCCTCTTCCCCCCTTGGCTAACGCTAAGGGCGCCCCGGCCTTACCTCGTTCGGGTAGGCATCGGGATTAAGATAGGCATCGGTACTTCGCTGCCTATTTTAAGTCCCTTGTCAGGATTTGGATGTCAGTATTGAGACCGGCGGAATCACAGTGGTTTCATAACTACATACACACACACACACACACATATATATATATATATATATAATATATATATACACACATATATATATATATATATATATATATATACACATGCTAGGGGGCATCAGTTGAAATCTTGCCTAGGGCACCAATTTGGCTAAGGCCGGCTCTGAATGAAGGAACTCCCTAATCCTATACCTAATATAGGTATAGGATTAGGTATGGTATCCTAGTATACCTAATCCTATACCACTGTGTAATGATGTGTAAAAAATAAGGCAATAAAACTGCTCATACATTATTTGTGTCACTAAACTCCAGATTCGCAAATTTGGGAATTGTACCAATTAAGTTGATATTTGTAACTAAGAGCCGTATTCAATTTGAGCCAAGCCGCGATACTTTTTCGCGGCCTGGACTTTCCGCCTACTTCACCTGTTTTGTAGGCGGAAAGGTATCATGCGCGTGCACGCTTTACCCCCTTTTCAATTTGAAAGTACGCAAAAACGGGACCCGACAGAAAGTTTTGTCAGATTTGGGGAAATCAGCCTGACACCCCCCAAATGATGCTCTGACATAGGGGATCCCTATTGTACCCCCCAATTTGGCTTGCTGAAGGTATTTGGTGTTTTTAAACGTGCTCAATAGCTGCTAAATAGCGTTTTTCTATACATGGTGCAGAATAGTATTCTGGAGTATTTTTTCCAGAAAATAACATCCCAGCAAATTTTCGGTACTTGAAAATGGGGGTCAGCATATTTAAAAGTTGCTAAAGTGAAGTTGAAAAAATCATGAAAAATCCACCTGCCGCAAATATATGCAATCAAAAAAACACTTGGGGCATACTTGGGGACCACCGCAGAGTCAAGTTCGCTAGTTTTTAACTTTGTACCCCAACTTTTTTTTTTGCATCACTTTTTCAAAGTGATTTTTTGGGATGTCCTTAAGTGTCTTTTTATTTTGACACAGTTTACCTTCGGGGGACTGTCTGAAGGCTGCATGGGGGTTCCCGCAACGTTGCACCCCAAAACCCCACTTCTGCCCTTTTTTCCGCCTGCTATTCATAGGTGAAACTTTTTCGCCTAGTACATTGCATTGACTTTCTGCCTAGGCGGAAAGTCTTATAAATTGAATACGGGGTAAGACCAAAATAGGCGAAAATGACATAATCGGCGAAAAAGTATCGCAGATCCGGGCTTTTCGCCTCAAATTGAATACGGGCCTAAAGCTGGCTATGTATAACATTTGGGGATCACATTGTATGAATTATCCATCAGTTTTTTCTACAGCTAAGGCCAATGTAAAACTGAATATCTCAACAGATGTGGTATAATTACAAAGGATGTATGAAAATATACTCAAACAATAGGGGAGAAATAGCCTATTGATAGGTCTTATCTCCATTACTTACCATTAATAAAGATTCTCCACAGATTGTAATAGGGATGGAAAATTATTTCCAGCAAACAGCTACCTATTGATAAACCAACCTATGAGACAAAGTAGACAGACACTTATTTTATACACTATGTTTATTCTTCAAGCACAATTTGTATGTATATATCTTTGTCTTTTCTTCGATTTTAAACTTAATATTACACTGTTGACTTTACCCTACCCAGTGGAAATGGGACAACAATTTTAAACATAATTCTATTAAAAGTGAAGTTTTACTTAATGTGGCTCTTGTGCGCCTAATATATACAACCACTCTCGTTTCTTCTACATTTCAAGTTTAATCCTGACATGAACCTCAGGCTGACTTTAGTTAACAGTGTGCTATTCATAATGTTTGAGCTACTAGAGAAACAGTGCCTGAGTTTACCAGTGTAAAGAGTGGCAGCCAGAAGGAAGATCCACTGGAGTTGCCATCTCAGCTGTAAGGTACCATCTACACATAACTTATTTGCGCCCACTATAACACCTATGAAACCACACTGGTATACCATAGAGAACCGGAGATCACTTAAATTTGTGCATTAAAAAATTGGCACATATAAGCCCACTATTTCAATATTATTGTGAATGATTTGCCCTGCCTGTCATATGCAAGGGGAGCCCGCGGGGCCCACCTCCCATGGCCCCTACTGCTTTGACGGAAAGATGAGACAAGTGGCAAGTCAGGGGACAGCGGGAAGAATCGGGAACCCTGCAGTACTCGCCGCACGATCTAGTAACCCGGTGAATGATGGGTCAAATGACTTGTTGTGTTTTAATTATAATGAACATACAGATGTGTCCTCATACACCTATTGTCTATATATCATACTGCACAAGAAGTCTGGTGTGACTAAGATGCTTCAAGAGATGTTGGGCTGCAACTTTAACTGCACAGGAACTAATTTTAAACACATACAAAGACGCAGATGAAGCGCAACGGAACTAGGCTTGAGAAAAAGCTGCAGCCACTTGCATTAGAGCCCATTCTTACGCAGATTCAATCTCCATTGCACACTGATACAGTACATCAAATTGATCAGTGCAAGCTAGCAATGTAGTTTTGTGCCTCCTAGTTGTATTTTTATGCCAATAAGATGCATATTTAGAGTAGGAAAGACACTCTGCATGGCTGAGTTGCCCGGGACTCGACGTGCCGAGAGGGACTATTTGGTGCGACTTGAGCAATAGTGTATGAGGACACATCTGTATTTAAGTCTCTGCCACATGCACACTATTTGTTTTTCATGTACATTTTATTTGCATAATTTTTAACATGGAATTGGGACATAGTGAAAAATACATTCATGGAAATTACTACTTAGCTTATAACATTAATCCAGTAATCAGTTATAATTAGTTATGTTAGCACTTCTAACCATACTTGTATTATAATGGATCTATTGACGTCACTTGAAAGAATACATTTACATACCTAATATTGTTATGATAATAATCATTCAAGTGTTATTTCACATTATTATTTGACTTACCGTGACATCATAGACTACTGAGGGAAAATCTGCAGAGGAAAGCATAAAAGATAAAGGCCCTCATTCAGAGGCGCTCGCAAGAAGCGAGCGCTCGTTCTGAATGAGGGCGGCCCCTTGTATGTTTAAGTGCAGCCTCATCATCATCATCCCACCCCCTACTGCTGGGTTGTATAGGCCAGTGCAAGGTGACAGATGTCAGTCCGACATTGGGTAAGCAACAGTGAATAACTCCTGATAATTCAAGATGTAAGAAGACGCTGCAGAAGGTGTCGGAAGTCCTGGAGAGTGGCAGCCCTTGTAAAAGAGCTTAAACAGGCCAGTATCCACCAGGTGAAGACAAAAGAGCTGACGTCTAACAGGAGTGGTAGTGGCATATCTATAATGGGTGCATTGTGTGCGAGGCACACGGGCCCCCGGGTCAGGGGGACCCGCATTGCAAACACTGCAGGTACACAGATGTGTTGCCACTGTTTATAACAAGACAGTTGGAATGCTAGCACATTACAGCCATCAACATCGCACATTTTTCCTCACATCCCATAGAGATGCACTGTAAACTGCAATGTTGGATGTACCACAATTCTTAGTTATGTGTGCAGCCACCAAAGTGTCTGTTCTCCACCAGCTTTCCCTCACAAGCGCTTCTGCCCTCCACCTTTTCCCTCAAATATCTTCTGCCCACCAGCTTGTCCCTCATACCCCTCTGCCCACCAGTTCTTCCCTCATCTGCCTATCTGCCCACCAGTTCTCTTCTCACATGCACATCTACCGCTTTTTCCTTACTTTGCACAACACTGCACACCAGCATTTCTCATATGCCCCATGTTGCCCACCTGCTTTTCTCTCACATGCCCATCAGCTTTTCCCTCACATGACACATTTTCCTTAAATTCCCCATTTCCCACCATATTTTTCTCACACGCCCTCCTCTGACCAATTTTCAGCATATGCACCCCTTTCCCATCACAATTTCCATCACATGCCTCCCATGCCCATCACATTTTTCATCACATGCCCCCACCCATCACAATTTTATTCAAATGCCCCCATACCCATCACATTTTCCATCACATGCCTTCCCTGCTCTTCACATTTTTCCACACTACATGACCCCTGTACGCAAGTCCCCCCGTCAACCCTTCTACTTACATCAGTCCCTACTCAACTGCTCTGTCATTACTGACTGTAGAAGCTGTATACATTATGCCTACAGCTGCAGCCTCCATCCTGGCTGGTGATGCAAATCTTTTGAATGCAGAGGGGGCACTCAGTGCAGCCACCATCAGAGTGCAGGAGCTGGCACTGGCACACAATTAAGTACAGTATGTCACAGGGAGGGAGCAGAGTCATGGGGTCTTCTAAAATATCTTCTGAGTCCTGCTGTCAGAAGCAAGGCGTGTGGACAGTGAAGTCCATAGCTCAAAGTTTTTAAAGCCAACTCATCCCTAAAATGACAGGGGGAGGCATGTGCCCCTGTGCCACCTGATCCCCTGGATCTGCCTATGCCAATATAGATTAGAATGTGGAAATAACAATAGAATGGTCAGAAACAAATATATCAATATTTAGCACTCATTGTTACATATTTAACAGCCTCTCCTTGGGGATTTGTAGTGATTATAAATGCACTGTAAAATCCAACAGAGAATCTCCTGAATAATATATATGAGTGATAACTGGAATATGGTATTGGGAACAACATAATCACAAGAAATTAAGAAACATATTTAATACATTTAACACATTTCCCCAATATCAGAAAAATATGATCTATAAAAAACCTACAAACTTTGATGGCAACATCTTCTGTGTAGATAAGAAAGGGAATAGAAATAAACTGAAATATATATATATATATATATGTTATCTTAGAGTTCTTTATTGAAATCAAGTCTCTAGGACATAAAGGATAAAAATATAATTTTCAGATTGCTTTAATATATAATAAATATAGTGTAATATCTTGCATCTATGGAACATGAAAGTTATATAAAAGGTATGAAAATACACAATTCTTGCTGGCATAAAAATAGGACTCATAGGGCGGAATTCAATTGTTTCCAGCCCCCTTCGCGCCCGATGGAGCTATTCAATTGTTGCTCCTGTCGGGCGCGATCAGCTGCCAGTGCTTCATTTCAGCTCACAGTCCCAGGGGGGTGCGAACTGAAGTGGGCGGAATGGGACCTGTTTGGTTGCCAAACTGCACTTTTCGTGATTGCGCCCAGCACCTTGGTTCAGGGGAAGCCAATTTATGTGGCTAAACCTGACCACTTTGGGTGCGATCAGGGCGAAAAGCAGGAACAATTGAATAGCGGCCCGCAATCTCCCATTACTTTAGACGGGAGGTCCGGACCGCAAAAACATTTGAATACCGCCCATAGGGGATGATTCAACTTTGGGCAATGGCAAAAAAGTGCTGTCAGAACAGCTGCACATCTCAGCCATTATCTTCCCCTCACACCCCATAGTGTGCAGCAATATTGACCATGAAGGGATACCGTATTCTACCACCTTGTGCGCAGATAAACATTGTGACTGCACATTGCCGAAAACTGAATATGGACCGTCAAAGAAAAAAAAACGATCCCATTGTACTACTGGACGTGATTCAAACAGAGAAATTTTCAATCCAATCAGGTGTGATGTTCTTGCCCATGTGAGTAATGCTATATGCCACACTTATGGCACAGAAAGAATTCTGTTGGCAGCACCATAGGGCTGCGCACAAAAATCCACAAATCTGGGGCAAGATAGGGCAGCGAGGAGGGTGAGTTCTGATACTGTTGCCAGTGGTTACACGCCGATGCAACAGCAACTCACCCCTCATGTACTGGGGTAAGCTAACTGGAATGAGCCCTAAGATTGGTTAATGGTAAGAATGGAGTCACATGTGGATTGATCAGTCATATCTCGATATACCAAAAATGGCTGCCCTGTGTCTTAACCTTGAGAAAACCTAAAGCTAAATGCAGGTCTGTGCGTACTGTAAGCTGTGACAGTAATCCAGACCTCAGTAACCCAACTCCGTTCATCCAGCAGTTGCTACACATGAGCGCTACACATGGCAAATCAATAGCTGGCATATTGAAATACTAACACAGATAGTGAGATAGAACCCAATACACTTTCAGCTGGGTTACTGAATTATACTGAGTCTATTTTGTCTTGGTCCACAGGAACATGAACTTACAAAATACTAACCACTGCAGAAGCATTGTAGCAAAGAGAAATAGCAGCAAAACACAGCAATCTAGCCACAGCTAGGAGACCAGCACGAGATGTGGGGCAGTACAATATAAATAGAGGTCTATCTAACATATTGCCTAGAAGAAAAATATTGTTATTAACAGCTGCAAAACCATATAAATCAGTGACTGTGGAAACTCTGCAGAGCTAACAAAGAGCCAACACTGTGATACATTCTGGGCTTGATTCAGATATGGACGGATTGCAGAGCCGCATATGAGTAGCTTTGCAACTCCGTCCATCTTAATGCAAATGCAGAAGGAGGTGTCAGACACCTCCTTGATGCATTTGCGAGCACTATCAGAACCACTGCGACCAATGGCTGCAGTGGCATCGATCCCCACGGTATCACCCGGTGCTGGGATGGACGAGTGGCCACGTGAGAAGGGGCGTAGCCAGGTGAAAAGGGGGCAGGACCACACATCCTGACCCCCCGTGCCTATTACTTGGGGGAAAGGGGGGTCCAGGAGTTCCCTGTGTGGAGTGCTGGCCAGCTCCTTCAGTGACAGGAGCTGAGTACTGCACTTAATGCTACAGTGCAGCACCTGGCTCCTGTCAGTGAGGGGGAGTCTGCACCTTGGTGTCACCCGATGTACCCACTGCACCCCCCTTGTGATGCCACTGGATGGTTGCAATGGTTGTTCCTTTGATCAGGCTGCGGGAACTTAAGCTTCTCGCAGCCTGACCGAGTGCTGGTCACTTCAGGGGCCAGGAAGATCCCGGCCTCGTCCCTCCCGGAAAAGGGGGGTGACCTCCCTGTTTCTGGGAATGGTGACCAGCCACACCCCTGCTCCTCCCCCAAACACCACAGAATGTCAATCATGCTGCCTCTTGAGGGACCCTGCAAGCAAAATCGCAGGGCCCGTTCTGCAAATGTGCAGAACGAGTCCTGCGCAAGAGCGGACCCCTGACCATCGGAGATGTACCTTCATCCGATGATGAACAAACATCTCTGAATAGGGCCCTCGGTCTGAATAACATGGTGATAGCTGTAGAAAAATAAGATATATTAGGATATCATATATTACAATTAGATATGAATTTCATGTTTTAGAGAATGAATTAGAAACTTAGAACCACTGCAATATTAAATAATATATATATGCAGTGAACTATTGAGCTAAGACCTGCACACCTTATAGTCTCTGACAGCATATATATATATGCAATGAAATAAAGGAACTGTCATAATGATCAAGTGTAAGATACCATTAAGAGCTGCTTGCGGGAAAGGGGGAGAAGAGTGACAGAGCTCTCTGCCCCAACATAAAAGACATAAACTATAGATAATACTATTATTACTTAGCACTGGACTACGGGACAGAATCAGAATAACAATTCCTGCATTCACAATAACTATTTACAGCTACACTGTTGCATTAATAGTATCTTTAGTCTGGAGATTCAATAACCGGTAAGTGCAAGTTGCAAAACTTCCAAAGCCAATGATACTATTAGTCCTGCAATGAGCATCGTGCCTAGAATAGAGCTTTATATCTCTAATTTTTGCATGCACCCTCCATAGGTTTTATTTTGCAATCTACACCAAACTTCGGGCCTAATTCACTACCATACGCAAATGCGATTACGCACGCAATCTGCCATTTGTTGTGCAGTGCGCGTGCGTGAACCGGCCACCGTGATGGGGACAGTGATTACGCAGACCCATTGAAGAGTGATTGGCAGGACGTGCCGTTTAGGGGGGTGGTCGGAGAAACACAGGCATGCCAGTGCGTTCGCATGCGGTTGCAGGGGTGTTCATAAATTAGCCACTGTGATGCCCTACGCAGTCTGAGAACTCATAACGTGTGTGAAAGTTAGCAATTGCAGAGTAAGGTCAGAGCTTGTGCAACTGTGCATGAGGCTACGTTTGTACCGATGCAAACACGCAGTCTTGCTAAACAGTAGGTATGTGTGCTAAGTAAAGTGGGCGTCCCTGTGTAGTGCTGTAACAGGATAGCGATTACAATGAATTAGCAATGGTTTAGCATACTATCGCAGTTGAACTACGTGTGTAATCGCAATTGCATACGCAGTTGCGTGCGGTAGTGATGTGAATCAGGCCCACTGACCCAGGGTATATATCACAGGGCATAAGGATGTAACCTAGCATCAATTACACTGGTAGTAATCACGTTATATCACATGATCAGAATAAGTTCAATAGCGCTCTTGTAAACGTTAGGATGTAACCTGACACTAAAAATGTAGATAGGAGTCACGTGGTGTTAACACGTGACCACCTAGACCAATAATACAGAAAGGGTCACGTGATTTAAACACGTGACTAGCTAATAAAGAAATGAGATGTGTCTCTATGACAACTTAGCTATGCAAACTATAGATACGGAGCCCGTCCTGAGATCACGTGATGCTAATTACATCACGTGACCAGGATCGAGACCCGCAGAGAAGCTAAATAAGATAATACATTCCTAATACTGAATACAATTTTTATTAAAAGTAGACTGTCTATATAGGCTTATGTAAAATGTATAAATAGGTCTGCCTCCAACACCAATTTTAAATACTGTTTTTATTGTGTAAGCTAATGAGCTGATAATAGCGATCAGGTGCTAATTAACACTGGAAACAGGAAGGGGTATAAAAAGGCCCCACTGAACACACAACCTTTATACCTTTGAAAAAGCTGTCACTTGGTACAACGAAACGCGTTACGTGACTGCCTGGACATCATTTTCACCTCTTAGGTGACTCTCCGCACAGTGAACTGCCTTTAAACCACCCTGTACCAACCTACCAGACTTAACCTAGCGCTGGGATCATCCTGGAACTACTTTACCTGTCCATCTCCTGGATTCTTAACAAAGTTCCATACCATGAACTTTGGATGGCTCCAAGTGCAGCATATGGATTCTATATGTCAATAGGAGTAATCCCCCTATCGGTACAAGGATCTGGTAACTATACTTTGGACAGTCCAACCCATGATTGATGCAAGTGTTATTTGCTGTCATCTGGTTATTACTCATTGGACAGTCCCATTTCTATCCCATTTCTATAAACATTGCCACCTATGGTTAATCAACTGTCAGGTAGATATAAAGATAAAGGCATTGTGTCTGTGTGGTCTCACATCAAGGTGGAATATTGGTATGCAATTGTATTTGCACTAATTGAATTTAGTAGATTTATTATATTGAATAAACACGTGTTGTGTATAAAATTGTAAATATTTGTTTGTGATTACTCATCATCAAAGAGCTACTATTCATTCTTGTTTTTGTATCTATCTATGCAGGGCCGGATTAAGGTCTGTGGGGGCCTCTGGGCAACAAACATGTGGGGGCCCCTATTAAATGTGACAAACTGGGGGTATGCACAATGGGGACCTTATACAGAGCCCCCAGTAGTGTCAGTGCCCACAGTGGTAGTTTCCTGTATGCAGTGCACCCAGTAGTAGTGCCCCTTATGCAGTGCCCCCTAGGCAATACTCCCATTAGTAGTGCCCCCTGTAGTAATGCCCTCTGTATAAATGCCCTCAGTAGTAATACCCCTGTAGTTGTGCCCCAAATAGTAATGCCCCCCAGTTGTAATTGGGCGTGTGCCCAACAGTAATGCCCTAGTAGTAATGCTCCCTGTATAAATCCCCCAGTAGAAATACCCATGTAGTTGTGCCCCCAATAGTAATGCCCCCTGTAGTCATTCCCCCTTTAGTAGAGCCCTCTGTAGAAATGCCCCCAGTAGTAATGCCCCTCTATTAGTTCCCCAATACTAATGCTCCCTCTCTAGTAGAGCCCCCAATAGAGATGCCCCCTGATTAATGCCCCAGCAGAAATGCTTCCCCCCCAAGTAATGTTCCCAGTAGTAATTCCCCCCCCCAGTAATGCCCCAGTAGTAATGCCCCCAGTAGTAATGCCTCCCCCCTCCCCGAGTAATGCCCCAGTAGTAATGCTCCCCCCTGAATAATGCCCCCTGCCAGTAATGCCCCCAGTAGTAATGCCTCCCCCCTCCCCGAGTAATGCCCCAGGTATAATGCTCCCCCCCGAGTAATGTCCCCTTTAGTAATGCCCCCCCACCAGTAATGCCCCCAGTAGGCTGCTTGCACTAAAAAAATAAGTAAATAAAGCTCTTACTTACCTGAACCTTAGCCCCGCGTCCGCTGCAGTCCGCTCGGCTGCTCCTCCACACTATGGCAGAGACGTCATGACGTCTCTGCCATAGTGCTCTGCGTGAGCCGGAAGCTGGAGCTCATGTGAGCTCAAGCCTCCGACTCCGGCTGCCGTTGCGGGGAGGGTGCCGGGCGCCCGCTGTTTACAGTGGGCGCCTGGTAAAAGGAGCCTCCCTGCGGCGCCGGGGTTAGGTTGGCCGGAGGAGGCGGAACTGGTTCCGCCTCCTCCGGTCCACTTTGACCCCGATGGGTGTGGGGGCCCTTAACGTGTGGGGGCACAGGGACGATCGCCCCTGTCGCCCCCCCATTAATCCGGCCCTGTATCTATGTATGGGCCTGACTAGCCCTTATCTAGTAGCAGCTTGGAATAAACAACCCACTGCAGCTCCTGTACCCAATTTATTGGTAACTTTCTCAGACTGTTTAAATACATGGTTTGTGCTGGGACAGAAACACCTACAGTTATATTGTCTATGAAAATTAATGCCCTGTCGGTGACATATAAGACTGAGTAGGAACCAGAGAAAGCAGTGCCTGTTTTGTTTCTATATGCCAGCATTTGTTGGAGAGTAAATGCTATTTTGCACTACGAATCAAAGAAATTCAGCACATCTCTGAGCACCTTAAGCTTTTTTCTGCAAAGCCTTTTTGATCCTGTATAAATATGCCTCTATTGGAAACAAAGTAACCATGACCATATATTGGATACAATCTTTCCGCACTGGTGGATACAGACTGTTAACTTTGTTATTCTTTATCTGGACACAAGCACTTGGAATTGCATTAATAATCTGAAGTTTCTCTCATTTATGATTATAGACATATGACTTAAAATCATGAATAGGAGTTTTTAAGTGGGGATACGGTTTTATATTTTATTGTATTGGATATATTGTATTATTTCTACTTATCTTTTCTATATATTTGGATTCAATTCTGACAGCGCCTCAAAATATTTTTTATTTTCTATTTTTTATTTTTGTGGGTTGGTATTTTTCCCACTCTTGTTTTCTTGACAGCAGTCAGAATATTTCTATACACTAACACTTAGGAGGTACAGCACCAGATTTTTAAGTGTTTTTGAGTACACCTGATTGGTTGACAGCAGGACACGTCCAATCAGGTTCCACCATTACTTACACAATTATAGTCATTTCACTATCACTATGACTTCTATCTGACCCAGCATCCTCTATGCATGTAGAACTCTGCAGCAATAAAGAGATAACGGTGAAGATAACCCCATTTGTATTGTACTGTAGGGGGTATCTCTGTGTGAAGTAAGTTACCGTGTCAAATGCTGAGTGACCTTCTTATCACAGGGTGTCCAGTCATTTATTGCATATTTGTGTCCAAGCTAGGCTTCATCATTTGCCTTAACAACTGGACGATAATTTTTTTTAAAAGTTACCTCTGAAGTAACTCCAGATTCCAGGGCTCAGGAAGTGGCTACACACCTAGAATTTGCTATTAAGCCCTTGGTGCATTTGCCATTTGAAATGTTACTTTTTGTATTGCTTATAATATCCATCTACTTATTGTAGGATCAGAAGCTGCTTACCCCTTTTCTCTTTTGGCTGTCCGAGGGACTCCTGAAAAGTGTGATAGTGTCCTGGATGTTCTGGGAGAGTGGGCAGTTATGGTGTTTGCCTTGTGACAACTCGCCTCCTGAGCATGCAACATCATGACATCATGCGCATGATGTCATGATGTTGCCCAAAAGGGGTGGGCTGGAAGGACCGGTAAGTGCAGCGCTGACCGGATGTCCTTATTAAGCCTGGTCAGCTGCACAGATTGCAGTGTGCCCTTCTAAAGCGTCCACATGATGCTCTGGACAGCACTGCACAAGCAAACCTAGCTGCAGGGTGCCATTCCAGACACCCTGCTATGCAGAAGCAAGGACAGTGGGGTGTCAACAATGCAACCCACAGAGCCCTTAGGTTCTGTATGGCAGCACTGGTCGCACAACCCTAGTTAGAGTTCTGGTATTTGTACAAGAAAAACCATCACACTGCTGGCTGCAATTTGTTCACTTTTGCTGCAGATACAATATGTTGTGACAAAGGATGAGTCAATAAATGACTGTATACTGCAAGTTGCATATTAACATTGCTGGCCAGTTATTCCCTACCTGTGCACTGCAATATTCTAAACACAAAGGAGAACATGACCAAAAAGACATTACAAACTAGATTAAATAAATATATCTCCTCAATATATTAATCCTATGCACAGGTTGAATACACAGTTTACTGCATTAGCATTTCAAAGAAAATGTCAGTTACTACAGGGTGTTTCACTCACTATTGGCCCTGAAGTTTTTCTTATAACTTTTAAAGTAATTGACGTAATTTAGTGGAATGTGACACAGACATACGCTGGTCTATGAGAAACATAAGGAAGTCATAGCAAGTGTTGAAAGTGTTTGCCATTAGCATCCTGGCCAGCTGTTCACACATGCGCAAAGTGAAGGCCAGCTGTTCCTCACCCTAGTCAGCAGTACAGTTCAAAATCCAAAGAGGGGACCCACACCAACTGCCAGTGAGGATATAACCATTGCGGATGGCAGTTGGTGTGATGCCAGTGAGGATATAACCAGTGAGGATGGCAGTTGGGGTGCTTCCCCTATTTTAGTTTTGGACTGTGTTGCAGCCTCACCTCTGGAGCTGCCACTGCTAGTCAGTAGGTATTCCTGCTTCTGACAGTGGTGTTGTGTACTGAGGCGGTCACATTCATCGTGTCTGTGTGTTATGTGCCAATATGAACCTTTATCGACTCAGTTGTTCAGTACGTCTGGATAATAAATAAGCGCTGTTCAGCTGTGTGCAGGTTCATATCGGCACATAACACAGACACAAGGTGTCAGATTTCACTAAATTATATCAATTACTTTAAAGTTATAAGAAAAACTTTGGGGCCAGTAGCGAGTGAAACACCCTGTTTATAAACAGTGGATTTAAAAGTTTTTTCATAAAACGCTGTATAAGTTCTACTAAGCAACAGATTTGAGTGTTGAAGCGTAGTGAAAGAACTGAGATAACAGAATATGTCATGCTTTAAACATTAGCTTCATGATTTTATATATGCTTGGCGAGGCTTTACAGTTAAGCCTGAAACACACACTTGGAGCAGACCTATTGCAAATGCCAAGAGACAAGTTATCTCAACTGTTTCTGACAAGACCCTGCATAACAAAGGAGAAACAATGGACGGAATCTGTGACAAGTTACAACAATAATTCCAAATATACAGCAAACCACTTTGTCAAACTTACACTTATGGGGCTGATTTTCTAAAAGCATATACCCAATTATTGAGAATCTGCGCATGCGCAGGACCCATTCTGCGAATGTGCAGAATGGGTCCTACATGATTGCACGCTGCCTCAGTTCCCTGGCCTTGCAAGTCGGCTTACGCAGCTGGCCGATGCCAGCCAACATCACGACTGATTTTCGCAATGGTGATCCTAGTCTAAAACATTGGTCACATTGCTAGGATCGCAAATGCAATAGGGGTGTCATATGTCTCCTGCTGCATATGTATATTTGCAAGGATGGAAGTGCAAAGCTGCTTGCGTGCAGCTTTGCAATGCCATCCTCTGCTGAATTAGCCCCTATATTCTATATGTGGGATGCTTTGTTTGCTTTCTGGATAAACACTAATTCCTATTATTGCCAACAATCTTAGCCATCCAATTTTGAATTAAACTTTAAATTGATATATACTACATGGGAGGTCTCTCTACTGTACATGTTTTATATTTTTTTATAGCTTTTAGAGTCTCTATAAGTATATAAATATTTGCAATATTATGATTGATTCTATACAAAATGATGGCATTTTCTAATATACTTTTTCCTTTACTAATATATTTATGAACATTTTCTGTCCTGTTTTCTTTATGATATGACCTGAAGACCTATAGCCCATTGCGCACAAGGCATGGTGACTAAAGTATGCAACTATGGAGTTGATAATAATAACACATTAATAAAGCAGGATGTTTGAATCCCCTGGCATGCACGATGCATGTTTGTATGGTATATACTAAATGCATCCTGCATATCTGCATGGTCAATAATATGGGCATAAAGCATGAATGCAAACTAATTGCAATTGAGCAATAGCGTTATTCAGCAATGGTTTTATGCAGCAATGGCGTTATGCAGCAATGGCGTTATGCAACAATGGCGTTATGCAGCAATGGCGTTATGCAACAATGGCGTTATGCAGCAATGGCGTTATGCAGCAATGGCGTTATGCAGCAATGGCGTTACGCAGCAATGGTGTTATGCAGCAATGGCGTTATGCAGCAGTGGTGTTATGCAGGCAATGGTGTTATGCAGCAATGGTGTTATGCAGCAATGGCGTTATGCAGCAGTAGTGTTATGCAGCAATGGCGTTATGCAGCAATGGTGTTATGCAGCAATGGCGTTATGCAGCAGGGGTGTTATGCAGCAATGGCGTCATGCAGCAATAGCATTATGCAGCAATAGCGTTATGCAGCAATGGCATTATGCAGCAGTAGCTTTATGCAGCAGTGGTGTTATGCAGCAATGGTGTTATGCAGCAATGGCGTTATGCAGCAGTGGTGTTATGCAGCAATGGCGTTATGCAGCAATGGCGTTATGCAACAATTGTGTTATGCAGCAATGGCATCATGTAGCAATAGCATTATGCAGCAATAGTGTTATGCAGCAATGGCATTATGCAGCAATGGCGTTATTCAGCAATGGCGTTATGCAGCAATGGCGCTATGCAGCAATAGTGTTATGCAGTAATGATGTTATGCAGCAATGGTGTTATGCAGCAATGGCGTTATGCAGCAATGGCGTTATGCAGCAATGGTGTTATGCAGCAATGATGTTATGCAGCAGTGGTGTTATGCAGCAATGGCGTTATGCAGCAATGGCATTATGCAGCAATAGATTTATGCAGCAGTGGTGTTATGCAGCAATGGTGTTATACAGCAATGGCGTTATGCAACAATGGTGTTATGCAGCAATGGTGTCATGCAGCAATAGCGTTATGCAGCAATAGCGTTATGCAGCAAAGGCATTATGCAGCAATGGCATTATGCAGTAATAGTGTTATACAGCAATGATGTTATGCAGCAATGGCATTATGCAGCAATAGTGTTATGTAACAATGGCACTATGCAGCAATAGTGTTATGCAGTAATAGCGTTATGCAGCAATGATGTTATGCAGCAATGGTGTTATGCAGCAATGGCGTTATGCAGCAATGGCGCTATGCAGCAATAGTGTTATGCAGTAATGGTGTTATGAAGCAATGGTATTATACAGCAATTGTGTTATGCAGCAATGGCGCTACGCAGCAATAGTGTTATGCAGTAATGGTGTTATGCAGCAATGGTATTAAACAGCAATTGTGTTATGCAGCAATGGCGCTATGCAGCAACTGTGTTATGCAGCAATGGTGTTATGCAGCAATGGTATTATTGAGCAATAACGTTATGCAGCAATGGCGTTATGCAACAATGGTGTTATGCAGCAATGGCATCATGCAGCAATACGCGTTATGCAGCAATAGCATTATGCAGCAATGGTGTTATGCAGCAATGGCATTATGCAGCAATGGCGTTATTCAGCAATGGCATTATGCAGCAATGGCACTATGCAGCAATAGTCTTATGCTGTAATGGCCTTATGCAGCAATGGTGTTGTGCGGCAATAGTGTTATGCAGCAATGGCGTTATGCAGCAATGATATTATGCAGCAATGGCGTTATGCAACAATGGTGTTATGCAGCAATGATATTATGCAGCAATGGTGCTACGCAGCAATAGTGTTATGCAGTAATGGTGTTATGCAGCAATGGTATTATACAGCAATTGTGTTATGCAGCAATGGCGCTATGCAGCAACTGTGTTACGCAGCAATGGCGTTATGCAGCAATGGCAATATGTAGCAATAGTATTATGCAGTAATAGAGTTATGCAGCAATTCTGTTATGCAACAATGGCGCTATGCAGCAATGGCGCTATGCAGCAATGGCATTATGCAGCAATGGCATTATGCAGCAATGGCGTTATGTAGCAATGGCATTATGCAGCAATGGCATTTGTTGCAAATAAATTGCAAAGAAATGGCGTTATGTGTGTCAGAGAAAATGCAAGAATCTTTGCTTTATATAAATACTGTGCCAGAAAATCACCCATTAAATTAGGTGTCCCAGGTAATATATGTATATGGTATTTAGACATCTTGAAGCTGCCTTGGTAACGTGTATTTGCAGGTTTATAAATATACACATAAAACATGCTTGCTTATATATCTCATACATGGAAGATGCTCACTGTTTTTTCATTGTATACAAGTGGATACTAATTATTATTATTAATGGGGGTTATCTTGAAATGCTAAAGTTGAGATGTGTACCAGTTTTTCAATAAATATGTTTACTAAGGCAGCTTAAATAGCAAAGCTGTGTATGCAAGGTATGCCGTGTAGGGTTATGGGTTACCATCACTTACTACTATTAGCGACATTTCCAATTTCTCAGTATTTTCATTACACGACTGTATGACAATTGGGCTGCTTTAATGGCTTGTTTATCCCAATTCAGTTTATCATTAAGTCAACTGTTAAATTTGTAAATAAACCTTTTAATATATTTCTTCCTATAAACCTCTAAGATTCACCTGCCTAGAACCTCTAAGACAAAACCCTGCCTAAAAACCTCTAAGACAAAACCCTGCCTAAAAACCTCTAAGACAACGCTAATTGCGTACGCAGTATGAACGCAAATAAAGACAGGAGTGGAATCTTGTGGTTCCAACGCACAAGTATTATTCAGGTAAAAGTACAGTCAGTTACACGCAATCTATACATACATAATTTAGGCGTAAAAGGAAATAATACAGACCAAGTACGGTTATACATACGCTGCGCCTCTGGATCCAGAGATAGACTTCTGACTAGATATCCTCAGCTCACCCAAAATTCAGCATGAACTGCCAAACCAGTGTTTGGACACATGTATTTATTCCCCCCCAGACTGAAACAGGACAAAGGGGAAACTTCCTGCTGATCTCATTGGTTCCCAGAGGAGGAGCATATGTAACGACACATTTAACAGGTTGTTTCAAATAGACTTTTCCTGCCTCTAACAGCCGGGGTCTTTCTGGTAACGCCTCCTGTAACATTCCATCAACTAAAACATTTTGTTGCTTATGAGTTCTGTGATCCATAACTTGAGTTTGCATGATGCGATCTCTCCACCGATAACACCGGGATTCTGTAAAAAGCGTAGGCATCAGAACGAGATCAAACATACCTTGCTTATCATATATAATACCTTAGGTATCAAAAACCTCTATTTCTTAGCATTTAAACTAACTTAACCAACTTGAATCATACATTTTGACGCTTATGGAACCTTATGTGCGAATATTTAGTGTGTGGGTATTCGGGGTTTGATATAAGGATGCTAGTTATTAATGGGTGAGATTTAAGTGCATAATCTCTCATACACGAAGTGAACATCCAGCAGTGTGGATGGCTGAGGGTTGTAATTCCACATGCCCTCTGTCAGCAGGCCCCCACCTGCTGTGTTCAAAGGAAAACAAAACCTCTTTTGTTCTCACAGACACTTGTGTGAAGTGCAAATGTATTATCACCTCAAACTATGGGATTTAGAGCCATCTTGTCTAGAATTCAGGCAAATCCAATTGTGTAGATATTATATTACAATTGCCACAACTATACTTTATCTGCATCCCGGGATTCCCAATTTGTATGTAAAAATACCCATTGTCTCTCCTTATTTACTTCTACTTAGAAAGCTGGTTTTTCCCGTTGCCCTTGGTGTTAACAAAAACATTGCCATCTGTTCTTAGTTAATGGGTTATAACTTGAATTAATGCTGACCACACAAAATGGTGTCTTGTGATCTCATTTCCAAAATGGAGTCTTGTGGCCATTCGCAAGATGGCGTCGCTGCAATTAAATTTTAAACTGAACTTGTCTCACTCAATTATTCAGCTTTGACAGTCCAGCCTTTGATAGCAAACAACATGCTATCACAACCTAAGTTGAATCTGTTTAGCCATGCATGAGAATATACCGTTCAATGTTATTATGGTATGACACAGTATGGTCATTTGAACCATTCAGATAATGCGTCTCCGGGAGGGACATAAAACTGCCCTTATACGCACACCGCGGATCCTTAAGGGATCATGGGAAAGATGTTGGGATGCACCTATCCTATAAGGAGAGCCTTGGAAGGGGTTGGGACTGCATTACCTAAGATGACTTAAAACAACATAAACGTTATATCCATGCACGACCACTCAAACTCAGGTTACATTGTTATACACTACGTCATAACTCAGGATTGAATTACAGTTCTTCCTTATTATTGTTATTCACATTTTCACAACAATTTACTGTACTGAAATTGGACCGGTACTCCCCTGATTTCAGACCGTCCATGAGTACCGTGACTATCATTCCCCTGTGGTGAGTGCTATCTTTAATATCTTCTATCCCAGTGTACTGGGTGATAGCCTGCAGAGCCTGGTCGCAATAATCTTCTGCAGTTTCACTCTCCTTTTGCTTAATTGTGAAGATTTTGTTCCAGTTAACTACTACTGGAAAATATACACCCAATTGAGTCACAATGCGGGAAATGTTACCTTGGTTTACTTGGTCTGTTAAGGGAACGTCGCCATCCAATACACAGTCCGTGATAAATTTTGTCACGTCGGTATTGTGTGGCAGGCAGGCCCTTAACACTACACGCCAATCTTTATTAGTGGGCTCATTAAAACTACCCAAATTTATCAAAAATCTTTGACATTTGGCTAGTTCCTTTTTGGGATTGGGGAAATCATTTATGATGGAATTCAGTTCTGCTCTTGTCCATGGACAATGCATTATTACTTCCCTCGTGGGCACTACACCGTTTGAATCTGCATTTCCATTCGGAACAGTTATTGTCCGAATGGGATGCAGACCGGCAGCGTTGCTACCTCTGACCTGATTACCTGGCTGGGGGTTTAATCTGCTGCTGCTACGTACGGTATTAACAACTTCCTCTATGGGTGCAGAGTGTGTTAACACTTCCCTTGCTGTTACCGATGGAGATGGCGGCACCACCCGTGATTGTGGTGATGCAGCATCTATCATTTGCACAGCATGGGAAATGGCAGACATTACAATAGGCTCATCATCCATATCATAAACACTTTCTTTATGGTTGCTTAAGAGAGGGTACAAGTTGCTTGTTACATTTTTATTGGTATTTTTGGTAACCGTACTTGCACCTCCATCCACATAAGGTGGGGGAGGTGAGCGTGAACTGCTGGCAATACTCTCCACGACGCTACTTTGCCGCACGTGCGCGCCAATTTGCGGCTCGCCCGTATTGCATCTCAGCGTCGTAGATGTATTTTCTGGCAATGCGTTCGCAACGCTAGTTTGCGTCGTTTGCACATTTTTAAGCCAAGCATCCCCTTCATGCTGCCATATTTTTAAACATTCAAAATACTTAATCTTTTTCTCTCGGGATCTCATCATACTGATGTGATCCTGGACATTATCTAACACATTTTTATTAAAACTACCAAGTCTGGGAAACGGTCTAACACTCTTTCTCGTCATATTAAACCATATATCACAATACCTTATTGCATAAGTACCGTACTTAGTATGCATAATACGACGGGCTGATCCAATTGGAGCCTCCATTAGCAGCACTCCATAGCTTAACATTTCTACCGTTTGCATGGCTCCCATTTTGAGACAACTCCTACGCTTTTTCAATAAAAATTTAAACTAGTGAAAGACAATCAAGATACTTTCACTTACCTGTGAACGATTTAAGTCGGCGGCGTCCACACACCTGGATAATATTTCGTAAGGCAACTTCCACACCTAGATAAGTTTTGAAACAGGCAACTTCCAGACCCGGATAAGCTTTAGTAAGGTAACTTCCAAACCTATGAGAGTTTATATGTCGGCCACTCCCACGCACCTCTATACAACAAAGACAACATGTACACCTGCTACTGTGTTTAGAACGGTAAAGCTGCTGCTTACCGAGCGACTAGGCTAACCCTTGCACCTAGCCCTTAAGGATCATACGGTACCCTTAACTTTAGGGAATAAATTACCCCTATCAACAATACACACACTGTTACACACTTTTTTCTCTGCGCAGAAAATAAACGTTTAACCCAGATATTGGTAGATAGAAAAAAAATGTAAACCTCAATGGCTTTGTTCAAACATGTGGCAGCAGAACCGGAAGTGCGTATACGCTATTGTGCAAACGGCCGCATACACAATTATGCGACTACCACACAACCGTATAATGACTTTTTAACTGCGTACGCAAAAATGCATTTTAGCCGCGTACGCAATACTGCGGCACCCCTCTAAACGTAAGGTTCTATCAACAAAGGAAAAAGAAACTTTTTCCTTTCTTGTCCCTGGATTCTGATCAGCGCTTCCTCTACACAATAACCGGCAGTACGCTCTCAGCAACACTGTGGTAATGAGAGACTAATGCGTCTCTCAAAAGGCGCCTCCACCCTTTTGCTGAGAGAGGACTGACGGAGTGTTATCGTGTATCAGATAGTGTGATAAACCGATGCGAGCCCCCACTGTTAAATTTGTAAATAAACCTTTTAATATATTTCTTCCTATAAACCTCTAAGATTCACCTGCCTAGAACCTCTAAGACAAAACCCTGCCTAAAAACCTCTAAGACAAAACCCTGCCTAAAAACCTCTAAGACAACGCTAATTGCGTACGCAGTATGAACGCAAATAAAGACAGGAGTGGAATCTTGTGGTTCCAACGCACAAGTATTATTCAGGTAAAAGTACAGTCAGTTACACGCAATCTATACATACATAATTTAGGCGTAAAAGGAAATAATACAGACCAAGTACGGTTATACATACGCTGCGCCTCTGGATCCAGAGATAGACTTCTGACTAGATATCCTCAGCTCACCCAAAATTCAGCATGAACTGCCAAACCAGTGTTTGGACACATGTATTCAGGGCCGCCTTCAGAAATCGTGGGGCCCGGGACGGACCAAATAGGTAGGGCCCCCCCAACCCCATTATACAGAGCCTCAACTCACAGAAAACACACACCCCCCAGTAATCTCCCTCCCTCCTCACAACGAGGGGCCCACCCACCCACTACTTTTTCCCTGTAAAATGTACTCACTGACAGGCTCGGCCGGTGGTCCGCTGCTACCAGCGCCCAGTACTATATCCCCTTCCTACCTTTCCAACGGACCGCCGCTGCTGTAGTGTTTGTGGCTGCTTGTGGGAGGCAGGCAGAGAGGATGCTCTTGGCTGCTCGATTGTGCTATAGGCTAGAAGCACAGAGCAGGCTGGGAGCATCCACTCTGCCTGCCTCCCACAGCCAGCCATATACACGGCAGCAGCGTCGGGCAGTCAGAGAGATAATGAGAGGATATAGGAGTGGGCGCTTGCGGCCGTGGACCCCCGGCCGAGACTGTCAGTGAATGTAAGTTTAGCAGGGAGGAAGTAGTGGACAAGCATTAGGAGGAGAGGGCGGGCCCCCAGAGTGTCCGGGCCCGGGACTACAGGCCCGGCAGTCCCCCCATGATGGCGGCCCTGCATGTATTTATTCCCCCCCAGACTGAAACAGGACAAAGGGGAAACTTCCTGCTGATCTCATTGGTTCCCAGAGGAGGAGCATATGTAACGACACATTTAACAGGTTGTTTCAAATAGACTTTTCCTGCCTCTAACAGCCGGGGTCTTTCTGGTAACGCCTCCTGTAACATTCCATCAACTAAAACATTTTGTTGCTTATGAGTTCTGCAATCCATAACTTGAGTTTGCATGATGCGATCTCTCCACCGATAACACCGGGATTCTGTTAAAAGCGTAGGCATCAGAACGAGATCAAACATACCTTGCTTATCATATATAATACCTTAGATATCAAAAACCTCTATTTCTTAGCATTTAAACTAACTTAACCAACTTGAATCATACATTTTGATGCTTATGGAACCTTATGTGCGAATATGTAGTGTGTGGGTATTCGGGGTTTGATATAAGGACGCTAGTTATTAATGGGTGAGATTTAAGTGCATAATCTCTCATACACGAAGTGAACATCCAGCAGTGTGGATGGCTGAGGGTTGTAATTCCACATGCCCTCTGTCAGCAGGACCCCACCTGCTGTGTTCAAAGGAAAACAAAACCTCTTTTGTTCACACAGACACTTGTGTGAAGTGCAAATGTATTATCACCTCAAACTATGGGATTTAGAGCCATCTTGTCTAGAATTCAGGCAATTCCAATTGTGTAGATATTATATTACAATTGCCACAACTATACTTTATCTGCATCCCGGGATTCCCAATTTGTATGTAAAAATACCCATTGTCTCTCCTTATTTACTTCTACTTAGAAAGCTGGTTTTTCCCGTTGCCCTTGGTGTTAACAAAAACATTGCCATCTGTTCTTAGTTAATGGGTTATAACTTGAATTAATGCTGACCACACAAAATGGTGTCTTGTGATCTCATTTCCAAAATGGAGTCTTGTGGCCATTCGCAAGATGGCGTCGCTGCGATTAAATTTTAAACTGAACTTGTCTCACTCAATTATTCAGCTTTGACACAACGTTTACTCCAGAGGTTCCCAAACTCCGCCATTACAGTACAGGTTTTAAGGATATCTATGCTTGAGCACAGGTAACTTAATTAGAACCTCAGTCAATTTGATTTAACCATCTGGACACAAGCATGGCTAGACTTAAAACCTGGACTGTAATGGCAGAGTTTGGGAAACTCTGGTATACTCTGTTCTATTTTGCATATAATTCCATCTGTTTTATTTACACCAAGACCCATTTTGACAATAGTCAACACTTTAATCTCTGCCAGGCCTTTTCCTTACTGATGACAGTAATTATTGGGAGTTTGGCTGGAAACATATAGGTGCCTAGTTTGTACTATAGGTAACTAATGTGAATCTAGTCCTTCCTTTAGTATATGTGCTAGTTCCCTGATATTAATGCAACATTCCTTGAGAGCCAGTGTGAGAGAGTAACACTCCCGGTGACATGTGAGTGAGTGTGATACCCTAATGGGCATTTAGTGATTGGGAACTTCTATGTTTTTCTATGTCTGCAAAATGTGACTTGGAGATACTTCTGATGTATAGGTACTGTACTTAGAAATTCTGACCGCGCTATCCTATAACTTATATTTTAAACACACAGGTGGAATTTCAATGTTCTGCTGCCTATTTTAAGTGGGCAGGGTCCCGGCCCCCTTTTTTTTTGTTAAATTGGAAAAAGGTATGAAAATGGGCGCCAAACATATATGGGTATAAAATAATGTTTATTTAAACATGTTAAACCCTAACAATTATGCTAAAACATTTCCAAAATATGAATCCTTGTCACAATATCCATACAGAAATATAAAGTAAACCACAGGATCCTTGTGGGAGTTATGCAGCAGTGGTATTATTCAGCAATGGTATTATTGAGCAATAGTGTTATGCAGCAACGGTGTTATGCAGCAATGGCATTATGCAGCAATGGTCTTATGCAGCAATGGTCTTATGCAGCAATGGTGTTATGCAGCAATGGCGTTATGCAGCAATGGCGTTATGCAGCAATGGCGTTATACAGCAATGGCGTTATGCAGCAATGGTGTTATGCAGCAATGGTGTTATGCAGCAATAGCATTATGCAGCAATGGCGTTATGCAGCAATGGTCTTACGCAGCAATGGTGTTATGCAGCAATGGTGTTATGCAGCAATGGCATTATGCAGCAATGGCATTATGCAGCAATGGCGTTATGCAGCAATGGTGTTATGCAGCAATGGTGTTATGCAGCAATGGTGTTATGCAGCAATGGCATTATGCAGCAATGGTCTTATGCAGCAATGGTCTTATGCAGCAATGGTGTTATGCAGCAATAGCATTATGCAGCAATGGCGTTATGCAGCAATGGCGTTATGCAGCAATGGCGTTATACAGCAATGGTGTTATGCAGCAATAGCATTATGCAGCAATGGCGTTATGCAGCAATGGTCTTATGCAGCAATGGTGTTATGCAGCAATGGCATTATGCAGCAATAGCATTATGCAGCAATGGTCTTATGCAGCAATGGTGTTATGCAGCAATGGTGTTATGCAGCAATAGCATTATGCAGCAATGGCATTATGCAGCAATAGCGTTATGCAGCAATGGCGTTATGCAGCAATGGTCTTATGCAGCAATAGCGTTATGCAGCAATGGCACTATGCAGCAATAGCTTTATGCAGCAATGGCGTTATGCAGCAATGGCATTATGCAGCAATGGCGTTTTGCAGCAATGGCATTATGCAGCAATGGTCTTATGCAGCAATGGTCTTATGCAGCAATGGTGTTATGCAGCAATGGCATTATGCAGCAATGGTGTTATGCAGCAATGGTGTTATGCAGCAATGGCGCTATACAGCAATAGCGTTATGCAGCAATGGTGTTATGCAGCAATGGTGTTATGCAGCAATGGCATTATGCAGCAATGGCGTTATGCAGCAATGGTGTTATGCAGCAGTGGCATTATGCAGCAATGGCGTTATGCAGCAATGGTCTTATGCAGCAATGGCATTATGCAGCAATGGCATTATGCAGCAATAGCATTATGCAGCAATGGTGTTATGCAGCAATGGTGTTATGCAGCAATGGTGTTATGCAGCAATGGCGTTATGCAGCAATAGCATTATGCAGCAATGGCGTTATGCAGCAATGGTGTTATGCAGCAATGGCATTATGCAGCAATGGCGTTATGCAGCAATGGTGTTATGCAGCAATGGTGTTATGCAGCAATGTTGTTATGCAGCAATAGCATTATGCAGCAATGGCACTATGCAGCAATTGCATTATGCAGCAATGGCGTTATGCAGCAATGGCGTTATGCAGCAATGGTGTTATGCAGCAATGGTGTTATGCAGCAATGGCATTAGACGGCAATAACATTATGCGGCAATGGTGTTATGCAGCAATGGCATTAGTGAGCAATAGCGTTATGCAGCAATGGTATTATTGAGCAATAGCGTTATGCAGCAATGGTTTTATGCAGCAATGGTCTTATGCAGCAATGGTGTTATGCAGCAATGGTGTTATGCAGCAATGTTTTTATGCAGCAATGGTCTTATGCAGCAATTGTGTTATGCAGCAATGGTGTTATGCAGCAATGGCGTTAGACGGCAATAGCATTATGCGGCAATAGTGTTATCCAGCAATGTTGTTATGCAGCAATGGCATTATTCAGCAATAGCGTTATGCAGCAATGGTGTTATGCAGCAATGGCATTATGCAGCAATAGCATTATGCAGCAATGGTGTTATGCAGCAATGGTGTTATGCAGCAATGGCGCCATGCAGCAATGGCATTAATTGCAAATAAATTGCAAACAAATGGCGTTATGTGTGTCAGAGAAAATGCAAGAATCTTTGCTTCTCTCTTTTATATAAATACTGTGCCAGAAAATCACCCATTAAATTAGGTGTCCCAGGTAATATATGTATATGGTATTTAGACATCTTGAAGCTTCCTTGGTAACGTGTACATGCAGGTTTATAAATATAAACATAAAACATGCTTTCTTATATATCTCATACATGGAAGATGCTCACTGTTTTTTCATTGTATACAAGTGGATACTAATTATTATTATTAATGGGGGTTATCTTGAAATGCTAAAGTTGAGATGTGTACCAGTTTTTCAATAAATATGTTTACTAAGACAGCTTAAATAGCAAAGCAGTGTATGCAAGGTATGCCGTGTAGGGTTGTGGGTTACCATCACTTACTACTATTAGCGACATTTCCAATTTCTCAGTATTTTCATTACACGACTGTATGACAATTGGGCTGCTTTAATGGCTTGTTTATCCCAATTCAGTTTATCATTAAGTCAACGTTTACTCCAGAGGTTCCCAAACTCCGCCATTACAGTACAGGTTTTAAGGATATCTATGCTTGAGCACAGGTAACTTAATCAGAACCTCAGTCAATTTGATTTAACCATCTGGACTCAAGCATGGCTAGCCTTAAAACCTGGACTGTAATGGCAGAGTTTGGGAAACTCTGGTATACTCTGTTCTATTTTGCATATAATTCCATCTGTTTTATTTACACCAAGACCCATTTTGACAATAGTCAACACTTTAATCTCTGCCAGGCCTTTTCCTTACTGATGACAGTAATTATTGGGAGCTTGGCTGGAAACATATAGGTGCCTAGTTTGTACTATAGGTAACTAATGTGAATCTAGTCCTGCCTTTAGTATATGTGCTAGTTCCCTGTTATTAATGCAACATTCCTTGAGAGCCAGTGTGAGAGAGTAACACTCCCGGTGACATGTGAGTGAGTGTGATACCCTAATGGGCATTTAGTGATTGGGAACTTCTATGTTTTTCTATGTCTACAAAATGTGACTTGGAGATACTTCTGATGTATAGGTACTTAGAAATTCTGACCGCGCTATCCTATAACTTATATTTTAAACACAAAGGTGGAATTTCAATGTTGTGCTGCCTATTTCAAGTTGGCAGGGTCCCGGCCCCCTTTTTTTTTGTTAAATTGGAAAAAGGTATGAAAATGGGCGCCAAACATATATGGGTATAAAATAATGTTTATTTAAACATGTAAAACCCTAACAATTATGCTAAAACATTTCCAAAATATGAAATCTTGTCACAATACCCATTCAGAAATATAAAGTAAACCACAGGATCCTTGTGGGAGTTATGCAGCAGTGGTATTATTGAGCAATGGTATTATTGAGCAATAGTGTTATGCAGCAATAGTGTTATGCAGCAATGGCGCTATGCAGCAATGGCGGTATCCAGCAATGGCATTATGCAGCAATGGTGTTATGCAGCAATGGCATTAATTGCAAATAAATTGCAAAGAAATGGCGTTATGTGTGTCAGAGAAAATGCAAGAATCTTTGCTTCTCTCTTTTATATAAATACTGTGCCAGAAAATCACCCATTAAATGAGGTGTCCCGGGTATCATATGTATATGGTATTTAGACATCTTGAAGCTGCCTTGGTAACGTGTATATGCAGGTTTATAAATATAAACATAAAACATGCTTTCTTATATATCTCATACATGGAAGATGCTCACTGTTTTTTCATTGTATACAAGTGGATACTAATTATTATTATTAATGGGGGTTATCTTGAAATGCTAAAGTTGAGATGTGTACCAGTTTTTCAATAAATATGTTTAACTAAGGCAGCTTAAATAGCAAAGCAGTGTATGCAAGGTATGCCGTGTAGGGTTGTGGGTTACCATCACTTACTACTATTAGCGACATTTCCAATTTCTCAGCATTTTCATTACATGACTGTATGACAATTGGGCTGCTTTAATGGCTTGTTTATCCCAATTCAGTTTATCATTAAGTCAATGTTTACTCCAGAGGTTCCCAAACTCCGCCATTACAGTACAGGTTTTAAGGATATCCATGCTTGAGCACAGGTAACTTAATTAGAAGCTCAGTCAATTTGATTTAACCATCTGGACTCAAGCATGGCTAGCCTTAAAACCTGGACTGTAATGGCAGAGTTTGGGAAACTCTGGTATACTCTGTTCTATTTTGCATATAATTCCATCTGTTTTATTTACACCAAGACCCATTTTAAAAATAGTCAACACTTTAATCTCTGCCAGGCCTTTTCCTTACTGATGACAGTAATTATTGGGGCTTGGCTGGAAACATACAGGTGCCTAGTTTGTACTATAGGTAACTAATGTGAATCTAGTCCTGCCTATAGTATATGTGCTAGTTCCCTGTTATTATTGCAACATTCCTTGAGAGCCAGTATGAGAGAGTAACACTCCCGGTGACATGTGAGTGAGTGTGATACCCTAATGGGCATTTAGTGATTGGGAACTTCTATGTTTTTCTATGTCTACAAAATGTGACTTGGAGATACTTCTGATGTATAGGTACTTAGAAATTCTGACTGCGCTATACTTTAACTTATTATTGGAATTTCAATGTTCTGCTGCCTATTTCAAGTTGGGAGGGTTACCCCCGGGAGGGTCCCCCCCCCTTTTCTTTTGTTAAATTGGAAAGTGGGTATGAAAATGGGCGCCAAACATATATGGATTTAAAATTATGTTTATTTAAACCTGTAAAACGCTTACACAAGCCTAACAATTATGTTAAAACATTTCCAAAATATGAAACCTTGTCACAATAACCATACAGAAATATATAAACCACAGGATCCTTGCGGGAATTTTTTTTTTCATACAAAGTGCAAGTGCCAAAAAACTGAAGGTGCTTTATGTTAATTAATTGAGAAAAAATGTCCCATAGGGAAGAGTATAATGCTATATTCCTTTATGTTTGCACAATGATAGTCTCGGATGTAGATTCCTTACTGTATATATATAAAATCCTGCATAGGGTATATACGGTGCAAATAGGTGTATACAGTGTCCGCTTTTGAGAGTCTTATTAGAACATCTTTCTGGGACTTCCTTTGTATAGACAGATACACATGAATAATGGTGGGTACACACTGGGCGATATTACTGAGCGACTGCACGATTACGACATCGTAATCGTGCAATCGCTCAGTAATCGTGCACAAATCGTGCACTTTTATGTCGGAAATGACCACCGATGCGCACTCCGGCTGGTTGTTTCTGACATTGTCCATCGCTTGAACATGCAGCACAATCTGACGACCTCGTCAGGTTGCTGCATGTTGGGGAATGGGGGAGAGAGCCTGGCGCTGAACGATATTGTTAATGATATCGTTCAGCGGCTGTGCTCAATGTCATGAACGACATTGAGCACAGCCTGCCGGGGACACACTACACGATATCGCTCAGGGAGCATATCGTCTAGTGTGTACGCTCCATATCGTCTAGTGTGTACGCTCCATATCGTCTAGTGTGTACGCTCCTTTAGTCAGATCTCCAGATGGAGTAGTGGGTAGCGGTGTCCCCATTTTGCTTACTGGTAAGCGGTCTGTCCGTCTCGTACGTCTGCCACCTGGATCTTGTGCGGCTCGCCTTCTCCCTCTGCCGGCTTCGTTACCCAGCTGTGCGATGGTCCTGGCTGTCCTGAGGTGCTTCTGTCCAGCTTGCGATGTGAGGTGTTCTGAGGTGGCATGGTTGTGGGAGTTCCTGCTTGTGTCAGGGATATCCTCTGAGTGATCCACGCTTGTCACTCCTGCCTTACTAACGCATTTCACCCCGTGGGGCTTCGTCAGAGAAATGTTTTAACATAATTGTTAGGCTTGTGTGAGGGTCTATACAGCATTTTACAGGTTTAAATAAACAATATTTTATACCCATATATGTTTGGCGCCCATTTTCATACCCACTTCTGATGTATAGATTGTCATCCTCCCCTGCAATTTGGTAACACATAGACAACTGTAAAATTTGCTGTTTGATGCCTAATTTTAATGTCATAACGGCATACTGTTCACATATGTCTCCTCTCACCACCAGCACAACCACCCCTGTCACATTTCTCAAATAAAATATGTATTTTTTTTTTAAAGAAATGTAGCTTGGAACCCAATTGAGCTAAGCACACTTTCAAGCCAAGTCTGGGAGAATTATACTTTGTGGAAGTAAAAATCTGTAAAGGTTAGTTTTAGAGTGCCATGTAATGCTTTCATCTAAGTTTACAGTATTACTTTCATGCTTCAGGTTGAAAGTAAGAAGTTTGAATCTTATCTCTTTTATCTCTGTTGTCTGGGAAATGCTGAGTTAACTGAAAGATTGCACAGTGCTCAAGTCTCTCTGGGCTGAGAGAGAGGCTACATTCAGTACTGTACCACAGATAGGAAGCACAAAAGAAACTTCTGCACAAGTTCAAATTCTATAAGTACCCTGAATTTGTAGTTCTGATACAGTTCTTTTAAGACCTCAGGGGTGCTGCCTATGACGATCAATGAAACAGATAACAAACAAGAAGAAAAAGGGTTCGTATGGTGCACAAATTGTATATAAAATATTACTTTTAATAAATCTGAGTAAAAGTTATTCAGCAAAATATTATAAAAAGACAGCATACAAAGAAACACAAATTGTGTAAATAAACAATAGAAGTGTGAATTAAAACCAAAGACTCAGGGGTAAAGTTACTAAGAATTGAGTCTGATCGAGTTTGTTTTTTCTTAAACTCGATTTGCATCACCAAACTCAGGTGATTGTCCCATTATTAAACTCGCAAATTTACTTAGAAGTGAGTTTAGCCAAAAGTGAGACAGCCGACGGTGAAGCAGATCGAGATTTCTCCCCCGAGTAGCAAGTTTAGATAAGATTACTCACCAGAGATTGCAATGTTTTCTCTCTGCAAAACTCTCCTAAGCAAGCAGCCTGCACATATCAGTGAGATATGTGAAGGCTGCTTGTGTGGTCAACCTGTTAAACAAGGGTTCAATTTTTAAAAGAAATTATGTAGGGTCCCCCCTAAAAGCATAACCAGCCCCGGACTGCTCAGCCAGACCTGGTTCCTAAAATTATGGGGAACAAAATTAGTAGGGTTCCCCCGTAATTAAGAAACCAGCACCTGGATACAGAGCCAGTGCTGATTTTAATTATAGGGGGGAAAATGCATAGGGGTCCCCTTATATTTAAAACCAGCACTGGACCCAAAATGACTGAGGTGTGATGCCACAGCCAGGAGACCCCATCACTGGGACTCCTGGGCCAAATAATTAACACCCCAAGTCGGTCAGCCCAAGCCGGGGATCTTACGGAAGGTGGGAACACCCCAAGAAGGGATACCCACTCTCCCAAAACCCCAGGCTAATGCTGAAGCCCAGGACGCTTCCCCACACCCCTGGAGTGGTGGGTACGGGGGTAATAATGTGTTAAATAGTTCTAAACTATTGTAATTTACAGTGGAACTACAGGTGCCAGCATGCCTGCCCTTTGGCACTTGTGGAACTACAAGTGCCAGCAGGCGGCCGGCACCCATACCTCCACTGTAAAATAAATAGTTAAAAATACACAGTACACACACACCGTCTAAAGTAAAACTTTATTACATACCTACCTACCTCACTCACACATACTTACCTGTAGCCAGCTGGTCGATAAAAAACACAGTTTTGAATGGAGTGATCCAGTCACCACCTTGAACATTATTTATAGAGTAAGATATATGTCCTTCATTTCGGACTTTTTACTTTTTGTGGTGGACATTGTGCTAACTTTGTGGCAAACTCCCAGATAAAAAGTTTCAAAAAACTCTACCTCCTGAGCTGCGAGTTTTGCAGAAACATATACAGATCAGTGTGATTTGTGTATGTTTCTGCATGTGTACTTAATTTAAAGTGTTTTTATAAAAAAAAATGATGTAGGGTCCCCCCCCAAAAGCATAACCAGCCCCGGACTGCTCAGCCAGTCCTGGTTCCTAAAATTATGGGGAACAAAATGAGTTGGGTTCCCCCATTTTTTAGGAACCAGCACCTGGCTGCAGGGCCAATGCTGGTTTTTAATATAGGGGGAAAAATATTCGTAGGGGTCCCCTCATATTTAAAACCAGCACCGGACCCAAACTGACCAAGGTGTAATGCCACAGCCAGGAGACCCTATCATTGAGGCTCCAGGGCCAAAGCATTAACACCCCAAGTCGGTCAGCCCAAGCCCGGGGCTCTTCCCTGCACCCCTGGAGCGGTGGGTACGGGGGTAATAATGTGTTAAATAGTTCTAAACAGATTGGATATGAAAATATGAACATTTGTGTTGTGGAATAAAGAGAAGGATTAAAACTCATAGTTTTGGATGGAGTGATCCAGTCACCACCTTGAACATTATTTCTAGAGTAAGATATATAACCTTCACATTGGACTTTTTACTTTTTGTGGTGGACATTGTGCTAACTTTGTGGCAAATTAGCGCCATTCCCTGATCATATTATTATATCTATTGCACTTGTTGGGAAGTGGTAAAATCCCTTGATTGCGGGAAGCTGCTTTTTTGTATACATCTACTCAATGTTGGGATTCATAATTTTTTGTATTTGGATGGATAATTGGATACAGACAATGGACCGGATGCTCTAAACTTTCTTATTGAATTTACGGTCTCTTTAATACTAAGACTATGCTGTAAGATAGATAAGGATCCTTAAATGATATTTTGATGTGCTTTGGGTTACTTAAGACCATATGGATAAGAGCATGCAAATTATATGCAAATATGAGTGCTTAACATTCACTACAGTCTCTTATGCTTAATGCAAGAACAAAATGGCCAAAAGTAAGTAACAGCTTATCCTAGCAACAAGCACATTATTCAATAATATTAATTTGTCTCAACATGTGTCCACTGTGGTTTTGTAGATTCAGATTGGGACCCCTGGGATTTGCTTTGGCAGTAGGAGAGTAGACAAAGCTTGAGGCCTTTATTAAGCTTCTTCTCATGAGGACCAGTACTATAGATAGTTGTTAGCATGACTAGGACTGAACAGATGTGGGTATCAGAATACCCTGAGCAGTGGTATAGTCTGAAAGTAAACGGCAGAGAGTGCAGATGGCACGATGGATGCAGTATATAGGGAATGCTGGTCTCAGGACTGCAGAATAGTGGAAGCAGGCCAAAATAGGAATAGTATGGGGTGCTTATAGTACTTGTGACAGACTGCAGAGAACATAGATACTAGGTGCTGCACATGGCTGGTAGCAAGAGGTAGGTGATGTTAAACCTACGCATCTGACAACCAATGTAAAATGGTGTGATGAGCAGGAACAGTACATATGTTAAATAACTAGAATGAAAGCTGAATACTTAAAGACTGAAGACTAAATCTGATGCAGGATGAACTTGGCACTCCAGGTGACTGAATACTAAAAAGATGCACTTGACATATACAAGTGACTGGATACTGATTTAGATGCAGAATGCCCTTGGTAATGCAAATGGCTTGAGGCTGAGTTAGATGCAAAATGCACTTGGCTATGCAATTAGCTGGAGACTGAGGGCCTGATTCAGCAAGGAAAGCATGGATGCAGACGCACGCACCCGTCCACTGCAAGAATATGCTAATCAATGAATACGCACGTAGCCCGCAGCACAAGTTGCAGATGCCCAGCCCTATATTAAGCCGCCCATCTCCCTTTACTCACAGCCTGATCAGCACTCAAGATAGCGTAAACATCGGTAACATCGAGAACCATCAGACCCATTAGCATAATAGTGGTTGACCTGCTGGAGAAATTTATCCGCTTCCTGTGTACAGCTTGCGGTATGGCTGCCCTAATTATGCACGCCCCTATAATGGCGTTATAACGTCTGCGTTCGCCTGACCACCCCCGTCACCACCCACAAATGGCATTTCCTGTCAATCAATTCATAAGGGTCTGCGTACACACTCTGTGTAGTCTGTGTACCATAACCCGATCATACTAGCTAGTTCGCGCACGCACAGTGCAATGCATATGCATGGGCAGTGCGAAAACATCGACCAAGTGCGTACGTTCTCTCCTGTGCGTTCCTTGCTGAATCAGGTCCTGAGTCAGATGCATTTTGACTGGAACAGAAGCAGGAAGCAACCAAAGCCAATAGCCAGGAAACTGATCTCTAGGAGAGAACTGTTAGTCTGGCAATGAACATAGCACCAGACATGGTTTTAATAAATCAATTGTGTTCACACTGAAAAGTAAACCTATTTCTCCCTTAAACAACCCAAGAAAGAGATCAGGATGACCCACAAGCTACATATACAGCACTAGGATGCTTAGTACTGGGCGATGAGCCAGCCACCAGTAAACATACCAATGCTTAGTCCATGACCTGGCCTTGTACCCGATTACTCCATTACTAGACCAGAAATGGAAATGCCCCTAAAATGCCCACCTGATATATTGGTTTGTTTAATAAAAGACAGATATTCAATCAAGCAGGCTTTTCTTTCCATGCGGATGAATAGCTTAGCCTGTTGCTTTTAAGTGTCGAGGAAGATCAGGGTAAGAAATTGCGACGCACTTCACATGAAGCACTATCTGACAGCTTTCTGCAAGTGCCACCTTTAGGAAATAATTTAGCTTGCCTCATAATAAATGTTCAATGTGCAACACTAATTCTCTTATCCTTTTCAAGAAAAATACTGCTTGACTGGGTTTTTTATGCTGTATGTGCTGCACTAAATTTATTGGTTACTTGTGACATTCATTTGCATTCCGTTGCCATCTCTATGCAGTGCTTGAAACAAATCTGTCCTGCAACCATTGCTATGTTAATATATCAGCTTGTGCATTTCAGTAAATTACAATCATCCCTGGTAAAAACACAAGGGGTGGATCTGTTCCAGTTTAAAGCTTGATAATAATATTTTTTATAATACTAGTGTAAGAATGCTAATCTTAAAAGCAGAAATGTTGCAAACACAAAGTGTTCAATGTCTTATTAAATAAAGCAGACAGTAGACAAGATTCCTAAAACAATTCCTGTGATAAAATGAAGTTTAATAGTTAGATCAATTGCAACAACAGGAAACTGATTTCATCTGTAACAAAATTAGCAAGCAATGATTTGCTCAAAGTACTTTATTAATAAGCCTTTTGGTAAAATACAGGTTTTATATACAATAGTACATATTAGAGTATACCATTGTATTTTTGCTTTCTTTTGTAAGTAGGAACTAGCTGGGATACCCGGTGTCGCCAGGGTTGAAGACTGGACCCTGAAGTACACCTGCAGCCTTTATTTGTTTACATTGTCCTCGCCTATAACCCCATTCCATTGATCCTGAAAAGGACCCCACTGTATGCTAACATGCACTCAAACATTGGCGTAACTACCGTGGGTGCAAAGAGTGTGGCTGCTATAGTGCCTGAGCTGCCTCTGTGGGCCGCAGCTCCCCCTGCACTCAGTCACGCACACAACGTGGGCCGATCCAAACAGGGCCATCGAAAAGTGCCTAGGTGTCAGTGATGTTGATTTGATGCTGGCCGGCCAGCTGATTACAGCTGGCGCATTGGCAGACAGTCACGGACAGACAGCGCCGCCAGTCACATGGTAATCAGAGCTAGCAAACCGGCAGCCAATTAGCAGTGGTAATTCCTGATTGGCTGCCGGTCCAGGAGCTCCGATTGGCTCGCGAAAGGCACCAGATTCAAATTGCGCCAGCACTGTCTGTTCATGTCGGCCACTGCCTGCTGGTGTGCCAGCTGTAACTAGATGGTGACCCGGCAACAAATCCACACCTGCTGGCTGCTAAAGGCACACAGGGGGAGGTGAGAGGCTGCTGCGGCGGCACGGAGAGGTGAGTTGCTGGGGTGGGCATAATGTGTAAGGAGCACTACTATTGTGTGGAATAATGTGTTATATGGGGCACTACTACTATGTGGCATAATTTGTAAAGGGCATTACTGTGTGGTATAATGTATAAGGTACATTACTGTGTAGTGCAAGGAGCATTACTGTGTGGCATAATGTATAAGGGGCGCTACTACTGTGTGGCATAATGTGTATAAGTGGTACTACTATGTGGCATAACCTGATTAGGCTATGTGTGGAAAACTTGAATGGGGTCTGTGTGGCATAACATGAATAGGTTCTGTGTGGGGACAAATGTATGTATTTTTTACACCCCCTGCTGCATTTGTGATCCCAGCACTGTGACAGAGGTCGCATGCTGGGATCACCATCGGTGGTCGATGGTCGCAATGGTAGATGGAGCAGGGCTTCCGGACGCCCAGCTGAGTAAGCCTCTGCTTACTCAGGCTAGCCGGCTTGAGAGCTCAGCAGACTGCATATTCCACGCAGTCCCTGGGCTGGCCACTCCCGAAAAATGGGGGATTCACATCCTGTGAATCCGGGAACACTGGCCGGCCCCGAATCGCCCCTTAAATGTCAATCAGGCAGAGGCATTCAAGGGCTTGCGTGCAACTTAGCAGGACCCATTCTGCACACTCGCAGAATGGGTCCTGCGTTCAGCAGTGCACTTGCCAAAACATAGTCATGCAAATCACAAACCAGAATTCACGCTGTGGTTTTGTGGCCAGCAAATGCCTTTGGTGGAAATGGCCTCCAGAGTTTCTAGTCTACTAAGTGTAACTGGTCAGAGACACTATTATTGACAGGACAATTGATCAAAAGGAAATAACCAGGAAAGCTTGTAGTTACCTTTACATATTACAGGGTGTTCTCTGAACTCTGGAAAAATATATACAGGTTATAAAGTTCTGGTTACAAGTATAGAGTCCATGGCATGATGATTAAACAGAGAATAATATGTCATCTTAATTATACGATTAGAAAAAAAAAATCATGTTTGAATTAAAAAACATAGTGGGGTCTATTTACTAAGCCTTGGATGGAGATAATGGGGTCTATTCAGCATTACTAAAAATTATCTGGAGGTAATTAGGTTTACAACTTGCATGGAGTTCTACCTAATTACCGGAGAAATTCATAATTCCTCCTCTCCTTAAGTACCTATTCCGAAAAGCTGTCATGATTGCGATGACAGCTTTTCGGGAAATAGATACTTTTCACTGCCTATGCATACCTTACCGCAGCTGTAATCAGTGCTGCGCATGCGCTGTTCCATTCACAAAAGTGGCGCATGTGCAGTACAGATTACACCTGTGATAATTCTGTGTCCACCCCCTCCTCTCCCCCCCCTTCACTTACCTGGCCGGCCGTAGCCGCGGATCCCGACCTCCCGCTCATCCCCCGTCTGCAGCAACCTGCACGACAGGCAGAGGAGGCTGAATATATATATATATATTTTTTTTTTACTTTATTTTGTTCCCACAGTCGCAATGCTGTGAGAACACAGAGCAACAGCTGGAACCTAGGAAGGGACCAGGGCAACGGAGGGAGCCGGCGGAGGAACTGCCCGGCTGAAATCAGGTAAGTGTAACCCGCTGTACGCCACCTCAGAATGGCGTATAGTAACACCATCAAATTACGAAAATACATAATTTTCGGAATTTGATGAATAGCCTAATTTCCATATCCCCATACTAATGTATGGGGAGTGTGGAAATTAACACAGGCAAACTTAACCAGGAGATATCAGTGATATCTCCGGTGTTCAGTATCTTCATGAATACTAAAATAACAGTAATTAAGGAAAATGTCCTTAAAACCGTTATTATAGAGTTGATGAATAGGCTCCAAAGTGAACTGAGATAAAGTACCAACCAACAGCTCCTAATTGTCATTTTTTTTTCACTTTATATCCATCCAAGGCAGTGGCGTATCTATAATGAGTGCAGTGTGTGAGGGGCACACAGGCCCCCGGATCCAGGGGGACCCGCACACCCTGCACCCATATTATTTTAAACTCCCCTGTCCGTGGTCCCGTGTCAGGTGTCAGAGCTGCTCAGAACACCGGAAAATGGCCACCGCAGCCATTTTTCTGGTGTTCTGCGCATGCGCAGTAAACTCCGGGCACACTCTAGTGTCCGGAGTCTACTAATGCTCCGGCTGCATACCACCGGGGAGAGAGGAGGGGACCCCGCACGGGGAGTGCACGCGTATCCCCTTAGTAAATAGACCCCTAAAATCTTTAAATAACATATTTCTTAACATAATCTTAAAAATAGAGAATCTAGTGTCAGCATATTTTGAAATAAAGCATCCTACACCCTTCTCATCTGTCATATACACAGTTCCTCTTATTCCTCAAAGGAATGTTACAAATTCAGCACACTTAAAATATTCCTCCTTCATCCCATACTACACATTTCTTTCTGAAGTTCCATTAATTTTAGGACATAAATGTGTTTCAGAGAAAGGGGCTTTATTATTCCAGGAAAAAAGTGATGCTTATTTTTTCTTCATCAAGTCAAATATACCATAAATGAATCACGAGAGTGAGAGAACATCAGGAAAGTCAATATTTCTTGTGTCATGAATGCACATGTTAATAATGCTTATTACATTGGTACTGTAAAAATGCAATTAGGAATGTGCTATAATTCTATAACTATAATATATATTTTTTTCAATTTTACAAATATAGATGTTCTGCTACCCTTCTTATATGAGATGCTGGCCTTAAGGGGCCTATCCATTACCCGACTTTGTGAACAATGTGACCAAAAGCAGGGGTTTTGGTCGCACTGTTAACAAAGTCGGGTAATGGATAGCCGGCAAGGACCAGCGATGTGCGTGCACGCTGGGTCCTTGCCAACCCCGACTGTCCCATCAACATGCCCGTCAAACTGACGACGCTCGTCCGGTTCAGCATGTTCAGAAATAGGAGGCTGGAATTGAATAGCCCCAGGTGACAAAGCCCAAGGCTACCACCATTTTTCACTTCCGTTAAATTAACCGAGCTAATTGAATTCGGCCCTAAGTCTGTAAAGTTTTCTCAAATAATTGTGCACTGAGACATGCCTGAAATTACATAAAAAATGAAACATGTTTGAATATACTACATTTGTACCTCTCTGGTGCCTGTCCAGGCTAGCACAGAGGTCTGCTCATGCTGCATATCACTCCCAGCTGGTGCTGAGGTCTACTCCTGCCCCGTCTGCTCAGTGTCCTGTCACTGAGCATGGAGATGGCTCTCCGCAGTCACTTGCTCATAGCGTGTCTCCCCAGAATGATGGTATACAAACTGCATGCCAGAGTTCCCTTCAGAACAACAATATGGGCGCATCCATGTTGGACTTTGTCACCTGGCTCTCCCCCACCATTCAGAGAGCTGCTCCCAGACCAGCTGATTGCAGAATCCAATCCCTGGGGATCCTCCCCTATAAATTCCATTTCCTGACTGGCCTCTGCGCCAGTACAACGTTGCTTCTTGCTGAAATTACAGCTCAATACTGAGGCCCCGATTCAGAGCCGGACGCTCTGACAGAGCGCTCGCTCTGAATCAGGGCCGTCCTTCTGGATTTTTAGAGCGGCCTCCTGGCCACTCGTATAGCTGTGGGTGACCACCCACAGTTATAGCGAGCGGCCAGGAAGATGGTCGCGATGGTCAAGACCATCGCGACCATCGGGCTTGCGATGAGACCCTTGTGGTAGGGTCTCATTGCCGCAAGCCCTGGAGTGCTTTCGGCTCTATCAGAGCCGAAAGCACTCCCACTGACATCACTTGTGATGTCAGTGGTGCCGGCCCCAGCCGGTAGGTGTTCCCATGGGAACGCCTCCGTCTGGGCAGCCACGCCGCCGGCACACCCACCAAAGGGGGCGTGCTGTCACTCACCATCGACAGCACGCCCCCTTTGGTACGAGACCCTTAGCGATAGCTTAGCCGTCACAATCCAGGTCTCGCGCATACGCATGATGGAGGCGGGTACGTCATGCGCATGCGCACTGGGCCAAAATTTACCCGCTTGCGAGCGCACAGCTCTCGCGAGCGGGTCTGAATTTGGCCCTGAGCTCCCAGGGACTCTGTATCTGAATGGACCCAGGCCCTGATTCAGCAAGAAACGGGCCCCCAGCTGCGGGGTTTTTTAGTAGTAGTTCGGGGGGGTAGGCGGCAGCCGGGAGGCTTGCCTGCCTTTCCGGGGGGTCGGGAGGCTCCCGACCAAATCGGTAGGGTAGGCAAGCCTGATTCAAGGGCAGGAGTGCGTGTTAACAGGACCCATTGTACACACTCAAAGAATGGGTCCTGTGCATGCGCAGATTCCCGATAATGGCAATTCTGCATTCAGCAGTGCACTTGCGTACACCGCTGAATTAGCCCCACCAGTCCATTATATCCAGTTCCTAGATTTGGTAAACAAGTCTCCTATACCATCTAGCAAGCCAGTCTTGTTTTATCACTCTGGGCCTGGTTCACTATGGATCGCAATTCTGCTTATACGCACGCACCACAGTTGCTAATACCAGCGGTGCTATTTAAATGTTTGCATTCACATTGCATCCACAGCCAGACATAAGGACACCAAGTTCCCCTTTCTCACATCCGTATACTAGGGCTACATAGCAAAACAAGCCATCTGTCCCAACAGATTAAGGCCCTGATTCAGAGCCGGGACGCTCTGACAGAGCGCTCGCTCTGAATCAGGGCCCACCTCCATTAAAATGGAGCGTCCTCCTGGACGCTCGTATAGCTGTGGGTCACCACCCACAGCATATACGAGCATGCAAAAAGATGGTCGTGACAATCGCGACCATCGGAACTGCGAGTGAAAGCCTGCGGTTGGGTTTCCCAACCGCAAGGCCAGGAGTGATTTTGGCTCTATCAGAGCCAAAATCACTCCCACTAACATCACTAGTGATGTCAGTGGGGCCGGCTTCAGACGGTAGGCGTTCCCTTGGGAACGCCTCCGTCTGGCAGGCATGCCCCCGGCACACCCACCAAAGTCACCATCGACAGCACGCCCCCTTTGATGAGACACTCCGAGCGAAGGAAAGTCCTTCGCTCGCCGGGTCTCGCGCATGCGCACGACGGAGCTCCCTCCGTCGTGCGCATGCGCAGTGGGGAACATCGACCCACTTGCGAGCGTACTGCCGCTCGCGAGTGGGTCTGAATGACCCCCTAAGTTCATTAGTTCATCAACATCGGACTCATATCAATTAAGTTCCTCAATTCATCAACATCGGTCCCAACCGATCAAGTTAATTAATTCATCAACATCGGTCCCAACCAATTAAGTTCATCAACCCCGTGTTTTAGTTTTGGATCTGTATCTCCTTCAAGGTTTTGGATCTGGGTTTGGTTTTGCAAAACCGCACTTGCGTGTTCTGGTTTTGGTTTTGGATCTGTATTTTCTTTAAAAATTGATAAAAACAGCTAAAATTACATAATTTGGGCCTTTTTTGTTCCTACAGTATTATTAACCTCAATAACATTAATTTCCAGTCAATTTTGACCACTTCACAGCTTACAATATTGTTCACCAACATAGGCCAAAGGCTGGTTGGCTAAACTAAGCAACCAACAGAACAGCGGCACAAACACGGCAACTATTTCTGTTTACAAATGTTTTGCAAATTAGTAATGTATTAGCAATAACCAATCACACTAACTCACAAGTACATTCAATAGAAAACAAAACAACACAGACATTTACTATACATCGCGCATGGAATATCCTTGCTCAAAACAAGTAGTTGTAGTTAGCAAGCAGCAAACAAAAAAACCCTATGTGGAAATAGCAACACCAGACATGAATGCCCCCTACACAAGTGCACATGCCCCCAGCAAATGCCTATTCCCAGTGCCCAATCTGTATTTCCCACCTGGAGGAGCTGGGCTACTAATGGCTGGCACTCTGGCCCTGATTCAGAGCTGGACGCTCTGACAAAGCGCTCGCTCTGAATCAGGGCTGTCCTTCTGAATTTTTAGAGTGGCCTCCTGGCCACTCATATAGCTGTGGGTGACCACCCACAGCTATAGCGAGCAGCCAGGAAGATGGTCGCGATGGTCAAGACCATCTCAACCATCGGGCTTCCAACGAGACCCTTGTGGTAGGGTTTCGTTGCCGCAAGCCCTGGAGTGCTTTTGGCTCTATCAGAGGCGAAAGCACTCCCACTAACATCACTTGTGATGTCAGTGGGGCCGGCCCCAGATGGTAGGCGTTCCCATGGGAACGCCTCTGTCTGGCCAGCCACGCCCCCAGCATGCCCACCAAAGGGGGCGTGCTGTCACTCACCATCGACAGCACGCCCTCTTTGTAGTGAGACCCATAGCGACGGCTTGCCCGTCACTATCCGGGTCTCGCGCATGCGCACGATGGAGCCGGGTCCGTTGTGCGCATGCGCACTGGACCAACATCGACCCACTTCCGAGTGCTCAGCGCTCGCGAGCGGGTCTGAATCAGGCCCACTGTGCCCATGTAAAGCCCCATTCAATCATCCTTTTTGTTGAGCAGTTCCCCAAAATCTCCCAAACCATAAAAACAGGTACCTGGTGGTCAGATACAGCGCGGATATAGTGCAGGTCTGATTTAGTGCGGGATACAGTGTGGGTTGCATACAGTGCAGGCCAGATACAGTGAGGTACACAGTGTGGGTTGGATACAGTGCAGGTCGGATACAGTGCGGGATACAGTGCAGATCTATAATAGTCTGGGATGCAGTGTGGGTTGGATACAGAGCAGGCCGAATACAGTGTGGTATATCATTGTGGGTTGCATACAGTGCAGGTCGGATACAGTGCGGGTTACAGTGTGATGATACAGTGCAGTTTATAGTGCAGGTCAGATACAGTGTGGGTTGGATACAGTGCGGGATACATTGTGGGTTGGATACAGTGCAGGTCGGAAATAGTGTTGGATACAGTGCAGGTTGGATACAGTGTGGGTTGGATAAAGTGCAGGCTGGATACAGTGCAGTATACAGTGTGGGTTGGATACAGTGCAGGTCGGATACAATGTGAGATATATTGCAGGTCTGATATACTGTAGTGCGGGATACAATGTGAGTTGGATACAGTGCAGGCCAGATACAGTGTGGTATACATTGTGTGTTGGATACAGTGCAGGTTGGATACAGTGTGGGGCACAGTGAGATTCAGTTACAGTGCATGTCTGATACAGTACAGTTTATATTGCAGGACGGATACAGTGTGGTTTGGATACAGTGAGGGATACATTATGGGTTGGATACAGTGCAGGTCGGAAATAGTGTTGGATACAGTGCGAAAACAGTGTGGGTTGGATACAGTGCAGGTCGGATACAGTGCACTTACTGTGACAGCGGTGTCGGCAGTGCGGGAATGCCGGTGGTGTCCTCAGTGCGAGAATGCCAGTAGTGTCCTCAGTGCACTGGTGCTGTCGGCAGTTTGGGGGTGTCGGTGGTGTCCTCAGTGTGGAATTGCCGGCAGTGCAGGGGGGGGCTGACGGTGTCCTCAGTACCAGGGGTGGCATGCGGGGGTGCTGGCAGTGTCATCATTGTAGGGTACCAGCAGTGTCAGGAGAGCAAGGGTGTCAACAGTGTCCTCAGTGCAGGGGTGCTGGCAGAGTTGGCAGTGTAGGGGTTTCAGTGGTGACCTCATTGTAGGGGTGCTGGTGGTGTCGGCAGTGCGGGGGTGAGAGCAGTGACCTTATTGCAGGGGTGCTGGCGGTGTCCTCAGTGGGGGGGTGCTGGCAGTGTAGGCAGTTTGAGGTGCTGATGGTGTCCTCAGTATGTGGGGGGCAGTGTCCTCAGTGCAGGGTGCCGGTGGTGTCAGCAAAGCAGGGATGCCAGTGATGTCCTCAGTGTGAGGGTGCTGGCAGTGTTGGCAGTGCAGAGGTGCCAGCGGTATCCTCAGTGAGGGGTTGATGGCAGAGTGGAGGTGCCAGCGGTGTCCTGAGTGTGGGGGTGCGGGTGGTGTCGGTAGTGCAGGGGTGCCAGGGGTGTCCTCAGTATGGGGGTGCCAGTGGTGTCGGCAGTGCGGGGGTGCTGGTGGTGTCAGCAGTGCGGGGGTGTCAGCGCTGTTAGCAGTGCGGGGCTGCCAGCAGTGTCCTCAGTGCAGGGTGCCGGCGGTGTCGGCCGTGTGAGGGTGCTGGTGGTGTCCTCCATTTCAACCTGCTGTTCAATAAAGACTTTCTATTCCTGTTCTTCAGGACCACCATCCACTGCCGTATCTCTACCTCCTCACATTTATACATGAGGAGGTCCTGGCTCAAACCACCTAAGTTCATCCACGCCTCCTCGCCTCTTCAGCCTCCCACGCCTGCTCCAACCCAACACCAACCCTCAGGCGTGACAATGCATATGATATAGTTTTTACCTTTTAAAGTCAAGAAAAAAACAACTGCTTTTTTATATATTTAAGTGTGTTCTATGTGGCTTTTATTAAATTAAAGATAGTAAGTACACACATTTTACTGGAATCAAAATAGAATACACAAAAAATTCCAATCTTCATATCACACAAAGAAATATTTTTTTTTGTTTTGTTCAGTGACTGACATCTGCTGCCGTTTGGAGGTGGGGAGGGGGCGGCGATGCCTTCCCCAAAACTGAGGCGTGTCACCGTCGTTGGGCTGACGGAGATTTCCTGGCTTCCTTATCTCTACAGCGGCGGCCGGCTGCATGAAGCCATGGGTCACCTTAGCCAGCCGATGTCCCGCAAAGTATCCGATGCTGTGTTGGTCAACACAGCTCGGATACATAATGCAGCAGGAGGCGTGAAGCCTCCTGCTGGATGATCATATCAGCACAGACAGAATTGCAAAGCTGCGTGTGAAGTTGAATCAGGCCCTGAGTCTCTTGACATCCCACGCCTCTGCCCTTCCCGGGTCTTTTTGGACTAGTTGGAGCAGATGTTGGTGAAATCTCTGTTTGGCTGCTGGATGTTGACCCACTCAGTTTTGGTAAGTGTTGTTTTTGACCTTGTTTTATACCTACAATTGCAGCACAAATTTGGTTAGTAAATAGATCTTGATTTGTGCTTTGCTCATAAATAGTCTCTGTGAGGTCAAGCATAATTCGGCCTATTCTTTTTAAAGTGTTGGTCAGTCTTGTCTGGTGAACTGTGGTGCTGTAGTCAGTGTGCATATATGAGTAGTAGCTGATTTAGGGCCTGATTCAGACCCACTCGCGAGCGGCTGTCCGCTCGCAAGTGGGTCAATGTTATGCACTGAGCATGCGCACGACGGAGGGAGCTCCGTCGTGCGCATGCGCCAGACGCGACGAGCGAAGGAAAGTCCTTCGCTCGTTGTGTCCGATCAAAGGGGGCGTGCTGTCAATGTTGATTGACAGCACGCCCCCTTTGGTGGGCGTGCCGGGGGCGTGCCTCCCTGACGGGGGCGTTCCCACGGGAACGCCTCCCGTCAGAAGCCGGCCCACTGACATCACTAGTGATGTCAGTGGGAGTGATTTTGGCTCGGATAGAGCCAAAATCACTCCGGAGCTTGCGGTTGAAAACCTCAACCGCAGGCTCCGACTCACAATTTCGATGGTCGCGATGGTCTCGACCATCGCGGCCATCACAAAGCACGCTCGTATAGCCTGTGGGTGGTGACCCACAGCTATACGAGCGTCCAGGAGGACGCTCCATGAAAATGGAGCCCGGCCCTCATTCAGAGCGTGCGCTCTGCTCATAGCGTACGGCTCTGAATGAGGGCCTTAATTTGTTTTGTTTGCTTGTGCATAAAATCAAACTACAGTTTCAGTAAATTCAACCAGTTTCCTGTATATACTGACCATTTTTGGTCATTTGTCTGAAGAACAGCCTAGGTAACATTTTTGTTAACAAATAAATAATACTGAGCTTGGCTTCCATTATCACTGGCATAACATTCTTCTTTGGTTTGTCATCATAAACACATTTCTAATAAATAAATAAATATAATAATAATATATCATGTATATAATATATCATAATCAATCATTAAACAGCTACAGATGTATTTATGAGAAAAATGCAGTGTATTTCCTGGTACCTATAACACCAAATGCAGCACCCCTATCCTCAATAGGTTATACCCTAGAATAACTCAAACAATGTAAAAGCAGAATAAAATAAACTTGGGGCTAGGGTGCGCTGGTATCAATATGTGTCAAAACATGAATAATCTTATCATACATATAAGAATAATGAAGGAAATGACAGAACAGGTACTTCCCTTTGATAAACTGAACTTGGGGGTTCCGTGTTAATGTATTCTTTTACTTCTCATACGTTCCAAACCATATAAAACATAATGAAAAGAAGGGGAACCATAGTGTAATCCAAAAAAGCAATACAATTTATTCAAACAAAAATAATTCAAATGACATGAAAAAAGTCTGTTTAAAAATTGTCATACAGAGACAAATATAATAAATTTCATGGAAAATCAAAAAATTGGTGGTTGCAGGGTGTGTAATTACCAGATATCCCCTTGCATAAAGGCCTGCAGAATACCACAGCTTGGAAGCCTCCGGATGCTTCACCTTTCAAATCCTTTGTGTCGGGGGATGATACCAGGAATGTCCACAACAGCAACCTTCAGTCTGTGTCACAGGAAAACGCGTTTCAAGAGTCTTAGCTCTCTTCCTCAAGGCTATGTGACTCAGACTGTGCAAAGCATGCTTTTTATCCTACTTTCTAGAACTACTTCTGGGTCAATTCACATGTGATCGTTGTAATTATCTAAGTATATCTAGAGATATTAACTCTTATCTCTAGGCTACATAGGATGCATATCCATTTCTTTATAAAAAATAATCAATGTTTCTAAAATCCACATATATATTTATATTCTGTATACTGACAAGAACCGGAAATATTTGTCCGAAATTCCGGTTTTGCAGAACGTAATTTCAGTAGTACCAGCAGGTACAACTATAGCGTTCTGCCCTGCAACGATGTTCCCTCTGCATCTGGGGGTTTGACTATAGTCTGGCCGCATCCAGAAACATTCTCGATCATGTCTCGATCTCTAACACGGAGATGACCACTTCCTGTTACGCCTCTTCCGCTTATCATGGCCATCTTACTTGTGGCTATATAGATCAAATACTCCGTGATGGGTTCCTTTTGGTCTTACACTCTCCGTTCTTGGCGGCCATTTTACTGAGGACTAAAATGTCAATTTCTTAGTTTTGTGTAATAGATGGCCTTTTTACATTGTAGATAGTGGATCGCTATTTCTAAAAAGAAATAAAATAAGTAAGTAAAAAATGGTTTTATAAACACAAACTTAAAAAGTGGAGTGGGCACATAAAAAGGTATAAGCAGCATCAAAAATGTGGCACAAATATGGATTCAACTTTTGTAAAAGGGCTTCAACATTTATAAAAACACATAAAATTTATAAAAACCACTTTAACTCAAAATCAGAATTAAGACCATTCGGGATTAGCATTTTCAGGTTAAAAATCCAATTAATTTCTCTTTAGGCTAAATGTTTTTCTATATCCCAATTTTCCACGTATTTTTAACGTTCTCTATGGCCATAAATTTGGTTACTTCTTTTGTGGAACATACATGAACCTCCTTAAAATGTTTAGAAAGAGAATGAGTCATTAGCCCCTTTTTTATATTTCGCAAATGTTCACTTAATCTGGTCTTCAGGGCTCGACTTGTTCTTCCTATATAAATCAGTCCACAACTACATTCTATGCAGTAAATCACATTTACTGTATGGCAGGTCATGAACTGATTCAGTTTATATTTTTTACCATTTCTTTCAAATTCTTCATATTTGGTTTGCCCTGTTTTAATCTCTCTTCAGGCCATACAACTTCCACATCTATAAAAACCTTTGTTCCTAATGGGATGGGTGGGTGCTGCCACCAATGCACTTTTAGTTAATATACTTTTCAAATTAGGTGCTTTACGATATATAAAGCTCGGACGTTCAGGTAACATTTTTTGTAAAACTGGATCTTTTAAGAGTAAATGCCAATGTCTTTTTATAATAGTTTCTATCTGTTTATGTTGGGCTGCATATCCTGTAATAAAAGCAAGTTGGAACTCATCATTTATTTTATTCTTTTTTCTATTTTGACCAACTAAATCATCTCTGTTTTTTTCTAAGACTTCCTTCTTATATTTATCCAATGTATTTTTATCATATCCTTTTTCAATAAATCTTTGTACCATAATATCCATCTGTGACTCGCATTCTTCTTTTTTGCTGCAATTGTGTCTTAGTCTCAAAAATGGACTTTTAGGAACACTCTTTAACCAGTCTCTATGATGTTGACTGGTGCTTGCAATAAAATTATTAGCATCTGTCGGTTTACTATACCTTCTGGTCTCAAGTTGATTGTTTTCCAGATAAATAGTGAGATCCAGAAAATTGATTTCCTTTTTGCTAGAATAAAAAGTTAAATGAATGTTAAAATCATTCTCATTAAGATCATTATAAAAAGTTATAAGTTCTTCATCATTGCCATCCCATAAAAAGATTATTTCATCTATATAACGGTACCACCACTGGAGGTTAGTCCTAAGTTGTTTATCAATTACTTCCTCCTCCCAGTATGCCATAAACAAATTGGCATAACTGGGAGCAAATTTAGTGCCCATGGCGGTACCATTAAGCTGTATAAAATAGACTCCATTGAAGTAAAAATAATTATTTCGAAGAATAAAATTGATACCACTCGTGATAAAATCTTTCTTTTCCAAATGCCACTTAATAGCCTCAAGGCCAATATCATGTGGTATGGATGTATACAAAGCAGATACATCTGCTGTAATGAGTGTCATTCCTTCCCTCCAATTTACATTTTTCATTGCACATCTGTCATGTCTTTTAGATGTGATTTCTTTTAGATGTGATTTGTTTTATCTACTAAAGGTTGTAGATGTGAATCTATATACTCCGACAGGGTTGTAGTTAAACTACACACCCTTGCCATTATAGGTCTTCCAGGAGGTTTAGATGTACATTTATGGAGTTTCGACAATATGTATATCATTGGAGTGTTGGCATCCTCAATTTTCAAGAAGTCATATTCATTTTTGGTAATAATTTCCTTCTCCAATGACTCATCCAAAAATTTATAATAATTGGTCTTTATCTTCATAGTTGGGTCATTTTTCAATTTCCGTTAAGTTTTAACGTCATTTAGTTGTCTTTCTATTTCAGCTACGTAATCTTCTTTGTTTAGAATAGCCACACCACCACCTTTATCACATGGTTTAATGATTATATTTTCATCCTTTTGTAATGCTTTAATTACTTTTACCTCTTTTCTATTTAAATTCGTTTTTTTTAATGTTGACTTTCTCCAATTTCTCTATATCATTCAAGACAGATTTTTGAAAACTGTCTAAGAGGCTCCCCTTCATATGTCTTGGGTAGAATGTCGAACGTTTCTTAAACTTATCTTTCTCCTCTGTTTCTGCTGTTCCTTTGGTTTCAGTATTTTGTTTTTCTGCCAAAAATTTTTTTCATTTTCTGACAAATTTTTCAACATCTATATATCTAGCAAATTGATCAGCTTGGTTGCTGTGTGCAAATTTTAGTCCTTTTAGGAGTAAGTCTTCTTCCTTACTTAAATGTTTATTGCTTAAATTAAAAATCTTACTCTGATTGTTCTTTATTGTGCCCACTTCCATCCGTTCAAGTTGTAATTTCTGTTTTCATTTTTGTTTTTTCTTTTTATAAATAGTCCTTTTGTCCTTACATCCCCCTCTTTTTCCCCTTACTTTCTTCTGTTTTTTTTCCTTTAGAACGAATTTATTTGGTATCTCCAATCTTCTTCTAAAAAAGGTCTTGTCCTATTTATATAGGTCCGATTATTTTTTTCTTCTTCTAGATTCCAATTATCTTCTTGAATATGATAACGGGGAAATCTCTAATTTTTTGGTTTTTCCCATCTTTGTATCTGACTGGTCCTATATCTTTCATCTCTGCCGGAATATTCATTCCGATGTCTTGGATCTTTTGTACTATTAGGTTTCCATCTGGTATTATTATACTCATTATCTTTTTCAGATCTTCCATTTTGGCGAAATCTTCCATAATCCTTCTAATTTATCCATTATTTTTTGTTTCTAAATTCATCGTGTCTTTCTCCATATCCTTTGTTGTAATCATATTCATATGAGTTCGTATAATCACTTATTTTATTATTATACTTTGTTCTGTACTTTCTGTTTCCCTTATTACTTCTGGTGTCTCTCCCGATGATTTTCTCTGGCCTTTCGTCATCTTCTCTATCATCTAAGAATATATGTGTGTATGGTTCCTTTTCCTGATCATCTGGATTCATTTCCATAGTATATAGTGATCCGTCATTTATCCTTTCTCTAAATAGGTCCCCTCTCCCTTCCTTAAAATAATCATGATCCCTTTTTAATTTCTTTTGCTTTTTCTTAATTATTTCTCTAGTGTTCTTCGATATTTTGAAATCAATTTCATTCTCAGCCTTTTCGAATTCCGGTTGTCCCTTAAATGGTTCTATTAAAGTCTGTAAAGCATCAATTTCTTCTTTGATGTTTTTTATTTTCTCACGTCTTTCTTTCAGGATCAAATCCATTAATGAAAAAGAACACATTTCCAATGTCCTGATCCATTCATCTCTAAAACTGTCATTTGAATCCTCGAAAGATGGTAATTTTTTCAGTCTTAAGGTGCATACACACTAGACGATATGCTCCCTGAGTGATATCGTCTAGTGTGTCCCCGGCAGGCTGTGCTCAATGTCGTTCATGACATTGAGCACAGCCGCTGAACGATATCATCAGCGATATCGTTCAGTGCCGGGCTCTCTCACCCATTCCCTGACATGCAGCAACCTGACGAGGTCGTCAGGTTGGCCTGCATGTCAGAGCGATGAACGATGATGACGAACGACCCACGGGAACGCGCGTCGTCATCATCGTTCATCTTTTTTGTGTTAAAAATGGACGATAAAGTGGACGACTGAACGATAACAATATCGTTATCGTTCAGTCGTCCACTTTAATCGCCCAGTGTGTACGTACCATTACAGTCTCCCACCATAAATGATTTTCCTTTAATAATAGTTTTTCCAATTTTTTCAACATGAAAACATCTCTCAATTTCTCTTCCCGATTTTTTAGATGTTTACAGATGTAGCCCTGCTGTGCCGCTGCTTGGAGTTTTATAGTGCATCATGCTGTAGTAAGGCACAACGTAACATACTGAAGCGCTGGAAAAGCCGGAGCATGTAATACAACTTTCTGTCCACCAGATGTCACTTTTCCTAAACTGCACAGCGCATGCATCAAAGACAGTAGCCAATGAATCTTTTGTAGCACCATCTGCTCATTGGCTGATGGAACCTGTCATTTATTCAACTGTACAGTAGTACTGAATTGCATTTTGCAATGAATGCAAAATTAAATAAAGAGTTATCAGCATTGTCCAGAAGATGCACACTAGTACATCAGTATTGTTTTATTTTTATTTTTTTCATCTTCAATACAGGATTAAATAAATAATTAAATCATTTGGTGTGTGAGTTTGTCATTTATAAAAATATATACAGTATATGCATTGGCCAGAAGACACACACCCAGCATTAAGTAAAGGCAGAGCAATTTAAGTTCAATATTCTTAAGGAACTCTGCCAAACTCAATACATTGCTCCCAACTTCCCATCATCTGTCATTTCTATGCTATTGTATGCCACCCAGCTGCGTTTTATGCTAAACTGCTATAGACATTGTATTGTACACTTTACCTGGTGTAAAGTCACACATTTAACATCACATACTGTACACAACAGGTGTGACTGGTGATATGGCTGGCATGTGTGGGTGAGTGGGTAAAGTAAGCGCCTCACAGAGCTGAGTTTATGGCCCGGAAAGGAACAATGTAATTTTGTACATCAGTATTTTTTTTTTTTTTAATCTTTAACACAGGATTAAATAAAGAAGTAAATCATTTGGTGTGTGAGTTGAAGGGATGAGGAAAGTGATAATTTCAAACATCATTCTTGGAGGCCACCAAAATTGCAAGGACCAAAGCAAATATCAAATGTGTAACACTTTCATACTGTAGGCAACTTCCCGTCTCCACTACCCAGTAAGATTTGTAAAGAATTACTTATGCTAGCTTGGGTTCGGGGAAAAGGACCCCATCCAGCAATACATTGCCTATAGCGATATAGAATGTAATGCAGCTTGATGACATAACATAGAGATGAAGGGAGGAGGGAAAGTGCAGAGCAATGTATAAAGTTGAGCAGAGTACTTTAAAAGTATTGAATCTGAAATTATCTCTCTTTATGAAAAACCGCCCATTCGTCTTCACACCATGTAGTGACAGTATACAATACGGATGACCCGTAATGAGTAAAATACAATGTCTATAGTGGTTTACAGAAAAATGCAGCTGGCGGCATAACAAAGATAAAATGAAAGATTACTCTGTCTTTGGTGTGAAATGATGCGCCTTCACACCAGTGCAGATATGTATTTTTGTAAAACACAAGACTCACACACCAAATTATTTAATCCTTTATTTAAACCTGTATAAAGTAGTAGTAGATTAGAAAAACCAGATAAATAAAAAATACTGATTTACAAAATTATTTTGTCTCTTTTCAGTTTCTCGAACCCGAAGCGTCGGCTCTGCAAGGTGCTCATCTTAACCACTCGCCCACACACGGCAGCTGTATCAACAGCCATACCTGTTGTGTATGTGATGTTAAGTGTGCAACTTTACCCCAGATAAATTGTACAATACAATGTCAATAGCTGTTTATAGTCTAATGTAGCTGGATGTCATAATACTGTATGGAGATAAAGGGATGAGGAAAGCGCAGAGCAATGCATAAAGTTGAGCAGAGTACTTTAAAAGTATTGAACCTGAAATGTTCTCTCTTTTTGAAAAACTGCCTGTGCATCTTTAGGCCATGCGTCTTTATACCATGTAGTGACAGTATACATAATGGATGGCCCTTAATGAGTACAATATACAGTAATGTCTATCCCGGTTTAGTCTTTACACAAAGTGATAATTTCAAGCCCCTGATGAGTGACTGTTTACACTGCATAAATGTGATTGGCCAGCCTCTCACAGATCACCATCCACTGCTACAGTATTGTATTTAGTACTGTAGTTTTCATCAGTTGAGCATTCACCACACAGTGGTTAAACAGTGTACTGCATGGTGTGTAGTCTTTCGTGGCAACCAGTATGCCACACCATGCCATAATGTGCATATCTGCCATAACGCATATTGACATGGAGCCAGAATGCCATGCTATGAGCAAAGATGTAGCAGGACACATCTGTATAAAATATGTTTTGGACATATTCATTTTAGGATTACTCACCAGCAATCATCATGTGGAGAATGTGGCCGCCTATATGGGGCCTTGCATATTCATGGAGGCAAGGCTATAGAGAGTGGGGATGGGGCCAGTTACTGATGGGGGGATAGGCAAATCATAGGGACATGAATATGAAAAAAAACACTATGCTGCAGTGCTGCACACTTTACAGGGTTGCTGTGTGCCTCTCAGCCAGAGGTAGATTTGGGGGGGAGCCATCAGTATAATTGTTCCCCTTTCCCCCCACAAATCATGCAGGCAGATTGAGGAGACTGCTGAAGATCAGTGGCAGAAGCCTCCTTGGACCTTCCACAGCCCACAGTGTTGAGCTAGAAAAAGAGGCTGCTGCCACTAACAGGTAGTAATTAGTACTCAATCCTCTCTGCATCATTGCATGGAAGAGCTGTGAAATTAAGATAAACATCATTAAAAGACAAGGCTAGACATTTGCAGACCACCTTTTGTATTCTCTTAAAACAAAAATGTAAAAAACATAGGCAGGACAGATGAACAAAAAATATTTCATTTCTCTAATGGATCTTCCTAAAAATCAACTTCAATGAAGATTAATTGTGCTTGTTTTTTTAGTTTTTTTTATCATTTCTTTTTTTACAACAAAGATTTACCATTTTTTCTTTATATTGTGTATAGGAGAGACTGAATCTTTTTTTTTTAATATACATTTATCCATTAATTGTCATTTAAAAATACAAAATAAAAAACACGTTTAGATGTGAAAAGGCTGAGACTGAGACAGTGGTCTATTAGTTTCCTGCACATAAAAGGCAGGAAGGATCTTCAGTGGGAAGATCTGGTACAAGTAAGAGTACCTACATTAACAAAATGATGTTCATATCCCAACAATTAACATTCATAGGAGTTCAAGTTGATGATGAGGAGATTGCATTGGCAATGCTATAGAGCTTAAAGCCAGAATTCAATCATGGTAGTAGCATTAGAAGATAAAAGTCAAGCTAACTACAGAAATTGTCAGAACAACAAGAATGTATGCCAGTTCAGTTAAATGCTGAGAAAAGTGTGTTACAAGTGTTATGTATGTCATAAAATAGGGCACAAAGCATGAATGTAAACTGAAAATATAAATCCTACACAAAGCAAGAAGTGCAGTTGAAAAGATGAATCAGCTTTGAATCTCACAGAGAACCACAGAAAGGATTGCTGGAATATTGACTCAGTTCTACAAGACATTTCAGTTGCAATAAAGAGTGGTTCACTACATTGAACACATATTATCTTATAATAATCAAATGAATTGGAAATGAAGTGCTTACAGCTACAAAAGTTGGGACAGTCGCTACCCACTTGAAAATAGGGACTAGAATCAAAGTCACAGAGATCCAAAATGGGATTTATGTATCAGACATGGGGACAAACCTCATAGCCATAAGTATCCTGGAACAGAGAGGCTACAGAGTCTAGTTTGCAAAAGGAAAGTGCATTGAACGGAACAGAAGAGTGACTGTGATAGCTACAGGTACCTGATGCCATCTGACCTACAGTCTAAGAACTAAGACACCCCTGTAACTGGTGTATATAGATGTGTGTGGTCCATTGGAGGTTTAGTTAATAAGTGAATACAGATACTTCATTACATTCATAGATGATTTCACTGGCATGATATACATCTACTTCATCAAACAAAAATTGAAGTGATGAACAAGATTGCAGACTATAAGAAATAAATAGAGACACAAACCGGTCAAAAACTAAAAGTCTTGAGGTTTGATAATGGAGGAGAATATCTCAACAAAGTTGTGAAAATCTTCCGGAAGATGTATGGTATTGAGCATTAATTCACATTTGCATGCACACCAGAGCAGAATGGCGTAAACGAGAGTGCAAATCGTACTTTAGTAGAGATGTATGCAGAAAAGATGCTGGCCTAAGCAAGTATTTTTGGGTTCACAGTTGCCTTGAAGAACAAGGCACTAACGGAGGCATGGTCTGGAAGGTAACCAAGTATCAGTTTTTTGGGTGTACACCTACCCAAAGAGGGAAGCTGGATCCAAAGTCCATGAAATGCATCATGCTTTGATATTGCCAATAGTAAAGATTATAGACTCTGGGCTCCAAATACCAAAATGCTTGTAAAATCAAGGGATGTGATTTTTTTTTAATTGTATTTATTGCATTTTGCAGAGTGAAAAAACAAAAACAAACAGAAGCATCCTGAAGGGATACATGAAGCTTCATAAATTAGTATCTAAACTGGGCATGAGGCTGGACAAATTATGCTGCTGCGAAACCTGCCATATGAAGCGGTATATGGATAGATAGTCTGGGTTTCACTATAGATATGATAAGCCTTCGGGAATCATGCAAACAGGAAAACTAAAACATGACAACTTAACAGTCATCAATTAAATGGAAGGGGGAGGAATGGGTAAGACAAACACAAATGGAAGGGGTAGACGTTAGCATAATAAATATTCATAGTAAAGAGTAACAACAAGTAATACAGTGACGGGTCACAGTATCTCAATATTTAGCAGTAAACTGAATAGAGCAGCGTAGGGCATAATTTCAAGTCTTGTTAACTTATACAAGATGTTGCAGTAAAGACTAATCTACATATTCAAATATTTTAATTATTTTTCTTTTTGTCAAACTCATCTAAAGAGTTTATATAGTACTCCAATTTAGCAAAAAAATTACCAACAGTTTTCTCAAATTCCGGAATAGTAGATCAAGGGATGTCATTTTTAAAGAGTCAGCACCACTTACAAAAAAGGTCAAAATGTATGTGTTACTTGATATGCCAGCAGCTGGAGACATACCTGAACCAGAAGCTACCAGCTTGGACAACCATGCACATCCAACCACAGAAAATAACCTTTGCAAACAGTGGGAAGCCACAAAAGATATATTATGAGGAGTTTGCAAATATTACATTCTGTGACTCTAAAAATAGAAAGAAGTAAAGTCAAGAGATGACTGGTGTGAGTGGAATTCCAAAATTTCCAAGGAAGTTCTTCATCTGAAAGAAACTTTGGGGCCTATTCATCATTACTAAAAAAAAATCAATGGAGGTAATTAGGATTAGAACTCGCATGGAGTTCTACGTAATTACCGGAGGAATTCATCATTCCTCCTCTCCATCAGTATCTATTCTGAAAAGCTGTAATTTTGTGATGACAGTTTTTCAGAAAATAGATACTTTTCCCTGCTTCTCCTACCTTACCGCAGCTGTAATCAGTGCTGCGCATGAGCCGTTACGTTCACGAAAGTGGCGCATACGCAGCACTGATTACAGCTGCGGTAATTCTGTGTCTGTCCGCAGATGAAATTAACCAGGAGATATCAGCGATATCTCCTGTGTTAAGTGTGTTAACGAATACTAAAAAAGCGGTAATTAAGGAAAATGTCCTTAAAACCGTTATTTTAGTGTTGATGAATAGGCAAGTGAACTAGTGAACTGAGTATCATAAACAAGGAAGACACCATCAACATTGAGTGTGACAATAGAGGTGCAATTGATCTACTGTAAAGCACCAAGCATCATAGAAGGTGCAATCACATTGAAATCAGACATCACTTTTTAAATGAGGTTGTGGAGAAAGGATCTGTTGCTGTGGTACACATCGTTAGTGAAAAGAATCCTGCTGATGAGCTTACCAAGGGGATTACGTCACAGTCACTGGTCATGTTTCTAGAAAAATGTGGACTAGAACTTACTTGCAATGTTGATATGGCATTGCTTGTCTAACCCTCGTTGTTTTTAAATTTTGCTGCAGCAAATGTATAAGAATTGTTGGTGTAACATGGAGAAACTTGCAGTAAGGAGGGGGGGAGGGAGCAGAAATATGTAATGTCTAAAGCACTGCCTCCATGAATGCTCCTTACACGAAACACTCTGCCTAACCAAGATGGCCACCATTTGGTTCTGCGTGTGTCACTGTGTATGAGCGCCAAAGTGGGCACAGACATGTTCCACTTAGCTCGAGAGATTATGCTACATTATGATACATTATACTGCATATCCGGCATATACTTGCTACGCTACCTCCATACATCACTAGAAGGTGCTCTGTATGTCCCGCTCAAGCTCCACTCCATCTAGATTAACAAGTGTGTAACTGTGAGTGCGGCTATACCAGTAACTAGTACTACACTTCCATAAACCTGACCCCTGGTTAAGCATCTGAAGTGTTTGGTCTATCTGCAATTACGCTGGTCAAAAACAGAAACCACGCAAGGGTAATAATATCCTATCTCCCAGCATTTAATGGATTTAGAAACAGTGCATTCAAATTCAAAATGATATAATATGTAAAGTAACTGACCTCACTTGCAGCAAATCTATGGGACCAACTGCCTCCAGGGCTGAAAGGAGAAAAACTACAAAAACATTGAAGAAAGACTTCGCCAGTGAGGGAATACTCATAAGCAGTTAATAACATTTGTACATCTTGGGTTCTCTCATAATATACAGTATACTCAATGTATGCATTAACAATCAAACATTTGTAAATATAGACAATGATCTTTTCTAAACAACAAGTAACATTCAATACTGATGCTGTGAGTAAAATAAATGCTAAATATCTGAAAGCATAGAGTGTAGATAATTATAATTATGAAACACTAAACATATTGTCAGATGCAAAATGGCCACAGTTTATACAGTATGTGATTTCCAGAAAATTGGAAATAATATTAAAGTCCCACATAAATACAGTATAACTGATAGAAAACTGTAGTTCCACAAATTTGCAGACTTAGATAAAAAACTTGTGTGTTGACAAATAAATGCCTTGTAACATGCTTATTGCAGATAATATGGAGTTTCTTGCCTGAAGCTGGCTTGTATATACTCTGAGCCGAATATGGCAGTCCTATGCGCATAAGCGCTGCGGTGAGGAGTAACAGCAGTGTTCTGTGCTCCAGGAGATATCTCCCTGCGGGAATGTATCAGCAGCAGCTGATATACAGTACCACAACAAAATAGCACATACATATCATCAGTGTGTATGCCAGATTTCCCAGGATAGACTGTCACAATGCTACTGACCAGGGCACAATTTTCTACGTAGCTAAATCTCACAATGCACCCTGACTTTGTTTTGCAAGGTGCATATTGACCTCCTCCTGTTGGAAAGAGTGCATGCCTGTGCTGTCTTTTTCCAACATCCGGTAGGTGGCGTTGAGTTGGCAGTCACTAGGACGTGCTGAAGTTCAGTCAGGAGTAGTCTGACTTCTGACATGTGCTTCTGTGTATGCATGACATCTCCACACGATTTTACTCCCCTCTGTCTATAAGGGCAGGATGGACTCCAGAAGTTCCCACCAGAATACATGCCAATACAGCCAGTAACAATAACCGCAAGTACCCTATACAACCACCGATATACAGTAGGACTTTGATGCTATCATCTTCTGGTGCATTCGCCCAGCTCACACCCAGCGCACAGCAATGCCCAGCATTACCCTCTAACCAAAATGTGTGCAAAATATTATAATAAAAAAGAAAAATGTGATAAAGAGCAAAAGTGTCGACAATGTGAAATGAAGATGAAGATGAAAAATCCTCAAATAAATCGTGCCAAAATAAAACACATGTGAGAAATATGTTCGTAAGAAAATAAATATGTATACATAAAAAATTATGAAATATAATGGTGAAAGTGCATAAATGTGTTAAAAATCATAGATATATGTGAATACTATGAAATGCATTTCAGTGAAAATATTAGGTGAAAAAGAAAAAAGAATGTGTATCCCTGTCCTATAATATAAATTTCTTGAAATAATTAATAACCAAAAATTATTTATATAGCTATGTGATAATTAGAGAAATGGTAAATAACTATTCCATTCATTTAAACCATTGGGATGCATGCTTTTGTTTAAAAAAATCATTTTTGTCTCATATTTTAACAGTTCATTATCCAAATCCACTTTTGCTCTTTATCACATTTTTCTTTTTTATTATAATATTTTGCACACACTTTTCTTATTGGCTCACATATCACTAAATAAAATGTGTTTCTTTGCCCTCTCTTTATTATATGTATTTATTATTTTTCAGTGTTGTAATAATATACACATGGATTACATATATACTAGTAGGATTTGGCATTAGCACTTTTTTATATATTTTTTATAAAATATATCTTATTTTATTTATATATTTTCATATATTTTTATTTTTATTTTTCATATATAGTGTACACATAGGAAGGATGCTCTATGCAATTTGCATATATACACACTTTTTATATTACTTACCTTAGTTTCTTATATAATATATAGGTATATGAATTTATCATCTATGCATTTGTATTATATGTAACAATTACAATCTGTAAATGTGTTTTTATAATCCATGATGGAGATTGCATCTCTCATCTTATACTGGTTCCAGTTCCATGATTTTCATCTCTCTTCTTTCTCTCTCTTCTTGTATCTATCTCTGTATTTCTTTACTTTTGGACTATAAATGATTTAATTGGCTGTTTAAATACATGTGATCTATTATGCAAGATATGATTGGCTTGTGTACCCTTGCATTTATCATAGGCTCAGGATAACATGTGATCACAGAGGGATGCTATGATAGGCTGCCTCTCCTAATAAAGATTAATTACAGAACATGCTCTGGTTGCCTTGAAAAAACTCTCATTTGTGAAACGTATGTTGGCAGCAGCAGGGATTTTACTGCTGCATGAGCAGATATGTTACTGCTCAAACGTCTGTAGTGATGTGATGTGATGTAAAAAGAAGTTAATACTTCACTCAGTACTCACCTGATATATGCGCTGTGTATATGAGACACTTATCTCTATTGACCTCATGTAATGCTCATATATATTGTATCAATTAAGTCAAACCTAATACTCATATAACTTTTACTGCTGAATTCAACCATTATTAGTGAGCTAGTGTAAGGCTCAGATAGTGTATACCATGTGACTGATTAGAGCTGTTTCTAGACTCACTAAGTTACCAGCTATTCATGTTAGATCCTATTTATTTATAGCTGCATGAACAGCAGCAAGCTTAGAATCATTTATACACACCATGTGTGCTGTTCAAATTTGGCTTCTTTCCCAGATACTCCCTAATTTGGGCATGGGTTTTCTTATTGTCAAAGCTAATGCAAATACCCTTATGATTTAAATGGCTACATGTGCTGCTAACATTATAGCAAGACACTGTGACACTGCAACATTGTATATCTGAAGATTTGGCTTTCTTTCCAGAGATTTGCTGAATACACTGCAGACAGCACATGCGCATGTTTACCTGCAGCCTAATGAATAGCCAATAATGTCCAAAAACATGGTAGAATAACATGAGGGGATAAGGTGATAATATAAGATATCAATCTCCTATTCCTACATGACATTTGTGATATGAAATCTATATTAATTGAGCCAATTGACTGATTACAAGTATATTAGTCAGTCTTTACGGAATATAATTTCAGCCCCTTAGATGTTATAAGTTATTTGTTGGCTTTGCAGCAGTTAAGTCAACCCTTGTTTAAATGTATTAGATTCCATGTGCATTTCAGTTACAGGTGGCAATCTAGGTATATGAGTATATTGCGGCCACTTCTCACATGCATATCATGGCAATTCTGACATGCAGTGGACATTGCAGAATATTATCCCACTTTTAGGGATGTTATAGCATGCCACATATAATTGGTCCCAATTAAATGCATTTTTTGATTTGCTATTTTTGGATTTGCATATATTCCATGACTTATTTGTGAGAGATTTTCTATTTATTAATATCCATTTTTGTGTCGCCATTACACGCGCAGGTGTACCAATAACACTATTCATTTCAATAATTAACACACAGACGTTTTTCATTTTTTATATTTCACTGGAGAGATTATTATATATACAATTTTAATATTGTTTAATAAAAGTTACATTTTATTACACATTTTTTGTTAGTGCGCCAACCAAGGGACATTTCTGTCTTCTTTTTTATTTTTCTTACATGTTGTATCTTGTCCTTGGCAGCACACCCCAGACGTCGCATAAATATTGAATTTATTACTCTTCATATTGGGGTTTCACACTTATTTCTAAATAAATATTTAATGGTGCAGAAGCTTTCCCCAGATTCCATTCCTTCTATTCTAACGGACGGAGGAGGACAAGCACACCTGGACAGTCAAGATAAAGGTACAGCGGACTGCTTGTTATTTCTATCAAGACTATCATAACAACATTGGTTTATTTATTTGCAAATCTCCAAGTTAACTTACACTGGAACTATTGCACACATCTTGGAACTGCAGATTTATGTTTGACACAATTTTTCCCCTGCCAGTGGGAATAGATGTGCATTTCATATTAGTAGAATTACCAACATCAGTGGGTGAGTATTGTTGCGGGACGCCGCTTACTCATCAGCTTCCACCCATATAGGTGGAATACATTATTTCCTGTCTCTCACTGATGACCGCACAGCGGCCTCCTGGGGAACGTATGATATAAACATAAGCAGAGACCATACAGAGAGCTGAACACTAAAAGAGCAGCTGACCCCCCCACAGTGACACAGTGACAGACACTCAAAGATTGGACCTACAACCCCGTACATCAGATCTACCATATACTATTTATCATCTACAACTGTCTATCACTGACAACTGCACAGCGGTCTCCTGGGGAATATATGGTATAAGCCTTAAGCAGAGACCATAGGGAGATCTGGTCCTTCAAAGAGAAGCTGACCCCCCCCCACAGTGATTTTTTAAGACAGAAGTACGTGGGTATCCATATATCATCTTAAACACCTGAGGACAAATCAGCACTACAAGTGAAGTGCGTTTTAGAAGTTTTCTCACTTACCTATATCAATTATATTAATAAATCTATTTTACTCTATTCCTTTTTGCCAGTCATATTTTTTGATTCATATTACGATCAGTTTAAATACAGATTGGCCACTGCTGACCGCACTTCATCTCTATTTCTTTCATACCATGATCTCAAATTGTCAACTTGAGCCACACAGATTCCAAAGATTCTCAACTTGGAAATCACTTCTTAGAGCAATTACCTGCCTAACTCATACAGCCCATTCATTTAAACATGCCACATCTCTAAGAGTGACTGAATGTATAGGATGGCATCACTGCCAAAATATTTACGCAACCAAAGAACTACAAATTCACTCAAACATCAACACTAAAGGTGTTTAGAGATATCTCAGTGAGCAAAGTTGTACATGGACTTTCAACCCACCTCATTCTTCTCATATGGGAGGTACATGGGAAAGGATGATTAGCATAATACGCAGAATCCTTGATTCCATATTCCTACAAGTAGGTACTGCAAGACTTACTCACAAGAGTTTAACAATTTTCATGGCTGAAGTCTCAGCTATCGTCAATGCTAGACCTTTGACTTCAGTTTCTAATGACCCAGAAGATCCGCTTCTACTTACTCATGCTATTCTTCTTATGCAGAAGACCAGGACTATCTATGCTCCTTCTGGAGAGTTTACCAACAAAGACTTATTCAAACGACAATGGAGGCAAGTTCAAAGCCTAACAAACACCTTTTGGGACAGGTGGAAAAGACAATATGTCTCTACCCTGCAGCCAAGGACCAAGTGGCAAGTTGCCAGACCCAACCTAAAACCTGGTGACATTGTGCTTGTCAGAGATTGTCAGTCACAACGTAACGAGTGGCCTTTGAGTATTGTCACCAAGACGTTCCCGAGCAAGGACAGAAAAGTTTGTAAGGTCGAGGTCAAGATCTGTAAGCAAGGAGAGACTAAGTTGTTTCTCAGACCAGTGTCTGAACTGTTCTTATTGTTACCTACTTAGAGTTTAAATTTGTGGTATCAACGATACCAGACGGGGAGTGTCATGCCTTCAGCACAGGGTTTGTTATGTTGCACTAATTCACATCAGCAGCCCCTCCTAGTGGTCAGGACAGCAGCAGTTTAAATCTGATCCATTTTGACCTTCTTAGCATGCCTTAGCAGTCTAGCAATGCATTCTGGGCTACAGGAGCTGTAAGCAGCCATTTTCCTTTTCACATGGTCCCAGACAGTCATCATTACATATGCTCAACCTGGTACAGCATCCGGTGGTGAGTTCTAAGCTTCAACTGTGCCATCATATTGTAGATCTGCTTAGTCAGTTATGTTATGCATGTTAGCTGTACTATGTGACATAGCAGCCTGTACTTTGCATACTGTATGTTTCAAGTTGTTTGCATATCCCATGTTATATATATGTTTGCCTTGCATTCCCATGTAAATATAGTAACTGCTTTTTATTGTTTGTTTGTTTTCAGTTTTACCATTACTTCACATCACTCGCCATCACTTGCAATATCATCACTTTTTACTTTTCATCACACATTACTTATCATTTCTACGCAAGTTCCTCTATCGAATAATAAACTCAGTTCTTCAGATCACATCTGACTGGATTATTGGAAGATAGAGTATTGGTTATGCTGGCTGCTCCAAATTTGTCAGACACTTAGGGCCTGATTCAGACCCGGTCGCGAGCGCTGAGTGCTCGCAACCTGGTTGATGTTTGCCCACTGGGCATGAGCACGATGGAGCCAGATCCATCGTGCGCATGCGTGAGACCTGGCTAGCGACGGGTGCTCCGTCGCTCCGGGTCTCGCACCAAAGGGGGTGAGCTGTTGATGGTGATTGACAGCTCGCCCCATTTGGTAGGCGGGCAGGGGGGGTGGCTGGCCAAACGGAGGCATTCCCGAAGGAATGCCTGCCATTTGGGGCGGTCCCACTGACATCACCAGTGATGTCAGTGGGAGAGCTTCCGGCTCTATTAGAGCCAGAAGCTCTCTGGGGCTTGCGGCCACGAGACCCTACCACAAGGGTCTCGTTGCAATCCCGATGGTCTTGACCATCACGACCATCAACTTGGCTGCTCGCTATAGCTGTGGGTGGTCACCCACAGCTATGCGAGCGGCCAGGAGGCCGTACAAAAAAAAAAGGAAAACGCCCAGATTCAGAGCATCCGTCTCTGAATCAGGGCCTTAGTGCGGGGCAGTACATACTGTATGCACCTAACCTAGGAAATTGATTGCTGTGAATGTTCTGGAGGGGAGAGAACACAGAGTCCAATTTGTGAAGGGTCAGTGTGTTGTGTACAACCAATGAGAGACTGTTATTGCTGCTGAAACCCAATAGCAACAATTATATACCCATGACACTGTGAAAGTGCCTTGCAAAGGTCACTGAGAAATCCACCCAATCAGTGGAACTGTGGCACAGATAGTTGAGGCATCTATAAATCGATGGTACCATCTTTATATTGGCCTGCGACGGCAGTGCGATCACAGTGATTAGCATATTTTCACAGCAGAACTGCGTGAGCTACTGCAACCACGATCACATTTGTGATCCCTACTGAATCAGGCCCTAAAAAACGTTCTGGTGCTAGTACTGAGCACACATTGTACAAGCAAAATAAGTAAGAATTACAGTGTATGAAACTATTAGGGGCAGGTTGTCCACCCCAGTTTGATTGTTTTGCACCCCAAGGGGGTAGAGGTACCCCTGGTTAAGAACCCCTATGCTATGCAGTACACAAGATATTTCTTACCATTAAAAACATAATAATTTTATTTTCACATTTTAATTTTGTAGGCAATAAATTATTGTTTAAATCTATACATATCTGCAAAAATGTTTAGTAAAACTAATTTTCATTGGCTGAAAGCATTACCCCTGCCTCACCACTGCGCAGTGACTGGCCCAGCATCATGTCCTACAGAGGGGTGCTATAGGCGCCAGGTGGCCACGCGATCCCCTTTGATCCACTGATCCCGTTTCTCAAATGTTCCATGCGCTTCCAGCCTGCAGCCCCGCCTCCTTCCTCAGATTGGTGGATGCCTGAGGCTGACTGAGTCCAGGGGATGCCGCTGATGGCTGATCCCACCACAGCTTAGGCAGGGAGCAGCTGAGAGAGTTGCAGTCGCCGCTGGAGCTTGGTTACCATGACAATGAGGACTCCGTTACTTGTAGCAAGAATGAGCTTCTGCGCATGTGCAGAAGCTCATTCTGACAGCTGTGCTGCCCGATCGGAGCTGAGCTCCGATCGTGGTAGCTGCGGGTGGGGAGCTGGTAGTCGCCGGCACCATCGCTATGGGGTAAGCGCAGAGCCGTGACATAGGTAAATGCAGGGGGTTTTCCATCTGGCTGGAAAGCCCCCTCCCCAGCACACATCATTACCACAATAGAAATAGTAATATAATACAATGTTACTGGTGCTGCCTGTTCTTCTCAGTATCACAAATGAAATGATTAGCAACACCTGTGGATCTTTTAAAATGTGTCAGCCAGTAATATACCTGTGCACCAACTAGGAGATGTGGAAAACATGCACTGTTAGGGGTGGACTGCTATAGACCATCAATAGGGTAAATTATTAATTCTGTATAATAATACACTATCCAGTACATAAGGAGACCAATATGTACATATATATGTCCAGGGCAGTGCTAGGTTCTTCTGCCGCTCCCCCAGACTCCCAGACTTGCTCCAATGCTCTGGAATGGTGCCCACATCTGAAGAAAAACATTCAGCTCAGAAAGGAAGGATCCTCTGTCACATCTAATGGCTTACTGTGATCGCTGGTGCTGTATATGCTGGAATTATGCAACACAATACCCTTTGTATGATGCATATTAAAGTTGGATAAGTGCTAATTATACCCTCTTCATGGACTGGCCACACTCGCTCTAAAATCAAGCATTTGGAAACCCCCTGTAGAAATCCTGCATTTGCCACTGCGTGGGATGCCCCTAAAGCATTCCAGATGCCCTAGGCATTTGCTTAGAATACCTTTGCTTAGGGCTGGCTCTGTATGGAATCACCAGAGCACTATAATGAACAGATGTTTAAAGAAGGGGAATCTGTCTCCTAAAAAAAAACTGTGTATGGCCTGAAGCAGAGTGGTTGATATAAAGTTAGATGCTGTACTGCAAAGATGGGTTTTCAATGCTCAAATAAAGATCACTGCCTCTACCACAAGCTCATAGAGAAAGCTTTTTGTCATCGTCGTGTATGTGGATGACTTACTGTTGACAGGCCAAGAAGAGCAGAGAATATTAGAGATTGAAATTGGATTCGTCTCTACCAACTCACAATGTATAGGGATCCAGAGAATATCAAAGCAACATCACGCTTGTTGGAGTGTCCCTTGGAGTTGTGAAGCACAAATATAGTCCAAAGGATTCCTTTAGAAGCCACTGTGAAAGTCCATCTGTCGTTTGGTGATTGCCCAGACAAAGCTGGGGGTTACCCAGCGAAACGCGTTAGGAGATTGAGCACCCCTCTACATGAAGAAGATTCTTCTGGACACATTTCCATTGTTGTCAGCTATATCTCGGAACAGACTCCGTGGACCATTCAATTTTTTGTTGGTAGAGGCTAATCCAATTGGAATCTCTAATATTCTTTCCACTGTCACTTTAAAGGAGTCATAGAGCAATAAAACATTGACACTTATATCCACCTGAATACAAGTATTTCATGCAAGGGTAGCTTAAATACAGATTGGCCTATACTTGTTTTTTATATGTATGTTTTTTTATATATTATTAAAATTCTTTATATTCTTTTAATTGATTGCACTTCAGCTGGTTTAATTAGATCTATTAAGATTATTACCCTACATCAGCGCTGTAATTTTCTATTTATTGTATGTACTCCTTTTACTGAGTGTGACTACACTCATCCTTTGCAGCTGCTGTGGAAATAGGGCCCACCTGAGCGCCTGTTGTGAAGTTTTCTTCACATTTTTTTTTCATTTTGCAGTACTTGGTTGTTCACCCACTTCAGGGGATCCGCTGATGTGTGCCATTACTCTGTCATACCACCGCCAATAGTACACACATATTCCAACAAAAACTACAATAGTGCACACAGAGGGCCTGATTCAGATCTGGTCACAAGCACCGAGCGCTCGCAACCGGGTCGATGTTTGCCCACTGGGCATGCGTACGACAGAGCCGGCTACGTTGTGCGCATGCAGGAGACCTGGCTAGCGACGGTCGCTCCGTCACTCTGGGTCTCGCACCAAATGGGGCGAGCTGTCAATGGTGATTGACAACTCGCTCCATTTGGGAGGCGTGGCCGGGGGGTGGCTTCTCAGATGGAGGCATTCCCAAGCGAACTCCTACCGTTTGTGGGCGGCCCCACTGACATCACCAGTGATGTCAGTGGGAGAGCTTCCAGCTCTATTAGAGCAAGAAGCTCTCTGGGGCTTGCGGCCACGAGACCCTACCACAAGGGTCTCATCACAAGCCTGATGGTCGTGATGGTCTTGACCATCGCGACCATCTTTTTGGCCGCTCACTATAGCTGTGGGTGGTCATCCACTGCTATGCAAGAGGCCAGGAGGCCGCTCTAAAATCAGGAAGGACGGCCCTGATTCAGAGCGAGCGCTCTGCCAGAGAGTTCGGCTCTGAATCAGGGCCTCTGGGCCTGATTCAGACCCGCTTGTGAGCGCTCCGTCGTGCGCATGCGTGAGACCCGCACTTGGCTGTCGCTATGTGTCTCGCACCAAAGGGGGCGTGCTGTCGATGGTGACTGACAGCATGCCCCCTTTGGTGGGCGTGCCAGGGGCATTGCTGCCCAGATGGAGGCGTTCCCATGGGAACGCCTACCGTCTGGGGCCGGCCTCACTGACATCACTGGGCTTGTGGCAGAGCGAGACCCTACCACAGGGTCTCGTCGCAAGCCCAATGGTCGCGATGGTCTTGACCATCGCGACCATCTTTCTGGCCGCTCGCATAAGCTGTGGTCACCCACAGCTATGCGAGCAGCCAGGAGGCCGCTCCAATTTTAGGTAGGAGGGCCCTGATTCAGAGCGAGCGCTCTGGTCAGAGCATCCGGCTCTGAATGAGGCCCTCTGGACGAACATCATCGTGATGCATAGGCAGTGCAACTCAGACATATGAGCAGACAAGTATATACTGTCATAAATGGTCACAACATGCTTGCATTTTCTTTTACTTGCTACCCCCTATAACCTATGTGGGTCTGAATGAGACCCACAGCACCCTCCATAATACCACTCATTATACACAACAACCCCATGATACCTTTCAGTATATACAGTGACCTCCACCATAATATCCCTCACTGCACACAGGGGACCTCATTCAGACCCGCTTGCAAGTGCCTATGCGCTTGCAAGCGGGTCGATGTTGAGGCCCTGTGCACATGCAGCGGCCGCAGTGTGCATGCGCTAGCTCCGGAGCGAGTGACAAATTCACTCGCTCTGGGGCTCGCTACAAAAGGGGTGGCTGTCGATGTTGATCGACAGCTCATCCTGTTTTGTAGGTGGGGAAGGGGGGTGGCCGGACAATCAGTGGCATTCCTGAAGGAACGCCTGCCATTTGTAGGCGGCCCTACTGACATCAGCAGTGATGCCAGTAGGTAGCTTCCTGCTCTGTTAGAGCAGGAAGCTACCTGGGGCTTGCGGCAGACGAGACACGACCCCAAGGGTCTCTTCGCAAGCCCCGATGGTCACGATGGTCTTGACAATCGCGACCATCACCTGTTCATTCGCTAAAGCTGTGGGTGGTCACCCACAGCTTAGCGAGCGGCCAGGAGGCCAGATTTTAAAGAGGAAGCAGCCACCCTCATTCAGAGCGAGCGCTCGCATTTGCAAGCGGCTCTGAATGCGGTCCAGTGTCCCATATTACCCCCGAGTACAGAGAGCACCTCCATAATAGCCCTCAGTACACACTGGGCCTGATTCAGAGCCACTCGTAAGTGGCAGCTCGTTCGCTCCGAGCGATGTTTGCCCAACTGCGCATGCATACGGATCGTTATACGCATGCGCGAACCAGTCAGTGCGGCCGAAATTCATGTGCTCGCAAAATAGCGAATGCCTGCTAATTTGAGTGACAGGATGAGGCGTATGTGGGTGGTAACAGGGGAAGGTGCTTGAAAACGGGGAGTGGAGATCGGATCGCAGGCGTGCTTAAAGGTCAAAACGGGTGTTTTATGGGTGTGCATATTTAAAACAGCAGCGTCATTGACCACGTCACTGGGTTATTTTATAGCCAGAACTGCTCGCAAAATTGTGGTAGCAAAAACCAACCACAAGAATAGCGAGCAGCTCATACCCTGTTCGATGTACCCGATTAATCAAATAAATAGCGGACATAACGTAGGATGCGAGCGGACAGGGGGCGTAGTTTCCCAAAAAACGACCGCAAGTTTTGTTCGCTCGTTCAGACCTAGAGGCGTGAACAGACCGCAAACAGCGAACGGTTCATTTGAATAGCCACCCCTATTTTCTGGACGAGTGAGCGCAAATAGCGACCGGCTCAGGCCCACAGTGCCCTCATATTACCCCCCCAGTACATAGTGGCCTATAGTACCCCCCAGTACACAGAGCACCTCCATATAACACCCAGTGCACACAGCGCATCCATATTACCCCCCCAGTACACACAGCACCTATATAATAATCCCCAGTACACACAGCACCCCTCCATATTAGCCCCCAGTACACAGAGCACCTCCATATTACCACCAGTACACAGAGCACCTCCATATTACCCCCCCAGTACACACAGCACCTATATATTAACCCCCAGTACTCACAGCACATCCATATTACCTCCCAGTACATACAGCACCTATATAATAACCCCCAGAACACACAGCACATCCATATTATCCCCCAGTACACACAGCACCCATATATTAACCCCCAGTACTCACAGCACCCCCATTTTAACCCCCAGTACCAGGGCCGGACTGGGACTAAAAATAGGCCCTGGCAGATACAGGACACACAGGCCCACCTTGCATCAGCACCTGACTCCTGGCATAGACTCCTCCCCCTACTATTCCTGACTCCTCTTACTTCTTAGTCTATGCTTTTACACATATAATTAATATCAGAACAACCTACAAGTATACATCATTATCTGTATTAAAATACATACAACAGATAACATTCTGCAGGGGATTCAAACATGTGCCATAGTCAGATATTTGGTCATTGGTTGATTCTGTTAGGTAAAGCTGGCACTTCATTGGTGTAGGTCACACACAAAGAAAAGGGAAGGCATTTTCCCAATTGATGAAGCCCTAGCTTAGCAGTTGTAGAGGATTAAATAGAGATCACTGTAGAGCGATTACTACACTTTTGGTGCCCTGTGTACATACAAAGCATTGGTGCCACCATTCATAGGTGTAGAAAATAGAGTGCACGCCGAAGGCGCGCATGAAAAAAACAGGTGTGGTCTCGCTGGGAAGGGGCACGATCATACAATAGTACCCCCAATTTAATTTATGCCACACTGTAGTGCCCCTTAGTTACATTACACTGCACAGTACTGCCCTTCATCACATTACACAGCACAGTAGTGCCCCTTTGTCACATTACATTGCACAGTATTTTCCCTTCGTCACATTACACCACACAGTAGTGCCCCTTATACACATTACACAGCACAGTAGTGCCCCTTAGTCATATTACATTGCACAGTATTTTCCCTTCATCACATTACACCACACAGTTGTGTCCCTTAGTCACCTTACACTGCAAGTAGTGCCCCTTAGTCACATTACACCGCACAGTAGTGTCCATTATTCACGTTATGCCACACTGCTCCGTTATCCTGACTGCCGACATCCCGAAGGTAATGCTGGTAATGTTGGGGGTTAGGGAAGGGTTAAGGTGCCTTGGCGATATTTTACACGATTTTCCAGATTCCGATGCATCGTGACAAATCGTGAAAAATATGCCCAGATCATGAGTGTCCACTCATGATCACAATGCCGATGCACGTCCCCGCAGGTCGTCCATCGCATCTTCAGATCTGCCATGCTGTAGGCCAGATTTGCCAATCAGACACAATGCACTGGATAGTTAGGATGCACGATAGATCGTGTGTCAATTTGGACAGTTTTTAAACACCAGATCGTGCCCACGACTGCCGGGAAGCTGCTGGGGAGAGTTCAGGGGGAAATCGGACACAATGTTGCGCCGTAGCTAGGGTAGTGCGGCCGGTGCCAATGCACAGGGCACCACAAGTCATGGGGCGCAGTTTGGGCCTGTCAAATTTCTGTTTATTATCATTCTTGCTTGTAGCTTCCTCTTATTTCATCCCCAGCATATCCTGGCCTCTCCTATCTCATCCCTGGCCCTTCCCCATGAGGTCATTCCCCTTTTTTGGGTGCATTATGTCCCTTTGAAAAATTAGGGGGGCACCAATGCTCTTTCTGGCACAGGGCACCAAAAAGTCTAGTTATGGCAGTGAAGGCCACTGGGGGCAGGGCCGGCTCCAGGTCTAGCAGCACCCTATGCAATAATTTTTTGGAGCGCACCCCACCTCATCACCCTGTTTGTGTGAGTGTGGTATATATTTATATATATATAGACAAAGTGGAGTGTAACGTAAGTGCCTAAATGTTTCCAAAAACGTGATATAATAACACGTGCAGAATCAGAGAAACAATCGATGCTACTTATCTGGTGATGTAAGCTTCGGTCACATGACCACCATGGGAATAAATAATATGTAAAAAAAGGAAAAAACCAACATAGTGTGTACTGTTTTCAGTAATTCATAAATATTGCTGAGCACAGCTTCATTAGGAACATATAAGTCCCAAAAACATCCACTTCACAATATATGAAGATTAAAAAACATTTAATTACATAAAAAACAGACAATGGCTAAAAAACAAACGTACAAGATAAATGACAAAAAAAGCTTATCTGTCCATAAAAATGGTACTCAGGTACTGTAGGCCCAACGCGTTTCGTCTATCATATGTCAGACTTCATCAAGGGGATAACAATAATAAGCTGGAGGGTGTATTTATACCTATACTCCTCAATTATAGAGAGCTATCAATTAAGGTGCTTAATGATGATGTCACATCCTGAGAAAAACTCTAAATATAAAAGAGACCTTTAATCTATCAGTACATTCACATAAAATAAATATGGGGATAAAAATCGCTATCTAAACTACCTCACCTAAACATATGCTAATCATTATAGAGGTTGAAAAACTATAAAACCTAAATAGCGCTACTATGGAACGTAAAAAGCGTCATATCCGGTGAGCCAGACACTGCTGGAACGCATCATCATGTGACGTCACTTACGGAATGGCGTCACTTACAGAAAAGAGCTGCTGTATTAAACCTCAAATTAGTTATAGAACGAAGCATAAAAACTTAATGCAAACCAACAACATCTCCATTAATATACATAAATACATAAATCGCGGTTTAAAATAGTGTCTATTTGATTCTTTATAAAGAGACGTGGCCATTTTATTGGAGATCCATATACACCAATGCGCGCGGCCATTTTGGGATAGATCAGGAACCAGTTTCTCACTAGCAACGTTTTAGTGGTGGTAACAGTCATTTTCGTCAAAACCGATTTACACCGTTTTGCATGTTCATTATTAAAGATGATTAGAATCTTGTCTTTTGTTCCACATACTTAGGAATTTTTTTATTTAAAAAAACCTCCAATATCAAATCCCAAAATTTTAAATCACAGCGGATGTGTATTTTCAAAACTATAAAAAATGAGGAAAACCATAATTAGACTTTCAAATATGTAAAAGTTATAAATTAATTTAAAGTGACATATGCACAGTCTACTTAATATAGAACTTCTTATTCAAGGTGACAAGTGCACAATAGTTTTAAAGTGACATGTGCATGAACATAAAAGTTCTTATTTAAAGTGACAGGTGCATGAAAACTCTTACTTAAAGTGTTCAGTGCAAGAGACCCATTTATGCATCTAATGAAAACAGGTTACAATATAAAAATAGAAGGGACTTCAAGACAGGGGGAGTAAAAGAAACCGCAATCAGAGAAGAGGGGCAATTTCAAAACTTTCGTTAAAACCGAGGGGTGACATAGTTTGAAGTTCAAAGATCCAAAACATCTCCCTTTTCGAGAGTTTATTTAAAATGTCACCACCTCTTTCACTTGATCTAACTAATTCGATTGCTTTGAAATTAATATCCTCAGGGTTTGAATTATGTTTTTCTAAGAAATGTTTGGATACAGCATGTGTAGTCACTTTATTTTTGATGTTACGTATATGTTCTTGTATACGAAGTTTAAGAATCCTCTTCGTCTTTCCCACATATTTGTATCCACAAGTACACTCCAAAACGTAGATGACCATTGTTGAATTGCAATTAATAAAATCCTTAATAAAATATTACTTAGAATTATTAAAATTAAAGGGGCGGTGGCAGGAAGAAACAAAAGAAGATACCTCCAACAATAGATGCAGTTAAGAATGGTATATTCAACCTTTCAAGCCATTCTCTTAATACAGCGGAAATTTCATTACTTAGCAAGGGCCTCAAATTTGCCCCAACAAAGGAATTAAATAAATTTGAAACTTTTATTGACCTAAATAAATTTACTAGGTCACTAACACTAAGGAGACATTTTGCAAAAAAGGATCTTGAAACAGAGACAGAACATTCATCAAAATCAGGTTTGAGAAGAAGGTTGAAATTTTATCCTCTTGAGTCTAAGGGCAACCACATTAATGTCTTTTATGACTTAGTAAAAAAAGATCTTTGTGATGATGATATAATTCCTCAGAAGTATTCCAACTTGAAAAATGCAGAAAAAGAAGCATTAAAAAATTTCCAAGGGAATAAGGAAATTGTTACAAAACAAGCAGATAAAGGCGGCGGTGTCGTGATTATGGATCGAGAAGCATATGAAAAAGAGGCTTACTGTTTATTGGATGATGAAGTATCATATAAAAAACTTACACATGATCCAACGACAAGATTCGTAGAAGAACTTAGGACTTTACTTGTCACTTATCTTCGCAACGAAGTACTCGATAAACAAGAATTTAAATATTTAATGGTATCAGCTCCTGTTATACCGATTTTTTATTTTTTACCGAAGATCCATAAGTCATTAACCAACCCACCGGGTAGACCGATCATCGCAGGGATTGATTCACTCACGTCTCATTTGTCTGAATATATAGATATTTTTCTTCATAAATATGTGGTGTTATTACCTTCTTACTTATAGGATACAAGTGGTGTGATCAATACCTTATCTGATTTTAAATGGAAGGATTCCTACTTCTGGGTTACAATTGATGTCCAAAGTCTTTATACTTGCATAAAACATAATAAAGGTATAGAAGCCTGTAGAAGATTCTTAAATAGAGACTCTGATTTGTCTGACTCTCACAAGAATGGAATATGCGATTTTATAAGTTTTATCTTGTGTCATAATTTTTTTACATTTCTAGATACCTTTTTTATACAACTTTGCGGGACTGCAATGGGGACTATATTCGCACCCAGTTTCGCCAATCTGGTGATGGGTAGCTGGGAAGAAGATTTTATTTATAATAATAATTTATTCATTAGTCATCTAATTTATTATAAACGCTATATAGATGACATTCTGATAATTTGGGAAGGAGATGAAAAATCATTTGAAGGTTTTTTTAACTTCATATCGGATAATGATTATAATCTTGTCTTTTCATACGAGAAAAATAGGGCTAAAATTGACTTTCTAGATCTTACTCTCAGCGGGAACAATGAACAGATTGCCACTTGTAACAATATAAAAAAGGTAGACTCAAATAGCTACCTTCACTTTAAAAGTTGCCATGCCAGAAACTGGAAGACAAATATTCCCTGCTCGCAGTTCTATCGTATTAAACGTAACTGCAGTACACAAGTAGACTGTGAGCAACAACTTTCATTGTATGCAGATAGATTCAGGGATAGGGAATATCCAGATGTAATTATAGAAAAAGCCCTTGAAAAAACTAGGTGTATGGAAAGAAAGAATCTACTTGTGAAGAAACCAGAGAAAGTCATGGAGAAATTTACCCCTTTTATTACTACTTTTAGCAACCAAGAAGGTTTAGTCAAGAAATCTTTTAAACAACATTGGAATGTGCTTTTAATGGATCCAGTTTTAAAAGAAATCCTTCCTCCTTACCCAAAAATTGTTTTTAGAAAGACTGCGAATTTAAAGGACATTTTGGCACCTAGTCTCCTCAGAAGTAAGCAGCCTATAGAGAAGTCTGCTCTAATGAAATGTAAAGGATGTTTTAAGTGTGGTAATTGTAATATCTGCAAGTTTCTTCATCCCAATAGGAAAAAATTCTTTAATTTTAATAATTCTAAGGAATATTTTATTAAGGATTTTATTAATTGCAATTCAATGATGGTCATCTACGTTTTGGAGTGTACTTGTGGATACAAATATGTGGGAAAGACGAAGAGGATTCTTAAACTTCATATACAAGAACATATTTGTAACATCAAAAATAAAGTGACTACACATGCTGTATCCAAACATTTCTTAGAAAAACATAATTCAAACCCTGAGGATATTAATTTCAAAGCAATCAAATTAGTTAGATCAAGTGAAAGAGGTGGTGACATTTTAAATAAACTCTTGAAAAGGGAGATGTTTTGGATCTTTGAACTTCAAACTATGTCACCCCTCGGTTTTAACAAAAGTTTTGAAATTGCCCCTTTTCTCTGATTGCGTTTCTTTTACTCCCCCTGTCTTGAAGTCCCTTCTATTTTTATATTGTAACCTGTTTTCATTAGATGCATAAATGGGTCTCTTGCACTGAACACTTTAAGTAAGAGTTTTCATGCACCTGTCACTTTAAATAAGAACTTTTATGTTCATGCACATGTCACTTTAAAACTATTGTGAACTTGTCACCTTGAATAAGAAGTTCTATATTAAGTAGACTGTGCATATGTCACTTTAAATCAATTTATAACTTTTACATATTTGAAAGTCTAATTATGGTTTTCCTCATTTTTTATAGTTTTGAAAATACACATCCGCTGTGATTTAAGATTTTGGGATTTGATATTGGAGGTTTTTTTAAATAAAAAAATTCCTAAGTATGTGGAACAAAAGACAAGATTCTAATCATCTTTAATAATGAACATGCAAAACGGTGTAAATCGGTTTTGACGAAAATGACTGTTACCACCACTAAAACGTTGCTAGTGAGAAACTGGTTCCTGATCTATCCCAAAATGGCCACGCGCATTGGTGTATATGGATCTCCAATAAAATGGCCACGTCTCTTTATAAAGAATCAAATAGAGACTATTTTAAACCGCGATTTATGTATTTATGTATATTAATGGAGATGTTGTTGGTTTGCATTAAGTTTTTATGCTTCGTTCTATAAGTAATTTGAGGTTTAATACAGCAGCGCTTTTCCGTAAGTGACGCCGTTCCGTAAGTGACGTCACATGATGATGCGTTCCAGCAGTGTCTGGCTCACCGGATATGACGCTTTTTGCGTTCCATAGTAGCGCTATTTAGGTTTAATAGTTTTTCAACCTCTATAATGATTAGCATATGTTTATGTAAGGTAGTTTAGATAGCGATTTTTATCCCCATATTTATTTTATGTGAATGTACTGATAGATTAAAGGTCTCTTTTATATTTAGAGTTTTTCTCAGGATGTGACATCATCATTAAGCACCTTAATTGATAGCTCTCTATAATTGAGGAGTATAGGTATAAATACACCCTCCAGCTTATTATTGTTATCCCCTTGATGAAGTCTGACATATGATAGACGAAACGCGTTGGGCCTACAGTACCTGAGTACCATTTTTATGGACAGATAAGCTTTTTTTGTCATTTATCTTGTACGTTTGTTTTTTAGCCATTGTCTGTTTTTTATGTAATTAAATGTTTTTTAATCTTCATATATTGTGAAGTGGATGTTTTTGGGACTTATATGTTCCTAATGAAGCTGTGCTCAGCAATATTTATGAATTACTGAAAACAGTACACACTATGTTGGTTTTTTCCTTTTTTTACATATTATTTATTCCTATGGTGGTCATGTGACCGAAGCTTACATCACCAGATAAGTAGCATCGATCGTTTCTCTGATACTGCACGTGTTATTATATCACATTTTGGATACATTTAGGCGCTTACGTTACACTCCACTTTGTCTATTTTGTTTTTTAATGTGTACACCAGCACATGTTTATATTGTGTAACTAGCAGCCACTCATTTATTCACATGAGAAGTATCACTTATTATTTTATTTTTCATTATTACACATTTATGATTTTTTATTTGAGCGCCACCACATTTATTTCTATATATATATATATATATATATATATATATACACACGGTATATATATATATATATATATATATGTGTGTGTGCAAAACTGTTGTAGAGTCAGCACTCCAGCGCTAGTTGAATTTTTAGTGCAATTGAATTTGCCTTGTCAAAAAAGGCACACCACATCTGCTCATTGCACACACGAGTGACGCCTGTTCCTTGTATAATATATATATATATATATATATTATGTGAGAGAGAATATAAAAAGATATGGTGGCATTCAGTTTTAAGTAAAATCACACAGGACTGGTCCGAAAACGTTGGTATCCTAAACTAATAATGTACTGACCTTGCTTAAAGCTGGATACACACTACACAATATTGTTAACAATTTGGCCGATTCCAACGCAATATTGTGCAGTGTGTATGCACTACATTGTGTAGTGTGCGCTCCCGTGGGGACGTCAGCCGTATCTCCTGATCTTTTGTACATGCAGTAAAGTCTGGCGATGCAGCCGACGATCCCATGAAGTGCTTTGCATGGGGGCCAACATATCAGGTGGTCGTGCACTGGATCGCCCAGTGTGTCTGGACCGCCTGATATGTTGGCCAGTCAGAGTTGGGGTCGTGGAATGAATCGCTGGGTACACAGTTGTTTAGTGTGTACCCAGCTTAGGATTCCTAGTACCACCATATATTTCTCCATTATCTGTATTATATGAGAGGAGTTCACCGAAGCAGCGCAGTATGCATAAAAGTGTGAGTGCTGAACTGTTATCACAGACTCGTGTGTGTGTGCGTGTGTGTATATATATATATATATATATTAGGGATGAGCGGGTTTGGATTTCTGAAATCCGAACCCCCCTGAGCCTCCCCGATCCGAGGCCAATCCAAGTCAGGCTCGACTTTTCCCGCCTGACTCGGATCTGAAATCGAGGCAAAACTTCATCTTCCCGCCTTCCGGGTCTCGCGGGTTTTGGATTCTATATAAGGTACCCGCGTCGGCGCCATTTTCTCACTCGGCTGTGGACAGTGAAGAGAGAGGGTGGGAGTTAGGGCTGGCTGTGTAGTGTAGTGTAGTGTTGTGCTTTGCTGTCCTGTGCTGCGCTGTGCTGCTGTTGTCCATAGGGGCTGTGTAGTGTAGTGTAGTGTAGTGTAGTGTAGTGCTGTCCTGTGCTGCGCTGTGCTGCTGTTGTCCATAGGGGCTTTGTCCACTCCTCCAAAGTCCATAGGGGCTGGCTGTGTTGTGCTGTGCTGCTGTTGTCCATAGGGGCTGTGTCCACTCCTCCAAAGTCCATAGGGGCTGGCTGTATTGTGCTGCTGTTGTCCATAGGGGCTGTGTCCACTCCTCCAAAGTCCATAGGGGCTGGCTGTGTTGTGCTGTGCTGCTGTTGTCCATAGTGGCTGTGTCCACTCCTCCAAAGTCCATAGGGGCTGGCTGTGTTGTGCTGTGCTGCTGTTGTCCATAGGGGCTGTGTCCACTCCTCCAAAGTCCAAAGGGGCTGGCTGGACTGTGTTGTGCAGTCAGTTGTCCATAGGGGCTGTGTCCACTCCAAAGTCCTGTGCAGTGTCCCAGTCCTAAAGGGGTGCTGTGTCCATCAGGGGTGCTCCCCCAAGTGTAAAAAAAATAAATAATTTTTCTGTGTTTGTGAATTGTGTGCACTGTGGCTGCACGTGCATCAACAAAGGAGCAGCGCCAAGCATGCGCCTGTGTCCCATAAGTAAAGGGCCGGCTGGCTTGTCCGCTAAAGGGTGCTGTAACCCCCAAAGGGCACTCCAAACAAAATAAAAAAATATTTTTTTTTGTGTTTGTGAATTGTGTGCGCAGTAGCCGCACGTGCATCACAAAGTAGTGCCAAGTGTGCGCCACAGTGCCAAGCGTGCATCTGTCTGTTAAAGAGTGGTGTAACCCCCAAAGTGCGCTCCACAAAGAATAAAAAATTCTTCTTTTTTTCTGTCTTTGTGAATTGTGTGGGCTGTTGCTGCACGTGCATCAACAAAGGAGCAGCGCCAAGCGTGTGCCTGTGTCCCATAAGTAAAGAGCCGGCTGGCTCATTTCTTAAATGGTGGTGTAACCCACAAAGTGCACTAGTCTCCAACAAAAATAAAAAATTATTTTCTGTGTTTGTGTGCGCCTTAGCCGCACGTATATATCAATATAACATAAATGGAGGACCAAACTTTCTCCAATAAAAATAAAATAGGGAAAGATCAAGAACCACTTCCTCCTAGTGCTGAAGCTGCTGCCACTAGTCATGACATAGACGATAACATGCCATCAACATCATCTGCCAAGGTCGATGCCCAATGTCATAGTAGGGGGCACATACAATCCCAAATGACAAAGTTCAGGAAAATGACCTTGAAAAAAACATTTAAATAATTTGAAGAGAAACGTAAACTTGCCAATATGCCATTTACGAGTGGCAAGGAACGGCTAAGGTCTTTCCCTAGGTTCATGACTAGTGGTTCAGCTTCACATGACGATGGAAGCTCTCCTTCCGCTAAAAAAATCAAACGAGTTAAGCTGGCAAAAGCACAGTGAAGAACTGTGCATTCTAAGAAGATATCACAAATCCCCAAGGAGAGTCCAAGTGTGGTGGCGGTTGCGATGCCTGACCTTCCCAGCACTGGACGGGAAGAGGTGGCTCTTTCCACCATTTGCACGCCCCCTGCAAGTGCTGAAAGAAGCACCCACAGTCCACTTGCTGATATGCAAATTGAAGATGTCACTGTTGAAGTACAACAGGATGAGGATACTGGTGTAGCTGGCGCTGAGGAGGAAGTTGGCGAGGAGGATTCTGATGGTGATGTGGTTTGTTTAAGTCAGGCTCTGAGGGAGACAGTTGTTGTCCATGGGATGAAAAAGCCCATCACAGTCATGTCTGGGCAGAAGACAAAACATTCCACCTCTTTGGTCTGGCAATATTTCTATCCAAATCCAGACAACAACTGTCTTGCCATATGTACCATATGTAAAGGTGAAATAAGTAGGGGTAGGGACGTTAACCACCTAGGAACATCCTCCCTTATACGGCACCTGCAGCGCGTTCATGAAAAGTTACTGTCAAGTTCAGAAACTTTGGCTAAGACCGTAAGCAGTCCAGGGACACCTAAATCCCTTTGTCCTGTTGTATCCAAGCGCCTGCAAACCACACCGTCAACTCCCTCCTCGTCAATTTCCTCCTTAGTCAGGATCGGAAGTAGTCCTGCAGGCCATATCACTGGCATGACTGACTCTCCTATCCGGGATTCCTCCGGAGGATCCTGCATTGCTACGCCTCCTGCTGAAACTGCTGCTGTTGCTGCTGCTGGGAGTTGTTCATCATCCCAGAGAGGAAGTAGGAACACCACTACTTTTACTAAACAATTGACCGTCCAACAGTCCTTAGCGAGGAGGATGAATGACGACAGCAGTCATCCTGAAGCAAACCGGATAACTGAGGCCTTGACTGCTATGTTGGTGTTAGACGTGCGTCCGGTATCTGCCATTAGTGCAGTGGGATTTAGACAATTGATGGAGGTAGTGTGTCCCCAGTTCCAAATCCCGTCTAGATTCCACTTCACTAGGTAGGCGATACTGAGACTGTACAGAAACATCAGAAAAAGTGTCCTCAGTGTCCTGAAAAATGCGGTTGTACCCAATGTCCACTTAACCACGGACATGTGGACAAGTGGAACAGGGCAGACTAAGGACTATATGACTGTGACAGTCCACTGGGTAGATGTATCACCTTACGCAGGAACTACAGCGGTGTCACCAGTAGCAGCATCTCAGAAACGCCAGCTCGTTCCAAGGCAGGCTACGCTGTGTATCACCGGTTTCAGTAAGAGGCACACCGCCGACAACCTCTTAGAGAAACTGAGGGAAATCATCGCCCAGTGGCTTACCCCATTAAGACTCTCCAGGGGATTTGTGATATCTGACAATGCCACCAATATTGTGCAGGCATTACATCTGGGCAAATTCCAGCACTTCCCATGTTTTGCTCACACAATAAACTTGGTGGTGCAGAATTTTCTGAAAAGCGACAGGGGCGTGCAGGAGACGCTTTGGGTGGCCCGAAAAATTTCTGCCCACTTTCGCCATTCAGCGACTGCGTGCCGAAGACTGGAGCACCAGCAAACACTCTTGAACCTGCCCCGCCATCACCTGATGCAAGAGGTTGTGACGCGGTGGAACTCAACCCTCTATATGCTTCAGAGGATGGAGGAGCAGCAAAAGGCCACTCAAGCCTATACATCCACCTATGACATAGGCAAAGGAGGGGGTATGCACCTGACTCAAGCGCAGTGGAGAATGATTTCCATGTTGTGCAAGGTTCTCCAGCCCTTCGAACTTGCCACACGTGAAGTCTGTTCAGACACTGCCAGCTTGAGTCAGGTCATTCCCCTCATCAGGCTTTTGCAGAAGCAGCTGGAGAAAGTGAAGGAGGAGCTAAGATGGAGCGATTCTGCTCGGCATGTGGGACTTGTGGATGAAGCCCTTCATTTGCTTTGCCAGGATTCCAGGGTGGTCAATCTGTTGAAATCAGACCACTACATTTTGGCCACCGTGCTCGATCCTAGGTTTAAAGCCTATGTGGTGTCTCTCTTTCCGGCCGACAGAAGCCTGCATAGGTGCAAAGACCTGCTGGTGAAAACACTGTCAGCTGAAGCGGAACGTGACACGTCAGCAGCTCCTTCTTCATTTTCTCCCGCAACTGGGGCTGCCAGGAAAAAACTTAGGTATCCTAAGCAACCCGCTGGCGGTGATGCAGGGCAGGCAGGACCAAGTTTGGACATCTGGTCTGGACTGAAGGACCTGGCAACAATTTCTGACATGTCTACTGTTACTGCATATGATACTGTCACCATTGACAGAATGGTGGAGGATTACATCGGTGACAGCATCCAAGTAGGCATGTCAGACAGTCCGTACATGTACTGGCAGGAAAAAGAGGCAATTTGGAGGCCCCTGTACAAACTGGCTCTATTTTACTTGAGTTGCCCCCCTTCCAGTGTGTACTCCGAAAGAGTGTTTAGTGCAGCCGGGAACCTTGTCAGCAAAAGGCCTAGGAGGTTGCTTCCACAAAATGTGGAGAAGATGATGTTCATAAAAAATAATTATCAACTCTTCCAGGGAGACCAGCCTCCAGAACGTACAGAGGGACCTGTGGTGGTGGATTCCAGCGGGGACGAGTTAATACTCTGTGAGGATGAGGATGTACACAACACTGAAGAGGGTGAGGAATCGGTGGATGAGGAGGATGAGGATGACATCTTGCCTCCGTAGAGCCAGTTTGTGCAGGGACAGATTAATTGCCAGCTTGTTTTGTGGCAGACCCTGGCACTGAAATGATTGGTTTGTTAAAGTGAGAATGTCCTGTTTATATAACATAAATAATAAGGACAATTCCATCTTGCACCTCTTTTTTTTCTTTGCATTATGTACTGTTTGGGGCCTAGCTTTT
>JAUIMM010000038.1:9312500-9342500 GCA_031769625.1 Taudactylus pleione
TGGAAGGGGGGGATCAGGCTGTATTGTAGAGGGAAGGGAGGCTTCTAGCTGCAGGGGGAAGGGGGGGGATCAGGCTACACTTCAGGGGAAGGTGGATTTCTGTCTGTAGGGGGAAGGGGGGGATCGGGCTGCACTTCAGGGGAAGGTGGATTTCTGTCTGTAGGGGGAAGGGGGGGATCGGGCTGCACTTCAGGGGAAGGTGGATTTCTGTCTGTAGGGGGAAGGGGGGGATCGGGCTGTATTGTAGAGGGAAGGGAAGCTTCTAGCTGCAGGGGGAAGGGGGGGATTGGGCTGTATTGTAGAGGGAAGGGAGGCTTCTAGCTGCATGGGGAAGGGGGGGATCAGGCTGTATTGTAGAGGGAATGGAGGCTTCTAGCTGCAGGGTGAAGGGGGGGATCGGGCTGTATTGTAGAGGGAAGGGAGGCTTCTAGCTGCAGGGGTAAGGGGGGATCAGGCTGTATTGTAGAGGGAACGGAGGCTTTTAGCTGCAGGGGGAAGGGGGGGATTGGGCTGTATTGTAGAGGGAAGGGAGGCTTCTAGCTCCAGGGGGAAGGGGGGGATCAGGCTGTATTGTAGAGGGAAGGGAGGCTTCTAGCTCCAGGGGGAAGTGGGGGGATCAGGCTGTATTGTAGAGGGAAGGCAGGCTTCTAGCTGCAGAGGGAAGGAGGGGAATAAGGCTGTATTGTAGAGGGAAGGGAGGCTTCTTGCTGCAGGTGGAAGGGGGGGATCAGGCTGTATTGTAGAGGGAAGGGAGGCTTCTAGCTGCAGGGGGAAGGGGGGATCAGGCTGTATTGTAGTGGGAAGGCAGGCTTCTAGCTGCAGAGGGAAGGAGGGGAATAAGGCTGTATTGTAGAGGGAAGGGAGGCTTCTAGCTGCAGGTGGAAGGGGGGGATCAGGCTGTATTGTAGAGGGAAGGCAGGCTTCTAGCTGCAGGTGGAAGGGGGGGATCAGGCTGTATTGTAGAGGGAAGGGAGGCTTCTAGCTGCAGGGGGAAGTGGGGGGATCAGGCTGTATTGTAGAGGGAAGGCAGGCTTCTAGCTGCAGAGGGAAGGAGGGGAATAAGGCTGTATTGTAGAGGGAAGGGAGGCTTCTAGCTGCAGGTGGATGGGGGGATCAGGCTGTATTGTAGAGGGAAGGGAGGCTTCTAGCTGTAGGTGGAAGGGGGGGATCAGGCTGTATTGTAGAGGGAAGGGAGGCTTCTAGCTGCAGGGAGAAGTGGATGGATCAGGCCATATTGTAGAGGGAAGGCAGGCTTCTAGCTGCAGAGGGAAGGAGGGGAATAAGGCTGTATTGTAGAGGGAAGGCAGGCTTCTAGCTGCAGGTGGAAGGGGGGGATCAGGCTGTATTGTAGAGGGAAGGGAGGCTTCTAGCTGCAGGGGGAAGGGGGGGGATCAGGCTACACTTCAGGGGAAGGTGGATTTCTGTCTGTAGGGGGAAGGGGGGGATCGGGCTGCACTTCAGGGGAAGGTGGATTTCTGTCTGTAGGGGGAAGGGGGGGATCGGGCTGCACTTCAGGGGAAGGTAGATTTCTGTCTGTAGGGGGAAGGGGGGGATCGGGCTGTATTGTAGAGGGAAGGGAAGCTTCTAGCTGCAGGGGGAAGGGGGGGATTGGGCTGTATTGTAGAGGGAAGGGAGGCTTCTAGCTGCATGGGGAAGGGGGGGATCAGGCTGTATTGTAGAGGGAATGGAGGCTTCTAGCTGCAGGGTGAAGGGGGGGATCGGGCTGTATTGTAGAGGGAAGGGAGGCTTCTAGCTGCAGGGGTAAGGGGGGATCAGGCTGTATTGTAGAGGGAACGGAGGCTTTTAGCTGCAGGGGGAAGGGGGGGATTGGGCTGTATTGTAGAGGGATGGGAGGCTTCTAGCTGCAGGGGGAAGGGGGGGGATCAGGCTGTATTGTAGAGGGAAGGGAGGCTTCTAGCTGCAGGGAAAGGGGGGGGATCAGGCTGTATTGTAGAGGGAAGGGAGGCTTCTAGCTGCCGGGGAAAGGGGGGGGATCAGGCTGTATTGTAGAGGGAAGGGAGGCTTGTAGCTGCAGGGGGAAGGGGGGTTCAGGCTGTATTGTTTAGGGAAGGGAGGCTTCTAACTGCAAGGGGAAGGGGGGGATCAGGCTGTATTGTAGAGGGAAGGGAGGCTTCTAGCTGCAGGGAGAAGGAGGGGAATCAGGCTGTATTGTAGAGGGAAGGGAGGCTTCTAGCTCCAGGGGGAAGTGGGGGGATCAGGCTTTTTTTGTAGAGGGAAGGGAGGCTTTTAGCTGCAGGGGGAAGGTGGGGATCAGGCTGCACTTCAGGGGAAGGTGGGTTTCTGTCTGTAGGGGGAAGGGGGGGGATCGGGCTGTATTGTAGAGGGAAGGGAGGCTTCTAGCTGCAGGGGTAAGGGGGGATCAGGCTGTATTGTAGAGGGAACGGAGGCTTTTAGCTGCAGGGGGAAGGGGGGGATTGGGCTGTATTGTAGAGGGAAGGGAGGCTTCTAGCTGCAGGGGGAAGGGGGGGGATCAGGCTGTATTGTAGAGGGAAGGGAGGCTTCTAGCTGCAGGAAAAGGGGGGGGATCAGGCTGTATTGTAGAGGGAAGGGAGGCTTCTAGCTGCCAGGGAAAGGGGGGGGATCAGGCTGTATTGTAGAGGAAAGGGAGGCTTGTAGCTGCAGGGGGAAGGGGGGTTCAGGCTGTATTGTTTAGGGAAGGGAGGCTTCTAACTGCAAGGGGAAGGGGGGGATCAGGCTGTATTGTAGAGGTAAGGGAGGCTTCTAGCTGCAGGGAGAAGGAGGGGAATCAGGCTGTATTGTAGAGGGAAGGGAGGCTTCCAGCTGCAGGGGGAAGGGGGGATCAGGCTTTTTTTGTAGAGGGAAGGGAGGCTTTTAGCTGCAGGGGGAAGGTGGGGATCAGGCTGCACTTCAGGGGAAGGTGGGTTTCTGTCTGTAGGGGGAAGGGGGGGGGTCGGGCTGTATTGTAGAGGGAAGGGAAGCTTCTAGCTGCAAGGGGAAGGGGGGATTGGGCTGTATTGTAGAGGGAATGGAGGCTTCTAGCTGCAGGGGGAAGGGGGGGATCAGGCTGTATTGTAGAGGGAAGGGAGGCTTCTAGCTGCAGGGTGAAGGGGGGGATCGGGCTGTATTGTAGAGGGAAGGGAGGCTTCTAGCTGCAGGGGGAAGGGGGGATTGGGCTGTATTGTAGAGGGAAGGGAGGCTTCTAGCTGCAGGGGGAAGGGGGGATCAGGCTGTATTGTAGAGGGAAAGGAGGCTTCTAGCTGCAGGGTGAAGGGGGGGGATTGGGCTGTATTGTAGAGGGAAGGGAGTCTTCTACCTGCAGGGGGAAGGGGGGGATCAGGCTGTATTGTAGAGGGAAGGGAGGCTTCTAGCTGCAGGGTGAAGGGGGGGATTGGGCTGTATTGTAGAGGTAAGGGAGGCTTCTAGCTGCAGGGGGAAGGGAGGGGATCGGGCTGTATTGTAGAGGGAAGGGAGGCTTCTAGCTGCAGGGAAAAGGGGGTGGGGATCAGGCTGTATTGTAGAGGGAAGGAAGGCTTCTAGCTGCAGGGGGAAGGGGGGGGATCAGGCTGTATTGTAGAGGGAACGGAGGCTTTTAGCTGCAGGGGGAAGGGGGGATTTGGCTGTATTGTAGAGGGAACGGAGGCTTCTAGCTGCAGGGGGAAGGGGGGTCAGGCTGTATTGTAGAGGGAAGGGAGGCTTCTAGCTGCAGGGAAAGGGGGGGATCAGGCTGTATTTTAGAGGGAAGGGAGGCTTCTAGCTGCAGGGAAAGGGGGGGGATCAGGCTGTATTGTAGAGGGAAGGGAGGCTTCTAGCTGCAAGTGGAAGGGGGGGGATCAGGCTGTATTGTAGAGGGAACGGAGGCTTTGAGCTGCAGGGCAATGGGTGGGATCGGGCTATATTGTAGAGGGAAGGGAGGCTTCTAGCTGCAGGGGGAAGGGGGGGATCGGGCTGTATTGTAGAGGGAAGGGAGGCTTCTAGCTGCAGGGGGAAGGGGGGTTTCAGTTTGCAGGGGGAAGGCGGGTACAAGCTGCACTACAGGTGGGGGGGTCTGGCTGCAGGGGGAAAGTGGGTGTCAGTCTGCAGTGGGGATTATTCTGTGCTGCACAGCAGAGGGGAGGAGGGCTTCTGGGTGCAGGGGAGGTGCGTTTATGTCTGGGAGAAGGGGGGGAATCAGGCTGCACTTCAGGGGAAGGTGTGAATCTGTATGAATGGGGATTAGGGCTGCACTTCAGGAGAAAGGTGGGTTCTGTCTGCAGGGGGAAGGAGGGGGTGATAGGGCTTTAGTTTATAGGGAACAGGAATGGAAGCTTTTAGCTGCAGGTGGAAGGGGGGAGGGTTCAGTTTGCCGGGGGAAGCGCTTGCAATTTGCACTATAGGTGGGAGGGGGCGGCTGGCTGCAGGGGGAAAGTGGGTGTCAGCTTGCAGTGGCAGTGGGGATTATTTTGTTCTGCACTGCAGGGGGAGGAGGGCTTCTAGTTGCAGGGGGAAGGTGGGGTTTATTGAAGGGAAAGATGAAGTATTCGGGCTGCAGGGAGGAGATATTCTGGGAGGGAAGGTTGCAGAGCTGATTAAAAGCAAGTCTCGTGAGATGTTGGTGCAGCATCCCACGAGACGTATGCTGTAGCTCCGCAGTGGCTGAACGGTCAATTGAGCAGGCTTGAGGACAGACCAGAGAGGCGATATAAGATGCTGCCCTCCCCTCCGGCTCTTCAGACTGCGCAAGTGGCAGTATTCTCTCACTTTTAAGAGCAAGATAAATACTTCCAGTTTGTGGTAATCCGGCTGTGCGCGGTCTGTAGTGCCAGAGGGGAGGGGAGGGTAGCTGAGAGCAGCAGGTCCAGCTAAATTGGAGGGAATCTAGACATGACCTACCTAAGCTTTTAAACAGGCGGGGGCACCAGAAGGACGTCAGCCAGGGTTCCGAAGGGGACATAATCTCTATCCATCTAATAGTCGAGGAGCTGCATGGCACCGCAGAAGCTACGGGACTGAGCCTCTTCACCAGGGGTCGCTCTCACTTCTGGGCCCGGTAGGAAGGTTGCTCTGGCCACACATTAAACTAGTCTGTCTGTGATATGTTGCCTCACTGCCATCACCGGGACCCCCCTCGCTGCACTGCCCTCACCGGCCCATCTGCCCATCGGCCCTTCTGGCATTTGCCAGAACTGCCCGATGGCCAGTCCGGCCCTGCCCAGTACTCACAGCACCCCCATATTAACCCCCAGTACTCACAGCACATCCATATTACCCCCCAGTACACACATCACCCATATATTATCCCCCAGTACACACAGCACATCCATATTAACCCCCAGTACTCACAGCACATCCATATTACCTCCACCTTCCCCAGTACACACAGCACCCATATATTAACTCACAGCATATCCATATTACCAGGGACGGATTGGGAATTTAAAGTGGCCCTGGAAATAACTCTGAAAGGGGCCCTATGGCGTGGCCTTGTGGCAAGGGGTGTGGCCTCACATGAAATGCCATGCCTGCAAGCCTCTCCCCATCGTTTTCGTCATGCTGGGGGCATGCTCACCGCTCGAGGTCCTGATGTGCATGCCCACAGCCCCTCTCTCAAGTGAATAAACACAATTTGTTTAAACATTTTACTTAGGGGTTAAATAAAAAAAAAATAGATCTCAGTGGTCAGTGCAGTGTAATCAACTACTGATTGATGGCAGGTTTGAAGCCTCTATCCTTGACAAGATAGAGGCTTCAAATCTGATGTACATGGACAGCGTATTTTAAATAGAGATTAACGGTTCGGTTTTGGCTTGACTCTTTCTGCCAAGTGTGGATCTCAGAATGAGGCAAAACTTCATCTTTCACAGACATGTATTCCAAAATGTCTGTGAAAGATTACATTTTGCCTCATTCTGAGATTCTAAATTGGCGATAAGATCCAGCAAAACTGGACCATTTATCTCTAATTTTAAATGACAAACTGATGCTTAGTGAATACTGATACTTAAACAGTAAAACACTGTCGATGCCTGTCGGATTTGAATTGACAGCAAAGCCTACACTTAGTAAATTTACCCCCAAGCCTGAACCTGAAGATAGTGACTGAACATTTCATTATGTAGAAGGAGACAGAGTATATATGATGGAGAATTTATGGAAGTTACTGTATAAGCAGCTGTCCTACATAAGGTTATATTGGTTGAGTATAGTTTACTTAATTATCTTTGATCAAGAGGAATGTTAGCAGTATGTGCGCCCATGAAATCTCCTTGTACATTGTACCTTTATACAAATTTGTGGTAGTTCAATAATGCTGTTATCCATTTTTCCTTATTCCCAGCTTACATTAGAACTCATTATTAAGACATTACTTCATATTGAATGTATAGCGAGTTGTGTTATCTGAAATGCAAATAAAGTATAATCAGAGAAACAGAGAATAATTTGCCTTCGAAATAAAACACATTCTCGCTGCATTAAGTGCAATCATTTTCTGCAGACGAAACACCTGATGAATAAATTACAAGAGTTCTTTTTATTTGCATTCTCTTGTTACACAGATGTTTTACATAAGCTATGCTTTTTTTTCAATAATGATATAAAAAATAAGCAGTAATTATCCAGTCGAGTCCAGCAATTGAAGAATATTTCCATAAATAAAGCATGTATTTATACAACAATCCCACCCCCCAAACTAGCAGAACTCTGGCTTCCCATGCTAGAGATTTTGACAGTTCGAAGTCACCACCATCAACTACTTACTGAAACCTGTTCCCATGGCAACATTTTCTCCTGTACTCTGATGGTTTCTGATGTAGGAGCCTACAGTTCTGCTATTGGGGCAGGGCCCATGGGGCCAGGTGACTGAATTGTACTGTATGTTTCCATAAGATGTAAGACATAATGAGTGAGATGTGTAAATGATCACAATGATAATGCAATTATTGACTTTCATTCATGCCTACTTACCTGCATTAGGGAGCGCCAGTATGCTCCTTCCTTCTCTTCTGTGATATCTAGCTATTCCGGCAATCACTTCCAGGTTTATGGCCCAGGTGATGTAATTCGCATTCGCAGAGGCAAGTTGCCACTATCGGAGAAGGATCCTTGGATTCCTCTCTGGGCCACTTTGCAGTATTGTAGACAATAGACTACAATGGCTAAAGCCATCTAATGTTAACTATTGGGCACAAGCTCCAGAAAGTTATGCTTTCCGAAGCTTAGTGCATGTAGACAGAACGCAGCGTCATAGAAACCAATGGGGACTGAGGTGAGACAGGGCTGCAGCAGATATCTTTAATATCTGCTGTGGACCCTTTTATTACATATGGAGAACCTACATATATTTCTGGTAAAATCTCAGGAGATTGAAATTTTCTAACTGCAAAATCATTTGATACATCTCACCCATAGTATTGAAGGTTATTTGCTTACTGATGTATTTTATGTACATTTGCCATGCATTTTTAACACTTGTAATGCTTGTAAAGGATTCTTACACTATATATTCCCTCAGACAGTACACACTCACTGAGTTACAGAGAACTGGAAGGTTTTTTTAATCCTAGTGTGTCCATGGGAATGGGATTAGGAGGTATAGATTGTAAGCTCCGCTGGGGTTGGTGCTGAAATATTCTCTGTAGAGCACTGCTTAATATGTGTGCACTATATCAGTAACTGTAAATAAATGAAATAATAAATAAATATAATACTTCTATTAAGGATTATCTATGTGCAATGTCAGTGATGACACCTGGATACACTTCAAATGCCACATGTGTTGCCCTGTAATCCTTAATAGGGCACATTTCCCCATATTCTCAGTAATCGATTAAAAATGATAAAGCAAACTTCATCTTTCCAAACTATTATTAAGTATTTTTGTTAATTTACTTAAAATAAATAGGACGCCACATGAGATTCCCTGCCTCCATTGCCTTGGGCCCATCTTTCTGAAAAATTCATTTTTAATTTATTTTTAATTTCGATCAAGGGTCTACCACCACCGGGGGGTATCAGACACCTGCTTTCCTCTAATTCTGTTTTGTTACTCTATGCTAGGCAATTGCAGGTGGATTAGTTTGTCTACCCTATACAGTATACCCCTTTCTAACACTAGGGTATTGGGGTGTCTACTAGAACTGATATTGACCAACAGGTATGTGGGGTGGACTGGTATTTCCGGAGAGGTGTAGGCATGCCTCATAATATGTTGCAGCCATACCTCCCTCAGTGTATGCCACCACAAAGAGATACAGAGTTACATCTAGCCCATGTCCCCCGCAAGCATCAGGGCCCTTCTGAGCTCTTGGCGACCCTGGTAGTAATTACAAGCACTGTATTTACTGGGATATAAGGATGTACATTTTTATTGTACATTTTCACAATGGAGGCACAAATCTACACAAATCAATTAGTTTCAATTCCATTAGAAAGCGAGTCAACAATAAAATGGGAGAATGTAAAATAACAAGCAGGCAAACAAGGCTGTTGAACTGCTTAGACAACTATTATGTAACAAATGCAATGTGCACTGAAATAGAACGTAGTCAGAGTCATTAGCAGCCACAGAGGTTCACTTATAGAACAGCCCAGGAAGAATGAGTTCTGGTTGGTCCATAAGATCCTACTATAATGCTATAGAGATGTGTTGAAGCTTGTCAATTGGCTTATTTACATTCCATGCACTATGATTGGCTGATTGTCTAGTACAGTGATTTTCAACCTTTTTTAACTGGAGGTACACTACACAAGATCTTAATATTGACAAGGCACACCATTCGGCGATGCGGCGTGCGCGACCTTGGAAAAAACATACATATTGGCTCCCACATAAAAAAACACATACATTGGCCCTCACAGGAATAAAAGGCAATACATTGGCCCCCACAGTAAAAATTAACACTGGCTGGCCCCCACAGAAACAAAAAAAAGACATTGTTTGGCCCCCAAAACAAAGTACACTGGCTCCCACATAAAATATTAATATACATTTTTTGTATCTACCTGTTCCTCATATACAAAGCTGTCAGCAGAGTGCAGGCAGGCTAGCTTGTGGCCACGGGGCTGGTTGGGCATGCAGGTAGAGCTGGTGGCTGTGTGGCTGGCTGGATAGTGAGGCAGGCAGGCATATTGGCGGTGCTGGTGGCCGCGGGGTTGACTGGTGAGACAGGCTGGCTGGTGGTTGCAGGGCTGGCAGTCTGACTGGCAACGCGGCGTGCGTGACCTGTGATGTCACGCCGCCGTGTCTGCATAGGTGATGACCCGGGCGCGCCGGAGACTCCAAGAAGAGCTCAGCGCTGCCCAGTCCGCAATACGGCAGATCTGACTGGCAGCACTGACGGCAGCTCTGACCTTGCGGCACACTCAACAACCGTTGTGTGCCACGGCACAGCGGTTGAAAAACGCTGGTCTAGTAGATGTAAATGATTCTGCAGATTCAGGCAGAATCTGACCCTACATGCGAATCCCTGAAATTTAGTTACCTTTCAAAATCAGTTAAATCGATTCACTAAATTCTATTTTTAAGTCCAACTTTGTTTAAAGCTAGGAATTCAATTTACATTTCCCCTTCATCTGCTTGTATTGGGTGGTCATTTCTATATGTACTGTGTAATGGGGTTGGGTACAGGATCTTGGCAGTCAGGATGCCGGCTATCAGAATACCAACAGTGGTATTCTGACACTCAGGATTACTACGCAGGTAAGCCCCTTACCCTAACTGCTTATCCTAACCCAAACGCACCTTTCCTGCAGCCTAACCCTACCCCTCCCCCTGCAGCCTAACCCTAACCCATACCCTAACCCTCCCCCACAGCCTAACCCTAACCGCCACACCGCAGCCTAACCCTAACACCTCCCCTAGTGCCTAACCCTAACCCCTAACACTAAACCTAACCCTCCCCATAACCCTAATACTTACCGTTGGGATGCCGGCAGTCGGGATTCTGGCGCATGGATTTTAACTACATCCCATGTAAAGAGTATTGATGGAGACCATTGCCATTTCTTACAGCTCTTATCAACTGACAGAAGGAAAAATAGTACATAAGCGCTGTCAGAAAAATAATACTTTAATACCAATAATATAAAAAAAAATTTCAAGAGAATTATATATATCAGATTAAAACACAATTAAATATAACATAACATTAGCACAGATGGCCAGTCATAATTATTATTCAAATGCAGAAAGGACAAGGAAAGGGAACCAGTGGGTAATCTGTTATTCAGAAATTGTATCTTATTAGTACCGACACAATTATAATTCTGTATCCACTTGATAGTAACACAGTTATAATTCTGTATCCTTTTAAGTGCACAAATAGTATCCACCGCTTTCTTTTCTGTATAAAACAGCATGTATCAATCAAGCTGATAAAAGCACTGACAATCTCCAATAACAGTATTGAGCCTGTTGTTCAGTTCCTATTTATATCTGGAGATAGGAAAACACACATGTGGGAAATTATATGTATTCGTATTTCCAATAGATTGATCTTAGTGCATGGCTTTATAAGGCAGGGAATAGCCAAAACTTAAATACAGTCTGGTGATTTCTATACGAGTCCCGTTTGTCCCACAGTTATTAGAGTCACATGCAGGGCACATAGAAGGTATGAAAATAACTTGAATTGTGCCTGCTAACACTTGTTGTAGGCGGCATATAGGATAGATCTCCGCAGGGTATTTATATTCAGTGGTAGCTGTTTTGTAACATGTAATTGTCTCACCGCTGTTAGTTATCCCATAGGGAGTCTGAGTCTCGTTCGGCATGGGGTAGGAGATCCGTCTTCCACCACCGCCGTGCTCTGTCTGTAGCACCGAGTCTGTGCCGCCCTGTATAGTATTATGGTGTTGACCGGTCAGCACTTGGCAGGTTGAAGAGAATGCAGGAAAGGTCTCTATGCGTTTCTCCGCCTCCAATACTTTCAGTGGCTTCCTCAGGAGACAATGGGGCAGATGTATGAAGCTCTGGAAAGTGATAAAGTGCAGAGTGATAAACGACCAACCAATCAGCTGTGTTTGAAAAATGAGAGGTGGGAGCGGATTGGTTGGTCATTTATCACTCTGCACTCTATCACTTTCCACAGCTTCATACATCTGCCCCAGTGATACTTGTGAACATACACCCGCTCTTTTAAGTCCAGCAGTCAGCTGTATGTAATTAGATACTTGCATCTTTAAATGATTAAGACTTTTGTTTTTCTTCTTCCTTTCCCCAAAGCGGACTGGGTATTTCATGTCCAAACATTTTTTTGGATTACTTCTAGTTCAGTGATCTATCTAAATAGTTTGAATCTACTCAGAGATCCTTATAATATATGCAAATCATTATATAACAAAAATATGTGTATACATTTACATATAGACTTCTAATTACAACCATCATCTCTAAACCATTATTTAAAAAACATATATTTATTGTTAGTATACATAATAAATAACCTAGAATACAGTATATAAATAAAATAATTTAAAATAATTGCTAATCATATCTATGCATTCATATAAACACACACATATATATATATATATATATATATACATATTTATTTATACACACATACATACTCATGCATCCTAATCCAATTCACGTAAATCATATAATGGCCTCATAATTTAGTTTAAGTGATTTTTTTAATTTATTTTTTATTTTTTATATATTTTTTTATTTTGTTTATTACTCATTTTTATTATTATATTTTAATTTCCATTATTATCAATTAATCATTTATTAACAACCATAAACATAACCATTTACATCTACAATACCCCAGAATGTCAATCAAGACATGCCTATACATATAAAAACTAGAATTATATATATTCTTAAACTATAATAAGACTATTATTGCTTATTGGATGTTCAAATGACTAGACAATAACCCTACATTATAGAGCCTCGCATATATCCATGAACCCACATAGGTGTAGCATTTATATTGATGGCACTCCCTATCTATAAGGTACAGAAAAAATTGCTTCATGGACTTCCTAAACCATCAATTATCTGAAACTAAACAAAGTATACATGTGGACAGTACCCCATCACCATATCAAATAACTCCTTGAAGGTTTGGCAAGCTCAGGATGTCAGAACCAACTGAAACTTCTGATAATAGTGGTGAAGCTCAGTTCATGAATGAACCCTTTCCTTTAGTTCTAATGCTTCTGCACCATTCACATATATCTAAGAATGTTCTAATTATGTAAGTCCTACTTTAGGTTGTAGTGAGAAATGTGCTATGAGAAGATAAACGTTTTACTTAATGAAAGGGATAGGGATAGTTTAGGTTCAAATTTATTATAAGGCTTTTCCACCTTACTGCAAACCTTGCATCAGGAACTCCTATAGGTATCTTTGTTTGACTCAGACTAGGTCAGCGCCAATAGCCATATCACCCTGCCTGGCACTACTCTATCAGCAGGTCTATGATCACGCAGATCCCCAAGTACTGATGTAGTGAGGGCAGAGTCTACTTTAAAACTCATAATTAATATTCTATCACTCTGCCCATTATACCATACACCTCTCTTGCTTGCCAGCAAGCGTAGAAACAACGCTCTATCACAATTGCGCAGTCTCTGCAACACAAACTAGCCTCAGTTAGTTGGTCTCCCATTGTTTCAAGCAATAAATAAATAATAGGTATAGTGTAACCTTAGAAATGTAATAGTTTCTCCGAAGACTGGTACTGGAGCCTATATGAAAATAGACTAATAACCGTCTGCTCAACTGTCCAACTCTTAGCCAGTCATCGCTTCTTGAATGTGTAGTGCAGTGTTCCACATGGCAACTGTTATATTGGGGCTGTACATAGTGTACAGCATGTGTGTTATGGCTAGGGTCACTGCGTTTTTTTTTGTCTTACCAAAACCCTGGTCTACTGCATAGAGAAGGGGACTGAGGGCCTGATTCAGAGCCGGACGCTCTGACCAGAGCGCTCGCTCTGAATCATGGCCCTCCTCCCTCAACTTGGAGCGGCCTCATGGACGCTCGCATAGCTGTGGGTTACCACCCACAGCTATAGCGAGCGTCCATGATGATGGTCGCGATGGTCAAGACCATCGCAACCTTTGGGCTTGCGACGAGACCCTGCGGTAGGGTCTCGGTGACCGCAAGCTCTGGAGTGATTTTGGCTCTATCAGAGCCAAAATCACTCCCACTGATATCACTACTGATGTCAGTGGGGCCGGACTCAGACGGTAGGCGTTCCCATGGGAACGCCTCCGTCTGGCAGCCACGCCCCCAGCACACCCACCAAAGGGGGCGTGCTGTCAATCAACATCGACAGCACGCCCCCTTTGGTGCGAGACCCATAACGACGGCTTGGCCGTCGTTATTCGGGTCTCGCGCATGCGCACGACGGAGCTCCCTCCGTCGTGCGCATGCGCAATTCGGCACCATCGACCCGCTTGTGAGCGTCCTGCGCTCGCAAGCGGCTCTGAATGACCCCCTGAGCACATCCAAGGAGTAGGTAATAATGTAGTGTGAGCATGAGTGTGTTTAATAAAAGGTCTAAACAATCGGTGTGTGTACCCTGTGTTTTTGCAATATTTTCTTTACAGTGGGACTACATTTGCCAGCATGCCCTTAATGTCCGGGCATCCTTGCACTTGTGGTTCCACAAGTGCCAGCATATTGGGGCAAGCTTGCTAGGACCTGTAATCCCTTTGTAAATAACAATATTACATCTATATTTTACCCATTACTCCGCACCCACCACCTCCAGGGGTAGGGGACAGAGCCTCGGGAGGGGGGACCAAACTTTCCAAGTATTAACAGCCCAAGGCTGACCAGTTGGGGGCTGGTTATTGTGATGGCAGGAGGACACACTGTGTATCCCCCTGCAATGACATTACCATAAGGGCTGGTTCAGCCTTGTGCTGGTATTAGGAAAATAAAGGAAAACTGTAACACTTTTATTTACTTTTAACCCTAAAGAGCCTACACAGATCATAGTGATCTGTGCAGTGCCTCTCCCAAACTCACCTGCCAAAGGAAGGTCTATTGTTCAAGTGGTTTGTCTGTCGGTTTTTTGGTCGATTCTTGGTCAATTTTCAAACCGACCATTAGTAAATCTGGTATTTCTATAGTCGGCTATGTAAAAGTATTGATGTTGGACCAATGTTTAATTTTCATCTGATGTCTTTTTCATTTGATTTTTAGTCGGTGTTGACAGAAATAAAATCAACAAAAAACTCTATAAAAAAATGATTTGATCAAATTCTTCTTTTAGTAAATTTACCCCTAAGTGTTTTTATCAAATTTTCTTTGTTTTTCTTTTTCAATGACAAGGGGCCAACCTATCTTGTATGCCCAGGAACTCTCTTGGCTTTGGAGAATTTGTATAGCCAGGGATGTTGGCATATCATTTAAAATAAAGTAACCTTTAAAGGTATGGAAAACGAAAACTGATAAATTGGTAGACTTTAAATTATATTTTTGGGTGTTGTACTACTTCACATTTGATGGCGTCTAGTTTTGGGACACAGTACATTTTTTTGCACTTACTGTACTCCTGACACCAACTGTTTTCTCAGAATCGTAGAGTTGATATCCCCTGGTAACATTTATGTATCGCAGTAAGTGAAGAGGTAACAATGTCAATATGAGATCGATGAAAGAAAAGAAAGACTATCACGCAGGGGATTGCTTTGTTTTTCTGCTTGAATGAAGAAAGACTGTACTACAGTTCTCCAACCTTACATTTTATGTTTAAGATAATAATGGGATAAACCAAGGCACCACAAAAAAAGAAAAGAAAGGCTTCCTAAGGCAATCTAAATCCCCAGCACATCCCAAGTCATTCTTAGAAGGGAATTCCCAAGTCTCACTAGTGGGGAATATACGAGACGATACAAGTATTATTTTGTGTGGGGAAGATTTAGTATATCTTTCATTATCATTCAACTGCTGGCTGGCATGCATAATAAGCTATACTACTGGGTGATGAATGTAGGCTTGCTTGTAACAAACCTGGATTTTGTTTTATTCCTGGAAAATGTGAGATTTCCATAAATTATTTTTCTTTCAAGCAGTATTGGCTAAGATGTCGTATATGATATATTTCATATCATACTGATCACTCCCACCTTGGCCTGTCAAAATGATCTCTCTCAATCTACATTTATTGTATGTCTATCATGAGAGCAATTTACTCTGGTAGCTTCAGGGCAGAGACACTGCTGTGACTGCATACATAGAGAAACAGGATCAGTAGTTTTATGTTCACTTTACCATGTTACCAAATATAGGTATACGAGTCATACCACTAAGGTTCAAGTGGATAACAATATTTTCTTTTTCATGTTACTGTATATATTAAAGTACTTTGGGGAAAAAGTGTTTGTAACAAAGTTGAACTCACCTAGTTTTCACTAGTTTGCCCCAATGCAGATTGTTGGCACATTGATTCCATTGAAGAGAACAGGAATTAGAAGTGATGTGCCCCCTCAGCCATACCAAGTTGCACCACCGAGGTTACAGAGAACTCTCTTTAATCTGCATGTTCTTGCTTTGGCAAATGAATCCATGGTTTTGGATTTTGATATCGTATTTATGCTGATGTAGAGATAGAAGTGATAAAACAAGGAGGCATTAAAAGCAGCATGCAGCAAGTATTAGAATACTGCGTTCAGTCAGTAGAAGTATTACCTAATTTGTTCTTTCTGATCATCTTGTGATTTGCTTTGTAGGGTAGACAGCTCCACGGATTTCAGATTAACAGGAGTTCAGGTGGAACAGGGGTGGGCAGCATATAATGCAAGTCAGAGAAAAAGCTAAATAACAGAGGGCATTGTTATGCCAAGGCATTTCCCACAGGTAGCTGGGGGTGTACCTGTTACGGGCATCTCCTCAGAACAGTGTTCCCTGTATCAGAGAGGTCTGCGCTGACTGTTTACTACTGTGGATGTCGAACACTAGTACCTGGAACAATTGTTGCTGGATGCACGACCTCCGACCTGCACCTTCTGGTGCGGATTCACCACAACAACCAGCAAACCCTACAAATGCTTCTGGATGCAACTAGACAATCCAGATAACCTGTACCTGCTATTAACCCTGTTACCTGTTCCTGTAATGCCTCATTTAGCCCCACCTGATACTTTTATCTCTGATAACAATGCTGTTACATATGCAATGTTACATGCCTACTGTATATTACACTGGTCATTTGTTATTCTGTCTTCAAATTTCTACATTCAAATTTTAAAAATCCTATTACTTCCACCTTAAAAATATCTCCCTCTTCTAGTTAAATATATTACTAAAATACAAATTCATGTCCTCATTGTCGCCCTAAATAATTATTAGAAGTTAGAGCCCTATGTTATCATGAATCACAGAAACCTTCTTTTATCTGTTCCAACCATCACAAAGCTGGGACTATTTGAACACATAGTGAGTGTAGCAGCTAGACTGATTGCTTGCTGATTATTTTCCCTATGCAAATTGTATCCTACACAGCATAGCTGCATATTCCTACCATGATTCAATTCTAAATTAGAGATGTGTGGTTCAGTTCTCCAGAAATCCAGATCCACCCGAATTTTGTTAATATGGACAGATCCGAGTCACGAGTTCCAATCTCCTGAGGAGATTTGGATAAATCCGAATCACTGTTCTGATCTTCCCGCGGTTTGGAATGCGGATTTTAAATCTGAATTTCAGGTTTTGGATTGCAAAAATTACATGATTTTAGCTGTTCTTAAAACTTTTTATTAATTTTAAAAAAACAAAAACCCACATTCGAAACCAAAACCAAAACACTTGAGGGTTTGCAAAACCAAAACATAAAGATGAATTTAGATACAAAACCAAAACCCATGGAGTCAGCGCACATCTCTATTCTGAATATTGGTTGTCACTCTCAAATCCAAGAACAATGCTGCGCCAGCTTATCTCTCCATTATTAGGTGGCTATGGGGCCTATTTACTAAGCAGTGTTAGGAGACAGAGTGAAAAGTGATAAGGTACCAGCCAATCAGCTCCTAACTGCCATGTTACAGGCTGTGGGCCTGATTCAGAGCCGGACGCTCTGAACGAGCGCCTGCTCTGAATCAGGGCATGTTTTTTTTTTTCCATCCGGCCTTTTGGACACTTGCATAGCTGTGGGTTACCACCCACAGCTTATGCGAGTGTCCATGATGATGGTCGCGATGGTCAAGACCATCGCGACCATCGGGCTTGCGATGAGACCCTGCGGTAGGGTCTCGGTGACCGCAAGCCCTGGAGTGATTTTGGCTCTATCAGAGCCAAAATCACTCCCACTGACATCACTAGTGATGTCAGAGGGGCCGGACCCAGACGGTAGACGTTCCCATGGGAATGCCTCCGTCTGGCAGGCACGCCCACCAAAGGGGGCGTGCTGTCAATAACCATCGACAGCACGCCCCCTTTGGTGCGAGACCCATAACGACGGCTATCCCGTCGTTATTCGGGTCTCGCACATGCGCACGACGGAGCTCCCTCCATCATGCGCATGCGCACTAGGGCACCATCGACCCGCTTGCGAGCGCTCAGCACTCGCGAGCGGGTCTGAATCAGGCCCAGTGTTCGAAAAATGACAGTTAGGAGCTGATTGGCTGGTACCTTATCTCCGTTCACTTTATCTCCTAACAAAGCTTAGTAAATAGACCCTCATTTCTCCCTACTCACCCTCATCATCTCTCCGCATTCCCACCTGCAAGTTTTCCACATTAACTCTTCTTCATTCCATCCGGCTATATCATACTATGTAAGTGGTCTGAAGTGAGATGTAGTCATAATGTTAACATTTACAATGTCCGCCTTCACAATGTTAAGACCACAATGTCAACAGTTATGATGTAAAAAAATGTTAAATGTCGGCACCTGCAACATTTCGACATGTATCCAATGTTGAAATGTGAAATGATGACATTCTGCACAGACCGGCAATGAATGGTTAGGGTTAGTCCATTGGAGGAGACATTAGGGTTCGGCATAGAGATGAGTGTTTCAGTTCTACTGAAAACAAAGAACACGCGAACTTTGGGGTTTCAAATCAAACTGAGTCTCTGCTCTGGTAACTTTGGGGGTTTCGAGTAGAACCATGTCCTGACTTGTGTCAACCCGCAAGTCAGATCCCGGATCTAAAAAATGGATCTTGTGGGTGCCAAAATTGATTGGGAATGACTGGAAATTAATGTTATTGATTATAATAATACTATAGGAACAAACACAGGTCCACGTTACATGATTTTAGCTGTTTTTAGCTATTTTTTTTTAAGAAATCCAAAACCAAAACCTAACCAAAACACTTGAGGGTAGTTTTGTAATCTATTATACTTATATTACATAATATTATTAATAATAGTATATGACAAATAGTCACCTCCTTTCTGCCAATCTTGGAAGAAAAGCTGTATACCTTTTCTACTTCTGGCCTAGGTTTTTAGCTAATGTTCCTTCCAATTTTATTCCAATAGCTGTCACGGAAGTTGGATGAAATATATATTCCCTAGAGTACAGACTGCACAGAGGATATTTCTCTAGCTTTAATAGACACTAATATGCAGGTACAAAGACATGAGAGAGAAGAGCTAAGACTTGTCAAAGACATTGAAATAATCCTTTATAGAATAACACAGATGAAATATGTATATTCTGAAAATAACATTTTTAAATTAAAGTATGAGGGAGCCTAACAATAAAATATCAAAGGGAAGTTGTACGGTATTATAACATCACTGCTGTTTTGTTGATTGCATATAAATAAGTCAAAGAGGTAAATTTACTAATAATCGCATCTGGCCATACTTTTTCACTTTGCATTTTGTTAATTGCTAAAAATAAACTATTAACACTTCTACTTTTGAAAGCATTCTTACCTTGCAGAATTTTTTCCACACCTGCCTAAAACGTTTACACAGTACTGTATATATATATATATATATATATATATATATATTAGTTTTTCCTGTAGCACCAATATATCCATTTTGGGGATGGCACCAAACTCAGCGGTATGGCATTGAAAAACAAATTGCTTGTCATATTAGACTCTTCCTCCTTTGTATAAGGAGTCTTGCTGCACTAGGATATGTATAGTTCCTTTGTACCATGTACAACAACTTCTGCTTCCCTGGAATGCACAGAAATAAATACGTATGACAGGATGAAAAGCTCATATAGAACACACAGTGTGCAGTCAGACTCAGTAGTGCTCCCTGGTGATGTCACCACTAACGCATTTCATCTGTCTGTGCAGAATTCTTCAGGGCATGAAACAAGAGTCTCATTTAAATAGTGATTATCTTTCCAGCACCAAAGGGAATGTCAAATACAATGATTAAAGTGTACACAATCATGAGATCTTAGAGATCCCTTGTTCTTTGTTTATATGATCAGACTACAATTTTAACACATTATTATATTATTTTTATTCAACAGCATTCACCATATTTAAGATATGTATCCCAATGGGTTTCTAATGATCAAATGTTCTATCCCCATCTGGTCTATGAATGCATATAATGTTTTTAAATGAAAGGAGGGAAGAAATGCACCAGAACTAGAATGTATCTTTTATTCCTTTTTTCAATCGTACATAAAATGCATTTGGATGCCATAAATAGCACAATACTCAAAGGAATACATCTATTTTTAATTTATTGTTTAACCTTTAAGGTTTATGGGTATCTACAAACTAATAACTATATTGCTCTTTTTGAAATAGTATTTTAACCTGGTTTTGCTAATTAGCGCCTAATTTCCTACAATTAATGGAACAAGTACCGGTAATTGAAAATTGCCTCTGGGAAACACTCTCTTGGAATGTGGCATTTTTGTCTACATATTTCAACATAGTACAGTGCTCACACATAAACTAGTTTGTAAACTAGTTTGTTGTAGTAAAGAATTGTTTTGCTTATTTTCCTGACTTCACATGTCACTAAAATATCTCTTAAATAAGGTCCGTGTTTGTCCGCTATTATTAGATACTATGGGGTAAATGTAATAGATTGCGGACTGCAGGTATCAGTGAGTTCCATGCGAGACTGCCCGATGTTTTAAAGTAGCAGGCATTTAAATGGCAAAACCAGATTAATTATTCCTTTTAAATGACTGCTACTTTAAAACGTCCGGGAGTCTCGTACGGAACTCGCCGATGTCTGCAGTACGCAGACTAATACATTTACCCCTATATTTCCTAAGGTTAAAATATATCTATGTCTCTCCGATAGTTTTTTTTAAGAGAACTATGCCTGGGAATGACCTCACTGAATCATTATTTTTAATCATGAGGACGAATACGCTCAATTAGATTATATGTCCAAAAATAACACACAATACAGACCTTGGGGGTTATGTAACAGGCTTAGAGATTGCAAAACCAGCAGAATTTCAGCAGGTTTGCCACTAAATGTATAACAGAAAACAGATTGCCATTTTAAATCTAGAGGCAAACCCGCTGAAATCCTGCCAGTTCCGTATTCTCTAACCCCCCTCGTCCCTGTTTTGTTTCTATCCCCTTCATTTAAAATATTGTAGTTATATCAAGGGCTTTTCACTGGAAATTCACAATTTTCTAAACAGTTACATTGAATTAGAAGGACTTGCCATTTTAAGATAGCCTGGACCTGTGACCCACAGCCTGGCCCTATACTATATAGTGATGCCCATCAGCAACGACTTTATTTTAATGCTATAATGTAGTTAAGAATATGTACAATCAATGCATTTTGTTCAGGCCGAACCTCCCACCACCCAGAAAATGCCATTAGCTTTGAAGGAGGATTATAGAGGATTGAGAAAAGACTCAACATCTAACCCTACTAAATAGACACCACACTTCACCTCAATATCTTCACGCTGTTTCAATGCATTATGGGCCTGCTGCAGAGATGAACTTATGCCTCTATAGAGAGGGTATCTGGTGTGTTTCTGCACTGCATGTTCTCCAGCCTGCAGGATTTGTAGAGATATACCAGTTTCCAGGTGTATCATCTGCACCAAGTATAGGCTGTTAGAAGTGTACACTAGTGATGATGAGTAACAAGCCAAGTGAATGAATAGTAATTGGATGCACTGCAAAGACGTATACATCTCTGTATGTGGGTGAATATACTATTTTATTTCCATACAGCAAAATGCAGGAGCATTTCTGAAAGATTTGCGTTCATATCAGCATCACTCACTATCTCTATTTAAAAAAAAAATAGGGGAGTTGATGGAGCAATCAGTGTAAAGAGTGGAGAAGTGGATCAGTGAAGAAGTTTCCTATAGCCAACAATCAACTTTGAGGGGACATTTATTAAGTACATTCTATAAAATAAGAGGTAGAAGCTTATGTGTTTCTATAGGCAGGCCTGCCATCAGAAATTGATGGGCCCACCCTCTTATTCCCAAGCCCCCTGACATTGATCCTGTGGACACAGAGCTGTAGGCTTGGCGTCCAGAGCAAGTGCATGCTATGACTCCCCTCCACAGTAATGATGTGCTATATGCCCTTCAGATGTACCTACATGGCCCTAGACCTCCCACATGCCCATTGCAGTACCCCTCTGACTTCTCCATGTGTCTTCAGATCTTCACACATGATAGGTAGGTAGGTAGGTAGATAGATAGATAGATAGATAGAAAATAGATATATATATATAAATATATTAAGTATATTTTCAACATTACAAAAATAAGCCCATGAGCAAGGGCTTCCACTGGTGACAGCACTGTTATCACTGGCACTTACCATTTGAAGTGAGAAAAGCACTAACGATTTATTAAAGGAAAATTGTACTCATCTGCCATCCTTAGGTTCAGTTATGTGGCATTGAACACAGTTGTGCATCCGTTCATCCATGATACTTCTGATTGGCAGTCACAAGCCAGAGGAACAGGGCAAGCCACAAATGGGGAAGGGGGATAAAGTGCAGATGGGGAAGAAGACAGAGGCACTGATGGTAAATTGGAACAGATACACATCAATGGGCTCAGGTGCTGAAAGGGATATGACCAAACTCGGGAGGTGTGGGCATGATCCCACCAAAAAAAAAAAAGTTATATACGTTGCTGTGCGATGCAGTGGGGGATTAATCAGCTGGTTTGGTCCCCCACTGGGCCACTCCAACATGCCTGGACCAGGGTAATTAGTAACCTCCTCTCCTTCCAGCACAACTGGCGACAACTTCTCCACTGGTAAACTTCAACACTTTTAACACTATTTAATACTAGACATCAACCCCTTAGGCCTAGGGCAGAGATCATTGAAGGAGAAATTTGCAGTGCAATGCAGTTTTGAGAATTAGTGTTCCATTAACTTTGGGTATGCTGGAAGAAAGATAAAAAATAATAATGCTGTCAAGACAGTATTTGTAACCAGGCATACTGGTAATAACAATTCCCTAATTGGACTTCTTGTCCCAGCAAGTGGACTCTATGGGCCTTATTCTGAGTCACACGTAGTCCGCATGTTCACGTACAGTAGTGGTGCGATTGTTTGCATCTACGCACACACTAAAGTTTCTTAAAACCCTTATGGTGCATGCGTTACGCAGCGTGTACACACAAAGTTGCTGTTGCAATTAATTCAGACAGTATCAGAAAAATGTTGGAAAAGTGATGGGCGTTCCTGGACAGTTAATGCAACCGGTTGTGTTCTCAGACACATAGCCGCAAGCCTAGGAGGCCATAGGGCTGATAAAAGTTTTGATGGTGTGACCAACGGTGGCATACAAGGATGCACCAATCAGAATTATAGAAAGCACTAACGTGTATTATACATCTATGGCCCTAATACCCCATTCGCTGATCTGATTCTACATGTTAAGAAATCCCCAACCATTTTTGGGTCGGGATCAGGGAATCGAGATTGTTCAACATGTTGAATATCCCTGATTCAACTGACCCCATCTTCGGCAGAATGGGAAATTGAAGAGCCAGTTAACACCATTACTGCAGAGGAGGAAAGACAAGACTGACTCTTGAGACTTGACAAAGGAGGGGGCTTTCGTGATTGAGAGGAGAGCTCCGGGGGAGAGAGTTGTCAGCTAACAGCTTATTAGTCCTGCAGCCAAGCCTGTATAAGAAGAGTAGTTCCTGCATCAACCAAGAGAAAGGCAGAGACAGCCCCATGAGCAGATTGGCTAAGGCGGCCTGAAGCTGGAGCCTGTCAGGGTTGAGTAGGTGAGGAGCTGAAGCTGCGCTGTCCAGGGTCCTGAACTACAGGAGAGGTATTGCAGCACACATAATTGACTTGTCAGATAATATGACAGCTGTGCAGCAAGATATAACAGAGACTGAGCTTGAATCAGTAAATTTCCCCACTCTAGTCAGCATAGAGAGGTAATAATAAAGTATTTTCCAGTACACCTGTCTCAGTCTGCAACATTCAATTCTAGGTGAGTCCAGAGACCTTTTTAGTTCTAGAGTGTAAACTCTGTGTCCATATACATAGTTATCTGATTAATTACCAGTTATCCAGAGACCATTCAATTAATTGCACATGTAGGTTGCTGGAAGCTACCAACACCTGTATATGTGCTGCCAGAAGATAAAATCTTCATTATACATAGCCTTAAGCCTTTATAAAATACTGAGGTATACAAATATCCTACAGTATGTGGTCTAGAGCTGGCTTTTGGAATTTGTCCACTGCCTTTGTTTCTCAGAGTTCACTATCAGTCAGCTATTGCCTTGGCGTATAGTATTGTAATCCTTCATTTGAAAACTAGTGTCTTTGTTTCAGACACTAGTTGAAAAGAAATTGCAATATCTTTATTTGTAAACCTATTACATGGAAATTTCTGCAACATTGGAATTGCAATTACTAAATCGGTTCACTCACCATATTATGTGTATATTCAGTAATTCATATAGATGCATGTATATTTAATGTATAGTTACTTTGTTTGCTTAAATAGGAAAGTATATTGTAGCATACTTTTAAATAGTTTTGTTAGGTTGTCATGAACAAATGTATGATTGACATGATATGCAAATAAGGCATTAATGAGGTAAAGTGGTGAAATACGAACAAAATATTATACATATTGTTTCGTTGCATATGTATATTAAAAAGTAGCAAAATTTGGCAGAAATATTAACCATAATATCTTATTGCATATGCATGTTGAAAACAATGGCCCTCATTCAGAGCCGTACGCTCTGAGCAGAGCGCACGCTCTGCATGAGGGCCGGGCTCCATTTTCATGGAGCGTCCTCCTGGACGCTCGTATAGCTGTGGGTCACCACCCACAGGCTATACGAGCGTGCATTTTGATGGCCGCGATGGTCGAGACCATCGCGACCATCGAAATTGCGAGCCGGAGCCTGCGGTTGAGGTTTTCAACCGCAAGCTCCGGAGTGATTTTGGCTCTATCAGAGCCAAAATCACTCCCACTGACATCACTAGTGATGTCAGTGGGCCGGCTTCTGACGGGAGGCGTTCCCGTGGGAACGCCCCCGTCAGGGAGGCACGCCCCCGGCACGCCCACCAAAGGGGGCGTGCTGTCAATCAACATTGACAGCACGCCCCCTTTGATCGGACACAACGAGCGAAGGAAAGTCCTTCGCTCGTCGTGTCTGGCGCATGCGCACGACGGAGCTCCCTCCGTCGTGCGCATGCTCAGTGCAGACCATCGACCCACTTGCGAGCGTACAGCCGCTCACGAGTGGGTCTGAATCAGGCCCAATGTTCCCTGAATTTACTGTTACTTTAGCTTTGGTTCATCAAGCTACAGACCTTCCTGATGGTAAACTACATCATTCTTGAAAGAAATAAAAATTAGCCAGTTATTTTATTGTGTCTGGGAAAAGTGTGTGTGTGTGTGTGTGTGTAAGAATATCTCTGCACCCACCAGGTCCACTGAACCAGTGAGTTTACTTTTAGCACTGGGAGAAGTTTGATTCAATTTGAGTGGACCCGCGATACTTTTCTGCCTCCCGGACTTTTCGCCTACTTTTCGATACTTTTGCAGACGGAAAAGTATCGCGCACGTGCCCACGTATCCCCGTATTCAATTTGAAATTACACGAAAATGGGACCTGGCGAAACTTAAACAAAAGGAAAGTCATGTTAGATTTGGGGAAATCAGCCTGACACCACCCAAAAGATGTTCTGACATGGGGGTTAGCTTTGGTTACTCCCGATTTGGCTTGCTGAATGTATTTGGCGATTTTCAATAGCTGCTAAATAGCGTTTTTGAAAAGGTGGTGAAGAATAGTATTCAGGAGGTTTTTTTGCAGAAAATAACTTATCCCAGCAAATTTGGGGAACTTGAAAATGGGGGGTAGCATATTTAAAAATTGGTAAAGTTAAGTTAAAAAATCATGAAAAATCCACCTTCCTCAAGCACCTGCAATGTCAAAAACACTTAGGGCATACTTGGGGACCCCCCTGGAGTCTAGTTCGCTAGTTTTTAACTTTGTCCCCAACATTTTTTTTTCTGCCCCCAAAATGAAAGTGATCTTGATGCAATTTACCTTTGGAGGACTGTCTGAAGGCTGCACGGGGGTTCCGGCAATGTTGTACCCCAAAATCCCAATTCTGCACTTTTTTCCACCTGCTATTCATAGGTGAAACTTTTTCACCTATTACGTTGCATTAACTTTCCGCCTAATTCAAATTGAATATGGCGATACTTTTCGGCCTGGCGAAATGACGTCATCGGCGAAACTTTTTCACAGATTACGGCTTTTCGCTCCAAATTGAATATGGGCCAAAGTAGTAAACTTACTAAAGTGAGAGTTTTTAGAAGTTGAGATGTTGCCCATAGCAACCAGATTCTAGTTTTTATTTTCTAGAATGTGCTAGTTACATGTTAAGTTGAATCTGATTGGTTGCTATGGGCAACATCTCCACTTCTAAAAACTCTCACTTTTGGAAATTTACCCCAAACAGTACAAAATTGGATCAAAATAAGCCCCTGATTAACCAAAACCCAATCGATACCTGTCAAGAAATATCAACTTTTGGTCAAAACTCTGCTGCTTAGATGTATGTGAATAGGGATTGTCACACCAAATTTGAGAAGGTTTGAAGCTATGCCTTATGGCCTTCTCCATCATATGTACTGAGAGGTGAAGCAGTCATTGTCAGAGAGGGTTTGTGTGTACCTTTGACTGGTTTGTAAAGTCAGATTATCTATATTTATTCCGTACATACTAACTTCTGCACTATATAATATAAAAAAACACAAAATTGTATATCAAAGCCACAAATCACATGTGAAATAGCATTTCCAGCACTGTGAACTATGGGCCTGATACAGAGTTGTATGCTATGCCGATCTTTTTGCAGTTGAGCGATTATCAGCTATATGCGCATGCTTCTGAGTCGCATGGCGCACATGTCAAGGTACATTACAATAGTCGCTCACAGCGACTATTTACTCTTAACGTGAATAACAGTCAGGAAACATCTATGGGGGGTAACAGGGAGTGGCAGCAAAGAACGCAGGCATGTCAAGGTCAACCTGCATCTGCGATTCCATAAGCCGTGACAGTGGCTCGGTTGTCTCTGTACACATGTTCATTTTGCGCTACTATAGGGTTACTCAAAACTATGATAATGGAATGATCTGCGACCAATGCTGCATCTTTTTATGTAGATACGGATGTACTCAGCTATTTTGTTGCTCATGGCATGGCGTGCTGGCCTCTGAGTCGCGCCATGGACTTGTGGCGTACCGTGGTATTCTTCAACGAAGGATACGCTACGGCATGTAATACAGCGCTTAACCGCTGAGTGGCGAGTGCTCCACTGTTGTAATTTGTACTGAATGCCTTGCACTGAATGCCATACTGTTAAACTTAAATTGGATATCACATTCACAGCATTTGCATGTTCGCACAACCAATATTTTTAATGTCACATAATGTACCGTATATACAGTAAGATCTTATAACAGGATGCAAATCAGTGCACATACAGTATTGTACATAACTGAACAGTAGAGAAGTTGCCCGAGTTGTTATCACGGTATAACCGATACTGTAGATTAATGAGATGCACGCACAGCTTTCACTGAGATGGGATGAATTACAGTATGACAATTTTTTTTATAATTAAAACCAGCAGCGGGAGGAGTGCACAAGGATGAGGCCGCTCTGTGCGGTTCACTGTAGCTGGCGTGTGGGCTAGTGGTTGGTGATCACTTTGGAAGAATTATGGTCCCGGGTTCGATCCCCGGAAAAGAATATTTTTTTTATTTTTTGGCACTGTCTGCTCTGGACACTATAGAGAAACTACGGTACTGTAGTAGTGTTGTACTGTAATACTGTAGTGTTGTTGTTTAAAAGGCTGCTTAAAAGTAAGACATTACAAACTGATTGTGCGTTTAAATAGTGCAAAACTTTCGGTCAATGTCTGCGCTGTGGTGGCTGTCAGCTCCGAGGGGTTGCAATGGGATTTCTTGCGCATGCCCAGTGGAGGGGTTACAATGGGATCTGTGGCGCCAAGCCATATGCCATGTAGCGCAATGCCATGGCATATGGAAGATCACCACTGCGCATGCGCAATTGTCTGTATTACTACAGTACTGTACGGTATGCTGTTGAATTTTCTCCCTTGCACCACTCTGCGCTGTCCAAGACTTGTACACAATAGTCATTTCATGACTTCAGAAACTGCTACAGTAGTGCGCTCTGTTTGAGAGGGAAGCCTCTAAATTACAAACTGACTATGCGTTTAAAACATGAATTTTGCACCACTCTCTACGCTGTCCTAGACTTGGACACAATAGTGATTTCTGTATTTATAAACTGACTGTGCATTTAAAGTGCAAATTACAATAGTGATTTCATAACTGCAGAAACTGGTAGTGAATGGACTCTGTACAGTATGAGAGAGAGGTCTCTGTATTACAAACTGACTGTGCATTTAAAGCACAAAATAGCGCTACACCGCAAACTTGTGACAATGTAGATGCGGTGTCAGCCTTGCACACTATAGCGACGCCTCTTAAGCTGTAACTGAGAGTGGCCTCTGTCTCTGAGAGGGCTCTCTGTATTACAAACTGAATGTGCATTTGAAGCGCAAAATAGCGTTACATCGCAAACTTGCGACAATGTCGATGCTTTTCCAACCTTGCACACTATAGTGATTTCTCATGTCCAGTAAGTACTGGGTAGTAGTGGGATCTGTATGAGAGAGAGCTCTCTGTATTACACGGTTGGTGCTATGGTGGCTGTCAGCCATCTCCGGTGGATTACAAATGGCATCTCTGGCAGGAGCATGCCCAGTAGGAGGGTTGCGATGGGATTTCTGGCGCATGCCCAGTGGGCCGAGAGTCATACACAGTGCATTAGGTCCCTTCCCCCAAAGCAAGCAAGAGCCTCTCATTACCATAATAAAGGACGCTTTGTTAATCCATTTACTCTAAGCAGCCAGCTCTGCCCTTGTGTCCTGAAAATGGCTACGAAAAGTGACCATCCCCCATCTGCTAGGACAACTACTGTAGTGTGCCGCTATGAATGTTACACAATAGTGATTTCATGACTTCAGAAACTTTTCAATCCAGTGATGCCCACATTACTTTGCCACTATGGTTATGACTACATTACAGTGCACCACAGATGCCTGCCGTAATGAGTGAATTAGTGTCATCGTACGTCGTGCGCCGTACGTTATGCGTCGTGTGACGTACGATGTGCGTCACTGGCTATTGAAAATGGCTGCGATAAGGGCGAGAAGATTTTGTCCGGCAAGCTCTTTGTTTTGGTGAAGTGGTGTGACGTAGCCTTTACCAAAAACCAAGACAAAGAACTTGCATATCGAAATGCAAGCAGGGAGATATACAGGCGCTATGGCCTGCGCCGCAATGTGAGGTCACTCCAGCGCAGGTGGTCAGACTTGCTGAGGAGGGACAGGCCTTGCCTAGAATTAATCAAGAGGCGTATAAGGCGCAGTAAGCACAGTATTGCTGTATAATCACATGAATTACAGTATACTGTACAATAACAAATACAGTACAATGCACGACTCTGATATACTCTACATTACTGTACACTGCACTGTAGGGTGTTGGATACTACAGTATCTGATGATGACTGACAGTTGTTACCACATACTGACATGACTGGCAGACATTTGACTGACAGGCTGATTAAATCTACAGTACTGTACTGTACATGGACTAAAGGGTGACACACTATTGGTCGACATGGCTTGTTTGTATAATTAACCTACAGTAACAAAAGGCAAGTTCATTGATCCACCAGTCTAATGCCTGTCGACCAAATCTATGTTAACCTACTGTACACACTATATACGGTATCTGTGCTGGGCCTGCCACCTTTAAGTCTGACATTATTACTGTACGTCACGGACAGATTCAGGGGTCTCCAATCAGCTCCCAACTGTCATCTCACAGGCTGTGTTTGTAAAATGAAATTTGGGAGCTGATTGTCTGGTATCTTATCACTCTTCTTGCTGGGTCTTATTTACAAACGAAGGGAAATACAGTACCCACTGGTATGGTATTTAGTAATACTTACCCCTCCGGCGAGGTCCCGCGAAGTCGAAGTCCTCAGCGAGGTCCTCCGCTGGGTTGCTGGCAGCCTAATGCTTCATTGAAGCCGGAAAGGCACCGCCGGGTCTCCATTGCCGACAATGGGGCCCACATCGCTCTCGTCATCTTTTAGATGGCGAGAGCGATGCTGTACAAACAGCAGTAATCTTAAGACTACTGTAATTTTTGTACTACAGTATACTGTATTGGTTTGTACAGTATTTTTTATCATGGTCAATAGCTAATTCCCTAAGGCCATCTACAGTACTGTACCGTAATCCCTCTCCAATTTGTAATAGCGGTCTGAACTCTTGTTTTCAAATTCTCCTTAATGGCGACATGTATTTTTCCCCACAGGGTGAGAAGCCCCCCCATCACCACCGCCGCCATCACCACCACCGCCATCACCACCACCACCAGCAGCTGGGCCCAGGGTGCTGAATTGTTGGAGTAAGTACAGTACACACTACTGTACATTGTTCTCTCTCTCTCTTTATCTCTCTTTCTCTCTCTCTCTTTCTCCTCGCTCTCTCTCTCTTTTTCTCTCTCTCCCTCTTTCTGTGTTTG